>BLSH010041002.1:218311-249947 GCA_018402905.1 Glandirana rugosa
CCCGTGTCTACATAGCTTTAAATCGACCAAGTCATCTCTGGCCGCCTTAAAACTAGGTAGATACCGGCTAGGGCAAGGTCTCTTGAACTAGATTGTTAGCCGAAAAGAGTTTCTCCTGACAACTTTTTAAAAGTGAACTAGTCGTGTATGTCGGTAAACCGACGTCACGACTAGTCACGTAAGACTGTCACGTCCTCAGGGACGACAGTCGTATGTTGTCACGTCACCACTCCTAATCACAACTCGCTTGGGCCTGACATTGCAAGCCCAGGCATGGCTTGAAAGCCCACAGGCACCGTGCCTGGGCCTGGGCCTGTAAAGTTTTTAGCAAGCCCAAGCCAGGCCCCAGAACGATTTTTGAAATGTCCGGGTCCGGGTCCGTGCCACGGACACCCGAAAGTTCGGTACGGACCCGAACGTTACAGTCCGGGTTCGCTCAACACTAATCCTCACCACTGCACTGTTGTATGCTGACAGCAGGGACTCCTGCACTGTCAGAATGCACTGATCAGCACTGCAGCCAAATGGCTGTATGTGCTGATCAAGTGAAAATTTTTCAACAGTCCTCTTTGAGAAAAGCCGATTGTTAGATCAAGTTCTCTGGAACGGGATCGGCCATAGATGGATCAAAATTCCGCCGGTCTCTACTGAACCAGCTAAATTTCGATACATCTGTGCCCAGCTTTTGTAAAATTGTTTATAACTGTAGACAACAGACTTCTTACAATCTTGATACCAGAAATTACATTTGTCATTGAGCAGAGAAAAAAAGAGTTCCTTCTGAAAATTTCCATCATGATTGTTAATGGGGAACACATACAAAGTGCTACACAATTATGTTAACTAGACCAGGGTTCCCCAGACTTTCTAAACAAAGGGCCGGTTTACTGTCCTTCGGACTTTAGGGAAGCCCGACTGTGGCCATTTGGAGTACAAATTGTCCTGGTGTGAGCGTGAGTAAACAATGCATCTTTAGTATTAGAGGAAGGAATAGCGCCCTGTCATTGGTGTCAGTGGGATAAGTATTGTCCCATCTTTGGTGTCAGTGGGAGGAATAGTGCTCTATTGTCGGTGATAGTGGAAGGAATAGTGGCCCATCATTGGTATTAGTGGGAGGAATAGAGCCCCGTCATTGGTATCAGTACGAGGAGGAACAGTGCCCCATCATCAGTATTAGTGGGAGGAACAGTGCCCCATCATCAGTATTAGTGGGAGGAATAGTGCCCCATCATCAGTATTAGTGGGAGGAATTGTGCTCCATCATTGGTGCCAGTGGGAGGAATAGTGTCTTATTGTTCATATCAGTGGGGGGGAGTAGTGCCCCATAATTGGTATCAGTGGGAGGAATAGTGTCCCATCACTGTTATCAGTGGAAGGAATAGTGCCCCATTGTTGGGGGGCAATGAGAGAAATCGTGCCCCTTTGTTGATGTTACCACCAGGAATTATGCCCCATTGTTGGTGTCAGTGGGAGGAATAGTGTATTGTATTAGTGGGAGGAAAAGTACCTCAAGGGCTGGATAAATGCAAGCAAAGGGCCACATCCACCCCCTGGGCCACAGTTTGGAGACCACTGAACTAGACTATAGAAGGGAAATGAACAGTACACATTTACGTTGCTCCAATAAGCTGTGATTCCTGAGTATTAATGGATTTGTTTTGTGTCCTTCATCCTGACAAATGTTTCCTTTTTTATTCTTTCACAGACTGTGAGGGTATGAATGCGAAAGCCTGACTGATGAATACAGGTGTGGGATATCTAAAAGAAAGTCTGCTGCTGTTTTTTAAAAACCATTGAAAATGTCTGTTGATGAAAAATATCAAGCTGAAAAATGTGATGACTGTCTGTGTACTCTGAGGGATCATGGAGCTTGTAATTGTTTTACTAAATTTTAAATAAACATTTACACGTTGTATCTCTGTGCCAGGGATCCTGGAGCAGATCTGATGAGCTACGAAGAAGGAAAGAGGTCTGATCCGAACAAAAGGGAGCATGCACTGATGCTGCAGGACTTTAGAGTACACACAGAAGCAGACCAGGAGCCAACAGCAACTAGCAGAGGAGTCGTTTTATTAGTTGCTGAATGACCGAAATGCAGCTTGAAGTCCACCATTGTTGGTAAGCCCACTAAACTTGGAGACCACAGGAGGATAAAACATAGCCAAGCATGCCTCGTGTGAATTAATAACTGCATTCTGAACAGGCTTCAGATTTTAGAGACCTTTCCTTAGAGAACCATAGAAGCTGACTTCAGTACTTTAAGCCACTGACTTGAACCAAAGCAATTAGTATTTTAGAGGAAGGTTAACAATAGCAGCTACTGTGTTTTTCTCCAAAATGCACATTAAATGATTTACATATTCTGAACAATCAGCAAAAAGTTACTTTAAAACAAGCCATTGGTCTCCTCTGTAGACATTGCAGACATATACATTGCAGAGAAATTTATCCTTAAAGTTCACAAAAAAGGCAAGGAAATCTTAGCTCTTTCCCTATTACTTTGTGTTACACCAGAATCTTGCACCAAAATCTATTGACTTTAAATACTTAGTTGGTATCTTTGAGGATATACAGTATGAGGATGAATTACTCCACAGTACAAGCACCTAGAAAGGTCAAAATTTACGGAATGTTCCCACAGTCTGGGTGCAAGTGCGCTTAAGGATTTCTTTGTATGGTGTTTTAACACACCATAGTTTTACATCAAAATTCTAATTTATTTTTTATTTATTAAGGATTCAGATATTCTGATATAAATGAGTTATAATGCTGCCTACAGGAGAGTTTCAACACTAGTAAACAAAAAAGCCATTGGCCAGACAGGTATAACCCCCCCTACTCCCAGCATGCTTCAGTTTTTTGCTAGTGTCCTAGGATGGATGTCATTTCTCTATTGAGAAAAGTTACCCATTTTTTACTAGCCATTTCATTTGATTTATTTTATTAAGATATTTTTTCAAATAATGTCAAAACATTATCTACATACTGGTGAGCTCTTATCCTCAGTGATGCCTTAGAGGCCAGATCTGGATTCTGCTGGGCTGAAGATTGCGGGGCCTACATTAAATTTGTCCTTTGAGCATTGGGTTCTACCAGTGACATTTTCCAAACCTTCGGGTACTGCGAAAGCTAGTCGCAGAGTACTTTTCAGGTCCAGAGCCACGGCACAGCCTCTGGTGTGACCCATTCTCTAAGGACTCTTAATAAGTATGCCATTTGGGCTGAGCAACATTTGGTAATAGTAAATGCCTCTATTACTCCCCTTTTCCTTTAGTTTCCGCTGACAGGGTTAACATGCTGAGAAATTCAATGCCATTTCATTATTTTGAGAGACTTGCGTACCTACTGCCTGCTTTGCTTATGTCTTTTTTTATCTTTAGCATGCAGTAGCTTTTTCTCACCATTGCTCCTATCTGCAAGAAACACGTGATTTCACTTCACATAGTAATCCCCCTGAGGAAGACTTGTGATTCCTGTATCGACACGCCTAGGGGAGGGGAGAGGACAGTGTAGGGCGCAGCAGCTTCACGAGGAGCGAGGAGTTGCGGGCAGATAACGGCTGTGCGGCTCTGTCTGGGGATATTGACTAACCGTATGTTATAGATTGGTGCGCTGGAAGCACAAAGAATTTGTGAGTACCTCTTGATGCTACAGTAAAGTATGTGGTTTTAAACGATATAAGCACTATGTAGCTTGTTATCTGCCCACATGTACTGATACAGGATACTGATTCAAGGATTAGCACAGGAGCCTGGAGATTCCACTTTACTACTGAGCTCAGGGGAGGCACACCAGCGTTGTTTGAACCTCCCTGAGGTGAGGATATTGCCACGGGGGGGGGGGGGGGGGTGTCCAGTCCACGAGAGTGGTGACACATTTGTATAAATTGGAGCGCTATGGATTTATCAATATTAAAGGATATGATTCACTGTCGGTGCTTTTAATAAGACCCTATAGAATTGCACTGTTTTTTTTTTTCTTACATGATATAATGATATATATATATATATAAATAATATTGTTTATCTCTAATTTGTAATTGTCATGTACATATAAATGTCATCTGAATATAATTCATAGCTTTCAATTGGATGTAGGGTACAGCACAGCACTAAAAACTTTTTTCTTTAGACAAGCTTTCACTTAATTGTCCCTTTATCCCTTATGTTATGCTATCCTGTGTATTTCTTGTGTTTTATCCTGTGTATCTCCTGTTATCCTGTGTATTTCTTGTGTTTTCCTTGTAAAGCACTTTGAGAAGACACCTTTAAAGGGGCTATATAAAATAAAGTTTATTATTATTATTAATGTTGGTTTAAGTATATTTTGGCACATGCATATGGGATTGTGAAGAGGGCCAGCAGCTCATTATTTTACTTATTTCTTTTTCATATATATCGCCCGTTGTGAACACGCATGGTAGCTTGCAAGGCTCATAAACTTATCATCCTACGTGGTTTCACTTCTGTTAGTCTTTCCCCCCGCCTACAGTGAACCGGTCACCTCTGACCATTACAGCTTCTCCTTAAAGGGTTAGTTCACCTTTACCAAAAAACTGCTTATGCAGATAAGGGGCATCTGTAGAGACAAACAAACCGCACAGCTTTGTCCAAAGTTGAATAATGCCCTTGCTATAGGGGTAGGCCATTTACATACATCATGAAGCCTGACTGTAATACTTCTAGGACATTGCTAAAGATGTTTCTAAGAGACGCCTAGCTGTTACTGTTCACCTTCACCATCACAGGAGCGAGCTCTCAAACACTGAGCTCAGAGCTGCTGCATCGGGGGAGAGAGTGCGTGCGTGCGAGGGGGTATGAATCCGAGAAAGAGCTCACTCCTGAAATGGTGAAGACGGTGTCTTTTAGCAATGTCCTTAGCAACATCCTAGGAGTTTTCTATACAGGCTTCATGAGGTTAGTAAATGGCCTACACCTATAGCAAGGGAATTTTTTAACTTTGGTCAAAGCTCATGACCCACTAACAGTTCAGAGCCAGCCTTCATTTCCCAAAGGACCTGCTTCTGATAGGCTGGATTTTTGAATTGAATCAACTAACTCCATGGAGTCTCCTATAGCTCTGTAAGGTGTGCCCCTCTCTTCTGCCTTATCCAGGGAAGAGTTCTCTAAAGCTATGCTAGATTTTATTACCCAACTTGAAAATTTCTGACTCTGAACACAGATGGCTTCCCCTCAAGAACCTCTCTGACATTCATGTAGCTGTAGCAGCCTTTGTGCCTTCTGATGTGGATGTATTGTATGGAGAGGGGGTACATAGCCCCTATTGGATGACTTTGTTCCTGAGGAGCTTCAGTCAGCTGAAATGGCTCCCAGTCTAAAAAATACCATATCTACTCTTAACAATGCTTTGAGAGTCACATTCAAAATTGAGTAGCCTTCTCACCGCATGGCATCCAGCCCCCAAACTCACAACCTGGACATATTCACAAAGGCACATTTTGTGATTTAAATGACCTTAAAGCTCTGAATGAGAATAATTCAATGCCATATTGGACCTACTTCCAAATATGACATTTACTGAACTCCCTACAACACTGCACAGGTACGCTTACGTCTTTCAGATCACTGTGTCCCAGACCCACTCTCATAACTGATATTGAAAATCTTTGCTAGCTTGTTCAAAATTTGTTTTCAGAGGAGCTTCCCTACTTCCCACAAGAAAGGAACTTCAACCAATTCTTTACAACAGAAGAGTGGAAATGCAATAACACTTTACCCCTTAACAGCCTCATTATTGTTAATGTTCAGGAGAAAAAACACAAGCTGAGATCCAAATGGTACCACACTCCTGAGGCCTTGCACCATATTTTTCACAGATATTCCAAACACATTCTTGGGATGTCAGAACTCAACAGGCTACCTCTTACATATATGGTGTCAATGCCCTGAGATGTAATCATTCTGGATCAAAATCCACCATCTTGTCTTTGATATTTTTGAAATTACCCTCCTATTTCTTCCCACCCTATTCTCACTACAGCGTCTCGCGAATCGCCGTCTATAAATGGCGGCTCGCGCTTGAGCAGGTAGTGGGCGGGAGCGTGCTGCTACCAGCACACTCTCGTGCCCGCCACACTCTGCAGGAGTGTGCCCGCGGTTCAGGTGGAACCGATGTCAGCCAGCGAGCCGCGATGACCTGGCAGAGAGAAAGAACGGGGAACCGCCGATGTACACACGGCGGTTCCCCGCTCTGTCAGTGGGCATTTCAAAGATCTACTGCTCCCTGTCACTGGGATCAGTTAGATCTCTTATGCCCATGGTAGCCCAGCCCCCTCACAATTAGAACACGCCTAGGGAACACAGTTAACCTCTAGATCTCCCCCTGCAGGTTAACTTCTTCACTGCCAATGACATTTATACAGTAATCAGTGGATATTTAAATTTCTGATCGCTGTATAAATGTCATTGGTCCCAAAAAAGTGTCAAAAATGTCTGACATGTCCGCCCCAATATAAAAGTCCCGATAAAAATCGCAGATCGCCACCATTACCAGTAAAAACGCCAGAAATGAATTCTCATGGTTTGTAAACGCGGCAACTTTTGCGCAAACCAATCAATAAACGCCGATTGCAATTTTTTTTTTTTTTTTACCAAAAATATGAGGAAGAATATATATTGGCCAAAACTGATGAATAAATTAGTTTTTTTTATATTTTTTTTGGATTTGGATTTTAGCAAAAAGTAAGAAATATTGTTTTTTTTGTAAAATTGTCGCTCTTTTTTTGTTTATAGAGCAAAAATAAAAAAAACGCAGAGGTGATCAAATACTACCAAAAGAAAGCTCTATTTGTGGGAAAAAAAGGATGCAAATTTCTTTTGGGTACAACGTCGCACGACCGCGCAATTGTCTGTTAAAGTGACGCAGTGCCGTATCGCAAAAAGTGCTCTGGTCCTAACATGGGAAATCCTTCTGGGAGTGAAGTGGTTAAGCAAGCCAATTCTTAGATCCATGATACTGGAAATCACATTGCCTTCCAACTATTCAGAAATGGCTTTCTCAGATCAACATGATTGCCACTATGGAAGAACTGATCCACGTTAGCCAGGAAAATGTGACACGCTTTCTTCATATCTGAAGATTGAACCTCTACAAATACTTTACTGTGTACTATAAAAAAATGTATTCAATGACCCAGCTTTTAATGCCAGGCATAACAAACACATTTATCTGGGGTGGCTGACACAGTGGCAACAACTTCTTTTTTGCAGTATACAACCAGTCGAAGTCCAAAAGACCACCTTCTTCTTGCAAAGTAAAAATTCCTTTGCAAAGTAAACAGCCTATTTGCCTTTAGTAAATCAACTCCACGGTGTCCAGTGTTTACAAGCTAGAGTTCTGATCTCTAACCTCCATTCTGCTGTTGTAGACCTTTAAAACCAAGGAATTGGTGCTGTTGTACCATCCAAGCAAAGGTTTTGGGGATTTTAGTCCAACCTTTTCACTCCATCCTGGATTTAAAGGACTTAAAGTGCTACTAAACTCACAACAGTAAAATCTGTTTGTATATACAGAATAGCATTCTTGTTATACTCACTGTAAAAATTAAGGGGTTTATCCTCTGTATTGTATAAAAAGGCTTTTTGATCCTATATGCACAGATCCTCCCCCTCCTGCAGGGTCTCCCCGGGCAAGGCCAGATAAGACACAGTTAGAGTGGTCCCCCTGCACATGCTCAGTTTGGTCTCTTTTGCTGGAGAGAATAATTCCTTGTTCAGCTGAGCTTTTCAGGTCATATGATATTGACATCATACATGTGGGCGTGTATACAGATCCTTATACAGACGTCTTTTTGATTGATGGATGATCCTCCTCCCATAACAGCATGAGCACTCAGTTACAACTAAGTAACCACAGGTGATGGAAATGCAATAAGAAAACAAACACCTGAAAACGGGACTTCAATCACCAAAATGGTTAGCATCTGTGATTTTCTAGGGTGGAATATTGGACTACCTGTGTATTTATACATCAGTGATTGTATGCTGCCTCTTTATGGTTTTGACAAAGCACGCTAAATGTGTGAAACGCGTTACCTTTTTTCTCATGAACTTTTTTGCATCTGATGGATCCTTTTACCTTCAAAAATGTGGAGCATCGATGGGGACACGGTTTTCACCCTCTCTCTCATGTATATGGGTTGGTGGGAGAGGGTCTTTATTTTTAGTGACAAAAATCCCTTTCGGAGTTCCATTAAATTATATTGACGCTATATAGACTACCTGCTTTTTGTCTTTTCTGGTACAACTGAGCAATTGAATGACATTTTACAGTATTTTAATAGCAATGATTTGAATCTCCGATTTACTGGATCAATCAGCAGTGAATCTGTCCCTTTTTTAGATGTGGTGTTATCCCACAGACAGGGATGGATAGTTTCAAGTATATACAGGAAACCCCTATCAGGAAATACTCTGCTCCGAGCAGATTCAGAACATCCTGGACATGTCACCAGGGGTATAAACACCTATTGGCCAATGCTAAGGCCACATTGATGAATTCCATTCGGAAAAAACTTTCATGTATAATAGATTCCATGACAGAGGAGATCAGGGCAATGCTCTGCAGAGAGCCATGACCATTGTGGAGCAAACACCTAGAGAAGCTCTGTTACAGAATAAAAAGAAACTCATGTCCAAGTCCCCCAATGTCCCTATTTTTTCTACAGCTTTTAGTCTGGAATTGACTAAAATAAGGAAAATTATAGAATGTAATATACCAGTTCTATATGAAGATGAGTGGTATTATAAGATTCTGGACAGAGGCTTTAAAACTGTGTTTAGGCACGCACCCACTTTATCATCAGCAAACACATTATCACCCAGTTATTTTACTTCCCATGGTCATCGGAAGGCATGGTTGGATTTCACAGGGTTATTTAAATGTGGATCAGATGGCTGAGCAAGCTGCCCGAGACTAATCTGTGGCGATCAGTTTCGATCCACAACCAATGGTAGATCTTACAGAATCAAAACATTTATAAACTGAAATACTAGATATATTATACAGGGTGGGCCATTTATATGGATACACCTTAATAAAATGGGAATGGTTGGTTATATTAACTTCCTGTTTGTGGCACATTAGTATATGTGAGGGGGGAAACTTTTCAAGATGGGTGGTGACCATGGCGGCCATTTTGAAGTCAGCCATTTTGAATCCAACTTTTGTTTTTTCAATAGGAAGAGGGTCATGTGACACATCAAACTTATTGGGAACTTCACAAGAAAAACAATGATGTGCTTGGTTTTAACGTAACTTTATTCTTTCATGAGTTATTTACAAGTTTCTGACCACTTATAAAATGTGTTCAATGTGCTGCCCATTGTGTTGGATTGTCAATGCAACCCTCTTCTCCCACTCTTCACACACTGATAGCAACACCGCAGGAGAAAAGCTAGCACAGGCTTCCAGTATCCATAGTTTCAGGTGCTGCACATCTCGTATCTTCACAGCATAGACAATTGCCTTCAGATGACCCCAAAGATAAAAGTCTAAGGGGGTCAGATCGGGAGACCTTGGGGGCCATTCAACTGGCCCATGACGACCAATCCACTTTCCAGGAAACTGTTCATCTAGGAATGCTCGGACCTGACACCCATAATGTGGTGGTGCATTTTTCTGATACCCACCAGCTTCCTGGGAATCATATGAGCTAACTATAACAGCAATTGACTAGATACCTCTTAGATGAGTAGAGCAGCGCCATTTCCACCTTAATTACATTATATATAGTGGCAATGCTTTAATGTAAGTAGATTTATAAGCTGTGGGCACTGCGGGGGGGGGGCAGATTAACTGAGAGAGCAAGAGAGAGCAAACAAATATAAAATCAATTACATTTAATGTTAATCACTTAAAATTAACAGAGTTACATGTAAGATATTTAAAATCATGGGTGGTACATGCTGGTAGAGATTTGGTCATCACTGTACAAGGGGTCTACATTGATACAAGAAGGTGTCCCAACATGTTTCGCCGTGTTTCCAGCTTCTTCAGGGGACAGATGATAGAAACCAACAAACAAATTAAAAAAGCATAAATAGATACAGGACAAAGGAGTATGGTCATGTATTGTATCCGAATCAGCACATAAAACAGTTGTAAATGGAGGGTAATATAAATATAAATATAGAAAGATGAGAGAAGGATAAGAATTGCCGGTATGAAGGAATAACGGAAAATGAGAAACTATTCGAAGGTGGAACTTCACGCCGGCTGGGGACACAGTGCGGGGGCACCGTGATCTGACATGGGCATAAGGCCAAACCCATCACACACTACATCCAAAGTTGGTGTACATAACAACCCCAAATGATATATGTAAGTGTGTGAGAATATGAGAAAAATTAGGAAATGGAGAAATGAAATTAAAATTAAGAATAGCCATTGAGAGTGAATGGCTAAAGATAAGAAACAGCTTAAAGTGGTTGTCTACCCATCAATTTAATAGTGCCAAAAAAGAGTTAATATTCCCGGCATGCCGGAAATGCTAGCTGTCTCCTTGATTGTGCTTGCAACCAAACTAGCAAACCATCGAATGGGTGGTGTCATAATGGATCACATGTGCCGCATCATGGCAGTTGCAGATTAAACAGAGGCTAAGATGTCAGCTTCCTTAGCTGGAAATGATAGGAGAGTATACAACCACTTTAAGGGTGAAGCTATGCACCGGCCAGGGGCGCAGTGCGGGGGTACCATGGTCGGACATAGGCATAAGGCCAGCCCCATAACACACTGCGTCCAAAGCTAGCACAAATGCAGCCCCAAATAATATGTGTAAATATAGGCTGACTGCCAAAGGGCAACAAGCGTGGTTCATGGGGATCCCCATGAGCCACGCTTGTTGCCCCTCGGCAGTCGGTACGTTCTATCAATACTTCATCCAAACCTTTACGTCTTGTGATCTTTCACCTTCCCTGTACTACTCGCTCAGCTTTATATATACATCTTTAGGCTCAGGTATATTATTACATTGATCTGTTTCTTACTTGAACAACTAAATACTGCCTTGCTTGCTTTTTGCATCTAATCCTTTTTGCTCTCACATGGCCTATATTTACACATATTATTTGGGGCTGCATTTTTGCTAGCTTTGGACGCAGTGTGTTATGGGGCTGGTCTTATGCCTATGTCCGACCACAGTACCCCTGCACTGCGCCCCTGGCGAGCGCATAGCTTCACCCTTAAGCTGTTTCTTATCTTTAGCCATTCACTCTCAATGGCTATTCTTAATTTTAACTTCATTTTTCCATTTCCTACTCTTTCTCATATTCTCACACACTTACATAAATCATTTGGGGTTGTTATGTATGCCAGCTTTGTTTCTCATTTTCCGTTATTCCTTCATACCGGCAATTCTTATCCTTCTATCATCTTTCTATATTTATATTTATATTACCCTCCATTTACAACTGTTTTATGTGCTGATTCGGATACAATACATGACCATACTCTTTGTCCTTGTATAGAGTTGAGCGAACCCGGACTGTAAAGTTTGGGTCCGTACCGAACTTTGGGGTGTCCGTGCCCCGAATCCGGACATTTGAAAAAAAGTCTGGGTTCCGATTTGGTATTCGAGTATTTTGTGCGCCTTTTCTATAGCTGCAGGGCCGCCAATCAACAAGCGTTTTACACGTTTGCCCTTAGAAGCCATCACAGCCATGCCTACTAATGGCATGGCTGTGATTGGCCAGTGCATCATGTGACCCAGACTATTTTTGTCGCCTGTTGAATAGCTGCAGGGCAGCCAATCAACAAGCGTTTCACTCGTTTGCCCTTAGAAGCCATCACAGCCATGCCTAATAATGGCATGGCTGTGATAGGCTAGTGCATCATGTGACCCAGCCTCTATATGAGCTGAAGTCATGTATGCCGCGTGTCACATCGTCTCAGGCTAGTGTAGGGAGAGCATGCTGCCGGTGCTGTGAGGGACAGATTATTGTTCTAAAATCATCTCCTACTGCTATAGGGAGAGGTTCCTGCTGGTGCTGTGAGGGACAGATTATTGTTCTAAAATCATCCCTTAGTGCTATAGGGAGAGGTTCCTGCGGGTGCTGTGAGGGACAGATTATTGTTCTAAAATCATCTCATACTGCTATAGGGAGAGGTTCCTGCTGGTGCTGTGAGGGACAGATTATTGTTCTAAAATCATCTCCTAGTGCTATAGGGAGAGGTTCCTGCTGGTGCTGTGAGGGACAGATTATTGTTCTAAAACCATATCTTAGTGCTATAGGGAGAGGTCCCTGCGGGTGCTGTGAGGGACAGATTATTGTTCTAAAATCATCTCCTAGTGCTATAGGGAGAGGTTCCTGCTGGTGCTGTGAGGGACAGATTATTGTTCTAAAATCATCTCCTACTGCTATAGGGAGAGGTTCCTGCTGGTGCTGCGAGGGACAGATTATTGTTTTAAAATCATCTCCTAGTGCTATAGGGAGAGGTTCCTGCTGGTGCTGTGAGGGACAGATTATTGTTCTAAAACCATATCTTAGTGCTATAGGGAGAGGTTCCTGCTGGTGCTGTGAGGGACAGATTATTGTTCTAAAATCTTCTCCTAGTGTTATAGGGAGAGGTTCCTGCTGGTGCTGTGAGGGACAGATTATTCTAAAATCATCTCCTAGTGCTGGAAGCACACGTGCGGAGTCCATGGGGTGAGTTAACAGTGTCTACGTGCCCTTTGCAGAGCCAAATTATCCTATGCTATTTTACATATACTTTACTGATATCGATTATGTAAACATTTGTGTTTGTATTTTTGTAATTTGTTTGTTGGTTTTTGTTACATCATAGTACTCTATCATCTGTCCCCTGAAGAAGCTGGAAACACAGCGAAACATGTTGGGACACCTTCTTCTTGTATCAATGTAAACCCCTTGTACAGTGATGACCAAATCTCTACCAGCATGTACCACCCATGATTTTAAAGCGGTAGTAAACCCATGCATTTAACAGGTTAAAAACCAGTCACGTTTCCGGCACATGCCGGAAATGTAACACTCCCATTGGTTGTGCTCTAAACCAAACTGTCAAACCATCCAATGGCTGGTGTCATAGCTGATCACATGTGCAGCATCTTGGCAGTTGTAGATTAAACAGAGGCAAAGATGGCAGCTTCCTTGGCTGAAAATGAAAGGAGGGTTTACTACCACTTTAAATAACTTCTATGTAACTCTGTTAATTTTAAGTGATTACCATTAAATGTAATTGATTTTATATTCGTTTGTTCTCTCTGCTTTGTGCCAGCACCGCAAACATTCCCATATTTGGTATGGACCTATATGGTCTATTACTCTCTACACTTCATGCTTTTTTTGGGGAATGAGGTGCAATTAAGATATACTCAGCCTTCCAGTGACATACCTGTCTAACTATTATCATATTACGGGGTTTAGTAACACTTAAAATGTCTCCATTCAAGTCCAAAAGTACTGCGAGGAATCCACCAAGCCTATCATACCAGGGGTAGGCAACCTGCGGCCATCCAGCTGTTGTAGAACTACATTTCCCATGAGGCATTGCAAGGATGACGTGTACAATTACTCCCAGAGGCATGATGGGACTTGTAGTTTTGCAACAGCTGGAGGGCTGCATGTTGCCTACCTCTGTATCATACCCTCCCTCCACCAGGGAGACTTCCTAGCCTTGGTGGACATCAAAGGATGCATGTCCATTCCAACAGACAAAACAAATCAAACGTATTAGCTGGACTTGGCGTGGGGACAAATTGGGTGCCTTCAGCTACCATTGTGCTTTTGCTGGACATCCAATGTGTTCCTGTGCCTTTGAGGAGTTGGCTCCCTCCAAGCAAACCTGCCCTTAATTTATCCACTGCTATAAATGCTTGAACTTGGAGACTCTAAAAAATATAGAGTTAGGATCGCAGTATACAGAGGAGCCTTGGCGTAGGCACTGAAGCTTCCACATATATATTTGCAAATGTGTGCAACTAAAACCTCTGTTTTTAATGTGAGTTGTTAGGCAGGGTCATATTTTGCAGGCTAGTTGGTAAGTGTGCTGGGAAATATTTGCTTGTTTGTGATATGCATTGCCCTTTAATGTGCACCTTATTGAAAAGGCTAGTTATAGATTGGGGTGGCTGCCATCTTTTTGTATACTTGCATGTCCCCATCATTGCTAGGCACACAGTACTGCCAGTTAGTAGCCCTACCATTTGACCTATTATATACACCTTGAGTGTTTACTAAGGTTCTGGCCCCTGCAGTAACCTTACTATGCTTCCAGGATATTGTCATCGTGGAATACCTAGATGACCTCCTGTAGAGAGAACAGAGAGCTTAAGCTCTGATTGTCACTGCAAATAGTCCAGATCCTAAAAACTTTCAGTTGGACTCTAAGATTCAAAAATCAGCACTGGAACCAATGCATTAATGTATCTAGGCCAAGTTTTTCCTGCCCAAGAAAAACATCTGCCTCTCCACTGCCAAACTCAGACTCAGTCCAAGAGCCGTCCAACTCTACAATTCTGCATGAGAGTTCTGGTCCTGATGGTAGCCTCCTTCAAGGCAGATCATTTTGCTCAATTCCATTGCAAACATTCACAACACAAAATTCTGTCATCTTGGGACAAATTGGTGACAAATCTATTCATCTGACACCAAGGACCAGGTTATCTTTAGCCTGGTGGATCAGAAATCAAGATGTAAAGTTGGTAAAATCCTTCCTCCCACTGTCTTGAAAGATCATCACAGTGGATCACAGCCTAAATGGCTGGGGAGGAGTCTTAAACACCAAGTCGGTGCAGGCGACTTGATCAAAGAGGAATATCATCTCCAGATCAACATTCTGGATATGGAAGTGGAACTGGAAATGATTTTGATTCTCCCTGCAATGCTGAACAACTCATTTGGAGGGTCATTTGAGCAGGATACCAGTCAGACAATACCATGGCAGTGGGGTACATCAACCAGTAGAGGTAGAAAGATTCTAGTCTGGGCAGATCTCCAGGTTTCAGCCCAGACCACTGTTTACATTCCAGGCATGGATAGTTGACAGGAAGACCACCTCAGTGTCTGGACCCCGAGGAATGTTCCCCACACCAGGAAGCATTTCAGGACTGTCTCACAGGTGAAAGAAACTTAATGTGAACTTCCTGCTTCCATGATCAACACCAAACTGCTTAGGTTTATATCCATATGCAGAGATCCTCTAGTAGAAGCAAGAAATGCTCTGATAACTCTTTGGGATCAGTACAGCTATGGCTTTCTTCCTCTGAAACCCCTGCAACATGTACTCACTTCCATCTCTGTCTGGCTCCAGTACACCAGAAGGAGATTTAATTTCAGTGCCTGGATGAAGTTCAGGTTGTAGGGGTTATCTCTCAGCCAGTGCTTTGTTTAGAAAGTCTGACTCTCTTTTCATCATTCCTGATGGTCCATATAAAGGGGACCAGCTTCTCGTTGGCTCAGATAGACCATTGTTCAAGTTTATGGCCTTAAAGATGAATTCCAGGTATGGTTTTGTATATGTTAGACCAGCATGGACCAATGTAACTATGTGCCATACCTGTCAAATGCCCCTGGAAACTGGAATTCACTGACATAGACACTATTACTCCGGTGATCCCCACTTGCTTCTGGGTCCCATGCTGAGTGACTTGCCTGATGCACTGTGAATACAGGAGGTCAGCTGCTTGGCACAAGCGCCATTCAGAGAATGCATTATACACACATGATAGCGCTGCTCTGACTGTGAAAACTTCCAAATATACGTGTTGATTACTGGTACCTTCACTCCATGTGCCAGGTTCAGGCGACCTCCCACTCGTCACAAACATTGAATATGGATGTATGGAAAGAACCCACAGTCTGGAATCCATCCAATTTCATTATTTGATAGTCACCAAGTACAAAGTAACTGCTAACATGTTTCAGAGAAGAGCCTTGTTCACTGCATAGTTGCTATGCTGTGAACAAGGCTCTTCGCTGTAACATGTTAGCAGTTACTTTGTACTTGGTGACTATCAAATAATGAAATTGGATGGATTCCAGAGTGCGGGTTCTTTCCATATATCCATATGCCATTTAGAGAATGCTTTGCACCTTCTGAATAAATCTAAAGTGTTTCCTGATTTGACAAGATGGAGAGCATGACATCACTGCACAGCTTCTCCGCCTCATCCAATAAGAGAATACTTTCCATTCATTTAGAGAATGCAAAACTCTCTTTGAATGGTACCTTTGCTGAGCAGCTGACCTCCTGTGTTCACAGTGCGTCAGGACTTGGCCACTGAATACTGTTTCCCTTAAAGTGGATGTAAACTCCATTCACGAAATCTGACCTAGGCGCATATATCTGTAGTGTTTACTTATCTCTCTCCAAAGCCCTAAGTCCCATGTCTTTCTGCTGCTCCGTTCCTCTGTTATAAGCATGATAACTTCTGACAAGTTCTCCGACACAGGAGATAAAAGCAGCTGGAAATTTGTGTCAGGGCTAGTGTATAGAGATAGATTAGCAGAGAGTTGGTCTATTCACAGCACAGCTCTGCAAGTTTCTTCGTTCCTCTGCCTATGTGGAGGGGGGGTGCCTTTCCTCCAATCAGCTGTCACACAGTGTATGCCCAGACTCCCCTCCCACTGCTGCAACAGGAAGAAACATTTCTGACAGGATGTGCACTTTCTGAAGAGTGTTGAAAGCTTAAGACAGCAGATATACAAGTAAAACGTATGTAGGGAGTTTTGTTTCATCCCTGTGTATCATCTGCATATGTTCACTTCATTGGGTATATGTGAGGGCGCACATCCACTTTAAGGAACAATAAAGAAAACTGATTTTTTAGCTTACCGTAAATTGTTTCTTGAAGCTCATTAACCTCCCTGGCGGTATGATTATGTCAGGAATTTTGTTCCAAAAGCGGTACAATTTTTTTGCATGGAAATTTGGTGTTATGTATTGTAGGCCTGCAATTCTTAGGAATAACTCACTTAAATCTGTCCAAACAACAGTCTAGTAGACATCCCGGGTATGAAAAAGTTTGAAAAATGAAATCATAAATTATAATATAATAAATAACTAAAAATAATTATCAAAAATAATAATATAATAGTAATAAAATTTATTCAATAATGTAATCAAACCAAAAACGCAGAAATTTGCTCAGTTGCAGAATTGTCGCTGTCGTCACTTTCAGTTTCTGATG
This sequence comes from Glandirana rugosa, assembly GCA_018402905.1. Classification (NCBI taxonomy): domain Eukaryota; kingdom Metazoa; phylum Chordata; class Amphibia; order Anura; family Ranidae; genus Glandirana; species Glandirana rugosa. The sequence goes on from BLSH010041002.1 coordinate 235,485, forward strand.
ATAAATTTCCTCAAAAATCAGTATCACTCAATTCTGCAAATGATTCTTATTTACTATCGCTGTTTTCTAGCTGATCAAAAACCACTTTTGACGTAAAGGGACGCTTTTTGGTTGCCATGGACATTGTCATGTTTCCAGGCAGAAAGAATGACATTTATTATATAAAAGTGCATGCAGGGCTCTGGGCAAACCACTAGGGACAAAGGGGATGTGTAATGATTTCATACAGTAATGTAATCTATAAGATTACAGTGTACTGTATGTATAGTGTGTGTTTCACTTTTTGAATTTCCCGCCGGTCTCCGTCCCCGTGCGACGCGACGCTCGCAGGGAACGGAGCCCGGCACACAGAGGCATCGGAGCGGCGGACACAGCCCGCAGACACGGCGGGGGACATCGCTGGATCCAGGGGACAAGGTAAGTAACATTGCCTGGATCCAGCGATGCAATCCCGAGTGTGGCTCGGGGTTACCGCTCTTGGTGCTGAAAATCCACCCCGAGCCACACTCGGGAATACCGCTAGGAAGGTTAAGGAGGTATTAAAACCAATACCAAAAATTATTTGATATACAGTGCATCTGGAAAGTATTCACAGCGCTTCACCTTTTCCACATTTTGTTATGTTACAGCCTTATTCCAAAATTGATTAAATTCATTATTTTCCTTAACCACTTCAGATCCGCGCTATTGCCAAAGTACGGCTCCAGCGCGGATCTGAAATGCGCTGCGCGAGCGTGCCCGTGGGTCGGGCGGACTCGATGTCCGCCCGAGACCCGCCAATCTCTTTTAGGAGCCTCAGAACGGGGAACCGCCGTTGTAAACACGGCGGTTCCCCGTTCTGTGACAGGGGACATGACAGATCTACTGATCCCTGTCACTGGGATCAGTTAGATCTGTTATGTCCCAGCCAGCCCCGCTCCCCCACAGTTAGAACACACCCAGGGAACATTTGTTAACCCCTTCACTGCCCCCTGCTGGTTAACCCCTTCACTGCCAATGACATTTACACAGTAATCAATGGACATTTAAAGTTCTGATCGCTGAATAAATGTCATTGGTCCCAAAAATGTGTAAAAAATGTCCGACATGTCCGCCCCAATATCGCAGTCCTGATAAAAATCGCAGATCGCCGCCATTATTAGTAAAAAAAAAAAAAAATAATAAAAATGCCATAAATCAATTCCCAGTTTGTAGACGCGATAACTTTTGCGCAAACCAATCAATATACATCGATTGCGATTTTTTTTTTTTACCAAAAATATGTAGAAGAATATATATCGGCCAAAACTGATGAATATTTTTTTAATGGATTTGTACTTTAGCAAAAAGTAAAAAATATTGTTCTTTTTTGCAAAATTGTCGCTCATTTTTTGTTTATAGCGGCGATCAGAAATGACGCAGAGGGGATCAAATACCACCAAAAGAAAGCTCTATTTATGGGGAAAAAAGACGCAAATTTTATTTGGGTACAACGTCGCACGACCGCGCAATTGTCATTCAAAATTCGACAGCGCTGAAAGCCAAAAATTGGTCTGGGCAGGAGGGGGGTTTAAGTGCCCGGTAAGGAAGGGGTTAAAATTCTACAAACAATACCCCATAAAGACAACATGAATGAAATTTGTTTGAAATATTTTCAAATTTATTGAAAATAAAAAACAAATAAAAAAATCACATGTACTGTACATAAGTATTCACAGCCTTTGTTCAATACTTTGTTGACACACCTTTAGCACCAATTACAGCCTCAAGTCTTTTTTAGTATGATGCTACAAGCTTGGCACACCTATTTTTGGGCAGTTTCTCCCATTCTTCTTTGCTGGACCTCTCAAGCCCCATCAGGTTGGATGGGGAGCATCGGTGCACAGCCATTTTCAGATCTCTCTGGAGATGCTCAATCTGGTTCAAGTCTGGGCTCTGGCTGGGCCACTCAAGGACATTCACAGAGTTGTCCCGTAGCCACTCCTTTGCTATCTTGGCTGTGTGCTTATGGTCGTACCCTTCCCCAGATCTATCTGTGCCTCAATACAATCGTGTCTCAGAGTGTTAGATCTGCCAGGGACCCCAACCATCCTGACTAGTAGTCTTCTTATCCCAGTATCAGGTGGGGGGGGGGGGGGGGGCGGTTGCGATCCTGCAGCCAAGATTCCGGGACCACAATAGAAAGTGCAAACAGGCAAAATCAGGGAACAACAAAACAAGTAACTCACAGTAGAGGGCAAATTCAGGAGCCAGGCAGAAGGAAGGACGATCCAGTAATGGTCTGAATCAGCAAACCAAGCCAGGGATCCAAGGGGTATTCCAGAAGGGGGTACCAGGGACAGGCAGGGTCTGCAACAATGATCAGCGTAATCCAAAGGAGTAGTCCAAAAAGCGTAGTCGGGAACAAGCAGAAGTCAGCAACCAGAAAACAATATGATACACCATCAAACAGGTAGTGAACCTTATACTAAGGCAGAGACAGGAAGGGGAAGTGATGATTATATACAGTATCTCACAAAAGTGAGTACACCCCTACATTTTTGTAAATATTTTATTATATCTTTTCATGTGACAACACTGAAGAAATGACACTTTGCTACAATGTAAAGTAGTGAGTGTACAGCTTGTATAGCAGTGCAAATTTGCTGTCCCCTCAAAATAACTCAACACACAGCCATTAATGTCTAAACCGCTGGCAACAAAAGTGAGTACACCCTTAGTGAAAAGTCCAAATTGGGCTCAATTAGGGATTTTCCCTCCCCGGTGTCATGTGACTCTTTAGTGTTACAAGGTCTCAGGTGTGAATGGGGAGCAGATGTGTTAAATTTGGTGTTATTGCTCTCACTCTCTCATACTTGTCATTGGAAGGTCAACATGGCACTTCATGGCAAAGAACTCTTTTAGGATCTGAAAAAAGGAATTGTTGCTTTACATAAAGATGGCCTAGGCTATAAGAAGACTGCCAAAACCCAGAAACTGAGCTTCAGCACGGTGGCCAAGACCATACAGCGGTTTAACAGGACAGGTTTCACTCAGAACAGGCCTTGCCATGGTCGACCAAAGATGTTAAGTGCACATGCTCAGCGTCATATCCAGAGATTGCCTTTGGGAAATAGACATATGAGTGTTGCCAGCATTGCTGCAGAGGTTGAAGGGGTGGGGGGTCAGCCTATCAGTGCTCAGACCATATGCCGCACACTGAATCAAATTGGTCTGCATGGCTGATGATGCACAAGAAAGCCTACAGTTTGCTGAAGACAAGCAGATAAGGACATGGATTACTGGAACCATGTCCTGTGGCCTGATGAGACCAAGATAAACTTATTTGGCTCAGATGGTGTCAAGCGTGTGTGGGGGCAACCAGGTAAGGAATACAAAGACAAGTGTATCTTGCCTACAGTCAAGCATAGTGGTCAGAGTGCCATGGTCTGGGGCTGCATGAGTGCTGCTGGCACTGGGGAGCTGCAGTTGACTGAGGGAACCATGAATGCCAACATGTACTGTGACATACTGAAGCAGAGCATGATCCCCCTCTCTTCTGAGACTGGGCTACAGGGCAGCATTCCAACATGATAACGACACCAAACACACCTCCAAGACGACCACTGCCTTGCTAAAGAAGCTGAGGGTAAAGGTGATGGACTGGCCAAGCATGTCTCCAGACCTAAACTCTATTGAGCATCTGTGGGGCTTCCTCAAATGGAAGGTGGAGGAGAGCAAGGTCTCTAACATCCACCAGCTCCGTGATGTCGTCATGAAGGAATGGGAGAGGACTCCGGTGGCAACCTGTGAAGTTCTGGAGAACTTCGTGCCCAAGAGGGTCAAGGCAGTGCTGGAAAAAAATGGTGGCCACACAAAATATTGACACTTTAGGCCCAATTTGGACATTTTCACAAAGGGTGTACTCCCTTTTGTTGCCAGCGGTTAAGACATTAATGGCTGTGTGTTGAGTTATTTTGAGGGGACAGCAAATTTACACTGTTATAAAAGCTGTACACTCACTTTACATTGTAGCAAAGTGTCATTTCTTCAGTGTTGTCACATGAAAAGATATAATAAAATATTTACAAAAATGTGAGGGGTAGCTGCCTACAGCTTGCCACTGGGTGGTGGCAGAGTGAATTACCATGAAGCAGAAGATAACCAGGGCTCTACACAGATAGGAGTTCCCCCGTGGCTCAGGCAGTAGGGACCCGACCCAAGAACACCTGGTCCCAGAATCAATTCCCGGTCAAGGTGTGACAGTACCCCCCCACACAAAGATACCCCCGGGCCATTTGGGCTTAGGTGGATGCTTATCGTAAAACAAGTTGACCAGCTGTGGGGCATGAACATCATGGGCAGGTACCCAAGTCATTTCAGCAATAGAGTATCCTTTCCAGTCCACCAGATACTGTAATTGTCTACCCTTATGTTGAGAATCCAGAATTTTACTAATTTTGTATTCTTGATGGTCATCCATTGAGGCAGGAGAAGGACGTCTAGAGGGTAGAGAAAACCTATTCTTGTAGAAGGGCAAAGATACATGAAATGTATTGGGAATCCAAAGATGTGGGGGCAAAAAAAGTTTATAGGCTTCTGGGTTAACTTGACAAAGAATGAAAAAGGGTCCTATATATCTAGGACCCAATTTGGGAGAGGGCTGTCACAGTTTGATGTTCTTAGTAGATAACCATACTAGCTGATTGAGACGATAACGGGATGCAGGTCTTCTGTGACGGTCTGCAGATCCTTGGTATCTGAGAACAGACTGAAGCAGAATTTTTCTTATGTCCCTCCAGTGCTTAGTTAACCTAGTCACCATGTTGGCTGCCCAGGTACCTCTACCGAGAAGATTGGAAGGGAAAAACCCTGGGTTGATAACCCAAGGCAGCCTGGAAAGAAGAACAATTTTAAAGAGGAGTGCCATTGTGTGTTCAGCCAGTGGTAGCATCTCACTCCAGTTGTCATTTTCAGCATTAACATAAGCCCTTAGATAGGTCTCTAAATCTTTATTAACCCTTTTTGTCTGGCCATTAGATTGAGGGTGGTATCCAGAAGACAGGGAATTCTTGAAACCCAGATAGATGTTTGCAAACGGCTTTCCAGAAAGAAGATATGAATTGAGGGCCTTTGTCCCTAACAATATCGACAGGAATACCGTGTAAACGGATAACATTTTCAATAAAGGATAGCACCAAGCTCGGGGCTGAAGGTAGGGAAAGCATAAGAATGAATGTGCTAATTTTGAAAATCTGTCTACTACAACCCAGATGACAGTATTCCCTCTGGAGGCAGGCAAGTCCACGATAAAATCCATACTAATATCAGTCCAGGGAGCATGAGGAACAAGTAACGGTTGCAGTAGACCTTGAGGAACAGATCGAGGCATTTTGATGGCCTCACAAACTGTACAAGCTCTAACAAAGGCTATCACATCCTTCTTTAGGGTAGGCCACCAAAACCAGGGATTTCAGGTGTAAGAAGGTCTGTATGATAGCAGGATGCCCGGATATCTTCTGTCCATGGGCCCAGCAACTATAAAACAATATGATACACCATCAAACGGGAAGTGAACCTTATACTAAGGCAGGGACAGGAAGAGGAAGTGATGATTATATAGATACTAGATCAGGTTCCAGCAGCTAGGAGTTCCCCAGTGGCTCAGGCAGTAGGGAACTGACCCAAGAACACCAGGTCCCACAATTGGCTATTGGTCAAGGCCTGACACAGAGATCTCCAGGCAATTCCTTGGGCTTCATGGCTTGGTTTGTGCTATGACATGCACTGTGGGACCTTATATAGACAGGTGTATGCCTTTCCAAATCATGTCCAATCAACTGAATTTACCACAGGTAGACTCCAATCAAGTTGTGGAAATGGGCATCGCAGAACTTTTTTCAGGAGGAGGCATGATTTTAAGGTTACTCATGCTCCGCCCCTTTTCAACAAAGCCATGAAGGGGAGGGGCTTAGTCATTATCACATAAAGCGCAGGCATGCAAAGGTTTGAGAAACCTGATGTATTATTATTATTATTATTATTATTATTATTATTATTATTATTATTATTATACAGGATTTATATAGCGCCAACAGTTTGCGCAGCGCTTTACAATAAAGAAGGGACACAGTACAATTACAATACAGTTCAATACAGAAGGAATAGGAGGGCCCTGCTCGTAGAGCTTACAATCTAAAGGGAGGGGGAGGTGATACAAAAGGTAATGGCTGCAGGGGATGAACTGATAGAGCTGGCTCAGGCACGGGTCTTAGGTGGAGGCGGGGTAGGCTTCCCTGAATAAGTGAGTTTTCAAGGATCGCCTAAAGGCGGACAGGGTGGGGGCTGACCTGACATTCTGGGGCAGGGAGTTCCAGAGGATGGGAGAGGCTCTGGAGAAGTCCTGTAGGCGAGCATGGGAGGAAGTAACAAGGGAGCTAGAGAGAAGGAGGTCTTGGGAGGAGCGTAGAGGACGATTGGGGTGATATCTGTGGATGAGATTGGCGATGTAGCTGGGGGCAGTGTGGTGGATGGCCTTGTATGTTGTGGTTAGTATTTTGAATTTTATACGCTGGGGTAGGGGAAGCCAGTGAAGGGATTGGCAGAGTGGGGCAGCAGTTGTGGATCGGTTAGTAAGGTGTACAAGTCTGGCAGCAGCATTCATGATAGACTGAAGGGGGGATAGCCTGTGTAATGGTAGGCCGGTGAGGAGGGAGTTACAGTAATCAAGGCGGGAAAAATGATGTAAAAGCTTAATAGAAGGATCAAGCTGCCATTGTCTGATTAGCAATTTCTGTTTACAGAGGTTTCACCTACTGACTTTTCTTTCTGAAAATGCCAGCACCATTGCTCTATTGTTCCAATATTTATATTCATTAACCCGGAGGAGTTATGCAGATAAAAAATTTTAACTTTCCTTAAACTTTTCTGATGTGCATACATGCTCTGGTTTAGAAAGTATTCAGACCCACGGGTCAGCATTCCAGCCAGGTAAAGAGCATATTTAGAAAGTTAGCAATGAAATCTCCCGCATATCTGTCATGAAATAATTAATTTAACACCTTGACTGCAATTATACAAGTAGTGCTGTTAGATGAACTCCAGAACATGGACACAGGCTGCCTCAGGTGCTGGTGCAGGTGGATAGCTCACACTCAGCTCTTCAGATGTGCTCCCTTCCTTCCCTCAGGCTCTGAGCCGTGCTGCCTGGAGAAGATGGAGAAGGTAAGTGGGGCCAAAATTGACCAGGCGCAAAGGAGGAAGAAGTTACTCCTCCGCTCTGAGTGCTGGGACCTCGCCTCGGCCTCATGATGTGACGTCACTGGTTGCTAGACACCCGCCAGCAGGCGAGTATAGCAAACAGTGCAACGTGCAGCAGAGAGGCCAGCGGACTGTGCAATAAGAGAGTCTAGGGCAGGGTTTCTCAACCAGGGTTCCGTGGAACCCTAGGGTTCCTCCAGAGGGTGCTAGGGGTTCCTTGAGCAATGGTCAATTTCTACCTCTCAGATAAATTCCCAATGACATCATTGATCTTTTTTGCTATCTGTAAGGGGGTAATTCTTCCCAATGACCACAAGTGTAAGAAGCATTCTTCCCATTGACCATCATACTAATGTATCATAAATTGTAGATTTAAAATTTTTAGCAGGGGTTCCCCCGAGACCGGAGAATAAGTTCAAGGGTTCCTCAGTGTTGAAAAGGTTGAGAAAGGCTTGTCTAGGGACTTGGGGCAGCGCTGCTGCTGCTGAATGTAACAGTAAGTGACTGTCACAGCTTTGGAGCCCCTCCCCTTTGCGGCAACTTGCGGCGCCTGGTTACGATGCACCCTGGGCACCAGTTCAGGATCGGCTCCCAGTGTCCATGTGCGTACACCTTGCTCTGGGGTGGGGGCTCTTGCCCCCCTATGAAGACGGCCATGGAAATAGGGTGCAGCTGAGCTCAATTTTGAGTGTCATGTTAAATGCTGTGAATATTTATGTGAGTGTTTCTCAACTCCAGTCCTCAAGGCGCGCCAACAGGTCATGTTTTCAGTATTTCCATTATTCTGCACAGGTGATTTGATCAATTTCATTGTCTTAGTAATTACCACAGCTGCTTCATCAGAGGGAAATCCTGAAAACATGACCTGTTGGTGCACCTTGAGGAGAAACACTGACTTATGTACATGTGATTTTTTTCATTTTTTATTTTTAATCAATTTGCAGAGATTGCAAACAAACTTCTTTCATGTTGTCCATTATGGGGTATTGTTTGTAGAATTTTACGGAAAATAATCAATTTAATCTATTTTGGAATAAGGCTGTAACGTAACAAAATGTGGAAAAAGGCAGGCACTATGAATACTTTCCGGATACACTATACTTTATTGTAAGTGCAAAAATCCTGCTTTATATTTCAAAAAGGGTTTACTACTTTTACAAGATAAAGTTACAAATTTACATACAATATTCATTTTTTGCCAGTAAGCATATTTTCTCATACTAGATCCCATTATGCTAATTATGGTCTTGCTGAAGCAGTTGATAAAAACATGTCTCTGTTAGGTGATGGACTTTTGACTTAGATCAAGGTAGAGAAATGTAAATAAAGCATAACTACCTTTTATCGAGAAAAACAATCTCTTCTGGGCAATATTATACCGAGCAAGGACGAGTGGGAGGGGGTGCCTGCCAAAACCACATGATTGGACTTAAAGTATAACTAAAGTCAAAACTTTTTTTTTTGTTTTGGATAGAGTGGAGAGGGATTAGAGCCCCTGCCAGTTTTTATTGCTGTCTGTGCCCACGTTAAGGAGATTCTCCCTCTCTATGTGTCCTATTAACCATTATTGTTGAAAGTGAAAGTAAAAAGAAAACCCCAAATTTTGTGTTGTCCCCAGAAAAGTAATAGATGGGAAATCTTCCCACAGGGGCACTAGTTCTGGTGAGCTGGGGGTCCCCAAGAAATTCCTGTAATTTGCAGAGATTTCCTCTCACTTCATGTTTGGCTATGGGACCGGAAGTGAAGGGAAATCTCTGCCATGGGACAGAGATGGAGAAAAAAAAATCTGACAGGGGTTATAACCAGGGGTCAAGTCCTGGGGAAAAAAAGTGTGGGAACTCACCCAAGATTCCCACCCCCACCTCAAAAAAATAAAATAAATATATATATATATATATATATATATATATATATATATACACACACACACATACACACTGTCCTCAGGCTGCCTGTGTTGATTGTGCAAAGTGTGCTCACTCCTCAGTGCCCATCAATGAAGCCTGGTCAGTGCCCCAGGCAGGGCAGCCTGGTCAGTGTCCCCAGCAGGGCAGCCTGGTCAGTGCCCCCATCAATGCAGCCTGATCAGTGTCCCCAGCAGGGCAGCCTGATCAGTGCCCCCAGCAGGGCAGCTTGGTCAGTGCCCCAAGCAGGGCAGGCTGGTCAGTGTCCTATCAATGCAGCCTGGTCAGTGTTCCCATCAATGCAGCCTGGTCAGTGCCCCCATCAATGCAGCCTTGTCAGTGCCCCCTTCAATGCAGCCTGGTCAGTGCCCTCTCCAATGCAGCCTGGTCAGTGCCCCCCAGCAGGGCAGCCTGGTCAGTGTCTCCAGCAGGGCAGCCTGGTCAGTGCCCCCATCAATGCAGCCTGATCAGTGTCCCCAGCAGGGCAGCCTGATCAGTGCCCCCAGCAGGGCAGCTTGGTCAGTGCCCCAAGCAGGGCAGGCTGGTCAGTGTCCTATCAATGCAGCCTGGTCAGTGTCCCCATCAATGCAGCCTGGTCAGTGTCCCCATCAATGCAGCCTAGTCAGTGCCCCCATCAATGCAGCCTGGTTAATGCCCCCTTCAATGCAGCCTGATCAGTGTCCCTATCAATGCAGCCTGGTCAGTGCCCCCTTCAATGCAGCCTGGTCAGTGCCCTCTCCAATGCAGCCTGGTCAGTGCCCCCAGCAGGGCAGACAAATTTCGTGTTGTCCCCAGAAAAGTAATAGATGGGAAATCTTCCCACAGGGGCACTAGTTCTGGTGAGCTGGGGGTCCCCAAGAAATTCCTGTAATTTGCAGAGATTTCCTCTCACTTCATGTTTGGCTATGGGACCGGAAGTGAAGGGAAATCTCTGCCATGGGACAGAGATGGAGAAAAAAAATCTGACAGGGGTTATAACCAGGGGTCAAGTCCTTGGGAAAAAAAGTGTGGGAACTCACCCAAGATTCCCACTCCCACCTCAAAAAAAAAAAAATATATATATATATACACACACACACATACACACTCTCCTCAGGCTGCCTGTGTTGATTGTGCAAAGTGTGCTCACTCCTCAGTGCCCATCAATGAAGCCTGGTCAGTGCCCCAGGCAGGGCAACCTGGTCAGTGTCCCCAGCAGGGCAGCCTGGTCAGTGTCCCCATCAATGCAGCCTGATCAGTGTCCCCAGCAGGGCAGCCTGGTCAGTGCCCCCATCAATGCAGCCTGGTCAGTGCCCCCATCAATGCAGCCTTGTCAGTGCCCCATCAATGCAGCCTGGTCAGTGTCCCCATCAATACAGCCTGGTTAATGCCCCCTTCAATGCAGCCTGATCAGTGTCCCTATCAATGCAGCCTGGTCAGTGCCCCCTTCAATGCAGCCTGGTCAGTGCCCTCTCCAATGCAGCCTGGTCAGTGCCCCCGGCAGGGCAACCTGGTCAGTGTCCCCAGCAGGGCAGCCTGATCAGTGTCCCCAGCAGGGCAGCCTGGTCAGTGCCCCCATCAATGCAGCCTGATCTGTGTCCCCAGCAGGGCAGCCTGATCAGTGCCCCCAGCAGGGCAGCTTGGTCAGTGCCCCAAGCAGGGCAGGCTGGTCAGTGTCCTATCAATGCAGCCTGGTCAGTGTCCCCATCAATGCAGCCTGGTCAGTGCCCCCATCAATGCAGCCTGGTAATGCCCCCTTCAATGCAGCCTGATCAGTGTCCCTATCAATGCAGCCTGGTCAGTGCCCCCTTCAATGCAGCCTGGTCAGTGCCCTCTCCACTGCAGCCTGGTCAGTGCCCCCAGCAGGGCAGACAAATTTTGTGTTGTCCCCAGAAAAGTAATAGATGGGAAATCTTCCCACAGGGGCACTAGTTCTGGTGAGCTGGGGGTCCCCAAGAAATTCCTGTAATTTTCAGAGATTTGCTCTCACTTCATGTTTGGCTATGGGACCGGAAGTGAAGGGAAATCTCTGCCATGGGACAGAGATGGAGAAAAAAAATCTGACAGGGGTTATAACCAGGGGTCAAGTCCTTGGGAAAAAAAGTGTGGGAACTCACCCAAGATTCCCACCCCCACCTAAAAAAATAAATAAATATATATATATATATATATATACACACACACACACACATACACACTCTCCTCAGACTGCCTGTGTTGATTGTGCAAAGTGTGCTCACTCCTCAGTGCCCATCAATGAAGCCTGGTCAGTGCCCCAGGCAGGGCAACCTGGTCAGTGTCCCCAGCAGGGCAGCCTGGTCAGTGTCCCCAGCAGGACAGCCTGGTCAGTGCCCCCATCAATGCAGCCTGATCAGTGTCCCCAGCAGGGCAGCCTGGTCAGTGCCCCCATCAATGCAGCCTGGTCAGTGCCCCCATCAATGCAGCCTTGTCAGTGCCCCATCAATGCAGCCTGGTCAGTGTCCCCATCAATACAGCCTTGTTAATGCCCCATTCAATGCAGCCTGATCAGTGTCCCTATCAATGCAGCCTGGTCAGTGCCCCCTTCAATGCAGCCTGGTCACTGCCCTCTCCAATGCAGCCTGGTCAGTGCCCCCAGCAGGGCAGCCTGGTCAGTGCCCCCAGCAGGGCAGCCTGGTCAGTGCCCCCAGTAGGGCAGCCTGGTCAGTGCCCCCAGCAGGTGTCACCCCCCACCAACTATATTTGCCCCTCAGTACAGACCCTCCTCCACTAAGTATCGACCCCCCCTTCAGTATAGAACCCCTCACTCAGTATAAACCCCCTTAGTACAGACCCCCCTGCCTCAGTATAGACCTCCCCCTCTCAGTACAGACCCCCCTCCATGAGTACAGACCCCTTCCCTCAGTACAGACCCCCCTCCCTAAGTACAGACCCCCCCCCACACACACACACGCACACACTGTCCTCAGTCTGCCTGCGTTGAATGTGCAAAGTGTGTTCACTCCTCAGTGCCCATCAATGAAGCCTGGTCAGTGCCCCCAGCAGGGCAGCCTGGTCAGTGCCCCCAGCAGGGCAGCCTGGTCAGTGTCCCCATCAATGCAGCCTGGTCAGTGTCCCCATCAATGCAGCCTGGTCAGTGTCCCCATCAATGCAGCCTGGTCAGTGCCCCCATCAATGCAGCCTGGTCAGTGCCCCCAGCAGGGCAGCCTTGCCAGTGCCCCATCAATGCAGCCTGGTCAGTGCCCCCATCAATGCAGCCTGGTCAGTGCCCCCAGCAGGGCATAAACCATCAAAGAAAAATACAGTTTGATAATAATAATTTCAATCAAATACGCCACTCACCCAAATGGGTGCTCCTCTGCTAACCGAGCACATAGATAAACCTAAGCAAGATTGTCCTTGTGTAGCCACAGAGGACTTAGAGATTAAATGCAGGGGAACTGGCAATATAAATTAGCAAAGGTGAGTATAAATGTAAAATGTTTTCCTTTATTAATTAATCACATTAAGACACAGTATATTAGTATTAGTGTGGAATATAAAATAGGTTACACCCTATAGCCCAGTACCGTCCAACGGGCTACTGGGTAACAAAGTAACACCCTACATATACATACATTAAAAGACAACAGAAACATAAACAAAAAAGCGTCCGGACGCACAGAGGGAGGGAAAGGGAAGTGGAATGGCACAGTGGGGTCAATGGAGAGAAATTTGTTGCAGAGTACTCTGATGATGAGGGTGCCGAACTGTGCTTAGCCCTGGTGAAAATCCTATGCTGAGTTGGGGCGGCCCTAGTCCAGTTATAAACCTGGGTGATGGCAGTGTGCTGGCTAAGGTCCATCTACTAAGTTAAAGTGGGGGTCATCTGGTATGAAGGCTCAATGAGGCGGAAAGGCTAGCACCATGGGGGGCTGGATTTCAGTCTAAGAACACGTCTCAGCAGCCTAGATAGGCTGGACTCCTGTCAGGTACATGAGGGGGGCAACGGCTATGGCGTGTAAGCACTAAAAGTGGTCACATGGGGCAGACCAAACATGCGGTACAGTGAAGGCCAGTTACTTTAGCAAGTCCATGCGCTCTTCCCCAATCTTCCGCTCAAACAGGGTGGAGTGTGGCCGGTAGACGCCTTGCCGCCCGATGTTCCGGGATTGCAGTAGTCTATCACATCCGGATGGTTCAATGAGGCCGGGTGTCCTGTACAGGCCGCTGCTGTAGCGGTGATAAGTTCAGGACTCTATGTGCGCTGCAAGCCTCGTTCTGACTCGTGGTCAGCCAATCACCAGGGCGTACCTCTCTGTCTCTGTGCTGTCACGTGACGCCCGTGACGTCAGCGCGTTTCGCTAACGTATAGCGTAGCTTTGTCTGGACGTTCTGATTGGGGGGCAGCCTCTCCTCCCATTTAAGTCCATCACGTTGTCAAGGGGTGCCGCCCATCAGAGTGTATTTACATATTGGATGATCAGTACGTTGTCCCTAGGCAATTGAAATAAAATAATCTAAAGTGAACGGGATGGCTATATGGGGGAAAGTAGGAGGGAGGGCCCCAGCAGGGCAGCATGGTCAGTGCCCCCATCAATGCAGCCTGATCAGTGCTCCCAGCAGAGCAGCCTGATCAGTGCCCCCAGCAGGGCAACCTGGTCAGTGCCCCCAGCAGAGCAGCCTGGTCAGTGTCCCCATAAATGCAGCCTTGTCAGTGTCCCCATCAATGCAGCCTGGTCAGTGTCCCCATCAATGCAGCCTGGTCAGTGCCCCCAGCAGGGCAGCCTTGTCAGTGCCCCATCAATGCAGCCTGGTAAGTGCCCCCAGCAGGGCAGCCTGGTAAGTGCCCCCAGCAGGGCAGCCTGGTCAGTGCTCCCAGCAGGGCAGCCTGGCCAGTGCCCCCCAGCAGGTGTCACCCCCCACCAACTATAGTCACCCCTCAGTACAGACCCACCTCCACTAAGTATAGACCCCCGTCTTTCAGTATAGAACTCCTCACTAAGTATAAACCCCTCTTAGTACAGACCCCCCTCCCTCAGTATAGACCTCCCCCTCTCAGTACAGAACCCCCTCCCTCAGTATAGACCCCCCTCCCTAAGTACAGACCCCCTCCCTCAGTACAGACCCCCCTCCCTCAGTACAGACCCCCCTCCATCAATAAAGACCCCCCTTCCTCAGTACATCTCCCCCTCTCTCAGTACAGACACCCCCCAGGATAAACCACCCCTCTCCTCCAACAGTAAAGACCCTACCTCCAGGATAAACCACCCCCCTCCTCCGACAGTACAGACCCCCCCTTCAGGACGAACCCCCCTTCCTCCATCAGCAAAGACCCCCCAGAATAACCCATCCCCCATCAGTATAAACCCCCCCAGGATAAACCACCCCCATCAGTACAGAC
>BLSH010041002.1:260724-281028 GCA_018402905.1 Glandirana rugosa
TAAGTGGACTTGAAGGAGCAATATACGAGCATTGTATAGTAATGCAAGCCGAAACAACCGACTAATGATCTGAGGACAGTCATGCGGTCTGTTGAGACTACCATTAATACAGTCTCCACCTCAACGGTATATACATTTTTTACCGTATTTTGATTGTAATTAAGTTTTCTGTTTACTTTATGAATTTTGGGAGACCCAGACGGAAGGTTGGACTCCCCCTAGAAGGGAATCTTAACCTTATCATATGTCTGGGGGTCCTGTCTCACTTCTAATACTATTGAACAACTAACTACTCTATTGAGTTTACCGTTACTTCCCTCTCCAAAACTAATACCCGCTGAAGTTGTACGGACTGCAATTGACCTTAAGAGTTTGACGATAATGTTCGTCCTCGTCCCTACATTACCTCTCCCTTCATTGCCATTTGAGTTATCTCATCAATCAACAAGTTATCATAATCTTCACTCTGTCCTGGGGGTCTGTATACTATTCCAATTCTAAGGGAAGATCCCCCTCAGGTTGGAAGGCAGACCCAGAGGGTTTTAAGTATTTCATTTGTCTTTTGAATTAATGTTAGTTTTATGCCATTTTTTACATATATGGCAACTCCACCTCTGACATAATTACCATCAGAGTTGTCTGGCGTACTGACAGGAGTCTAGTAATCAGCCAACAAAGCCGAACGTAATGATATGTTACGAGCATATAACGAGGAAGTTCAGGTGAATGTGATTTGTGAATTAGGAACACAGGTTTACACGACCAAACACTTCCTGGATTCCGAGCATGCGTGTTTGCACTTCCAACTTTTTGTTGGCCCAACTTCTGTACACACGAGTCAACAATCGGCCAACGCCTTGTTGGCCAACAAAAGTTTTCTAGTCTTGTCAGCCAACTTCTGTTGGATGACAATTGGAAATCAGCTGTCAAATCGTGTGTACTAACGGTTGGATTATCGGCCAACAGGCTGTTGGATGACCGTTGTTGGCCGACAATCGGACCGTGTGTATGGGCCTTTACAATGTGCTCTAGGCTTTGCGAGGAACGGTAGACCGATTAGAAGAGTAGAAGACCCTACCAAAATGAATTGATAACTGGCTACAGATTTGAAAGACATTTTTTTTAATGAAATTAAATTTAAAGTTTATTGCACTGCAGTACTGCAACATATTTAAAAAAAAAAAAAAAAAAAAAAATAATATATATATATATATATATATATATATATATTTTATTGGTTGGTATCATGACGCAAACCTCTTGGACTATTTACTTATTATTATTTATCATTTACAAACTAGGTGATTATGAACAAAAAGTCAATCCCCTACCCTTAAATTTGTATATACATTATCTGCTTGATTCTGTTGTTTGCATGATGACTTTTATCCATGTCTTCACGTCTGTATTATATGCAGCATTTTGTACAGACTTAAAGAGAATATGTTTCCTCACCCCAATCGTTTGATATGTTTGTCTTAGTTAGTTGTGACAAATTGGTTCTGTTGTTATGGTTTTTATAGCTTAACTCCAGGCAAATACATTTTGTATTCCTTAAATCTTCATAAAATGTATTTTTGCATATAAATGTAATAAGTACTCAAATCTGTTTTATTGTTCATCTCCTGTAATCCTCTGTACTGCAGAACTTACTATGGAAAAGGAAAGATTTGCACTCTGAGCCAATCAGGGCTCTGATGCGTTGCAGGGGTGCTTTCTGTCTCCCTTCCTGAACATGCTTACATGAGAGATGACTTTATCAGTATTGTGCTTCTCCTGAACTTGTGAAGAGCTCATTTTGCTCTGCTTGAGAGAAGTGATGTGAGAACCTAGCTTTCATTGGTATGCGCAGCCTTCTGCTTTAGGGTGTGCACACCAAAGCGCAAACACACATGCGTGTGTGTATATATAGATACAGTATCTCACAAAAGTGAGTACACCCCTCACATTTTTGTAAATATTTTATTCTATCTTTTCATGTGACAACATTGAAGAAATGACACTTTTCTACAATGTAAAGTAGTGAGTTTACAGCTTGTATAAGGCCCCTTTGACACGTACAGACCGTTCAGGTTCAGTTTTTCAGGCAGACTTGAACGTATGCTCCATGTACTCCTATGGAGCGACGGCTGTCAGCGGTGACATGTCCACTGACATTTATTTATTTATTTTATTTATTTATTTCAGGTACTTATATACAGTGTCTCACAAAAGTGAGTACACCCCTTACATTTTTGTAAATATTTTATTATATCTTCTCATGTGACAACACTGAAGAAATGACACTTTGCTACAATGTAAAGTGAGTGTGCAGCTTGTATAACAGTGTAAATTTGCAGTTCCCTCAAAATAACTCATCACACAACCATTAATGTTTAAACTGCTGGCAACAAAAGTTAGTACACCCCTAAGTGAAAAATGTCCAAATTGGACCCAAAGTGTCAATATTTTGTGTAGCCACCATTATTTTCCAGCACTGCCTTAACCCTCTTGGGGATGGAGTTCACCAGAGCTTCACAGGTTGCCACTGGAGTCCTCTTCCACTCCTCCATGGTGACATCACAAAGCTGGTGGATGTTAGAGACGTTGCTCTTCTCCACCTTCCATTTGAGGATACCCCACAGATGCTCAATAAGGTTTAGGTCTGGAGACATGCTTGGCCAGTCCATCATTTTACCATCAGCTTCTTTAGCAAGGCAGTGGTCATCTTTGAGGTCGTTATGATGTTGGAATACTGCCCTGCGGCTCAGTCTCCGAAGGGAGGGGATCATGCTCTGCTTCAGTATGTCACAGTACATGTTGGCATTCATGGTTCCCTCAATGAACTGTAGCTCCCCAGTGCCAGCAGCACTCATGCACCCCCCAGACCATGACACTTTCACCACCATGCTTGATTGTAGGCAGGACACACTTGTCTTTGTACTCCTCACCTGGTTGCCTCCACACTGGCCTGACACCATTTGAAACAAATAAGTTTATGTTGGCCCCTCAGACCACAGGACATGGTTCCAGTAATCCATGTCCTTAGTCTGCTTGTCTTCAGCAAAATGTTTGCAGGCTTTTTTGTGCATCATCTTTAGAAGAGGCTTCCTTCAGGGACGACAGCCATGCAGACCAATTTGATGCAGTGTGTGGCGTATGGTCTGAGCACTGACAGACTGACCCCCACCCCTTCAACCTCTGCAGCAATGCTGGCAGCACTCGTATGTTTATTTTCCAATAACAACCTCTGGATATGACGCTGAGCATGTGCACTCAACTTCTTTGATCGACCATGGCGAGGCCTGTTCTGAGTGGAACCTGTCCTGTTAAACCGTTGTATGGTCTTGGTCACCGTGCTTCAACTCAGTTTCAGGGTCTTGGCAATCTTATTATAGCCTAGGCCATCTTTATGTAGAGCAGCAATTTTTTTTTCAGATCCTCAGAGAGTTATTTGCCATGAGGTGCAATGTTGAACTTCCAGTGACCAGTGTGAAAGAGTGAAAGCGATAACACCGAACTTAACACACCTGCTCCCCATTCACACCTGAGACCTTGTAACACTAATGAGTCACATGACACCGGGGAGGGAAAATAGCTAATTGGGCCCAATTTGGACATTTTCACTTAGGGGTGTACTCACTTTTGTTGCCAGCACTTTAGACATTAATAGCTGTGTGTTGAGTTATTTTGAGGGGCCAGCAAATTTACACTGTTATACAAGCTGTACACTCAATATGATAACGACCCTAAACACACCTCCCAGACAACCACTGCTTTATTAAAGAAGCTGAGGGTAAAGGTGATGGACTGGGCAAGCATGTTTCCAGACCTAAACCCTTTTGCGCATCTGTGAGGAATCCTCAAATGGAAGATTGAGGAGCGCAAGGTCTCTAACATCCACCAGCTCCGTGATGTCATCATGGAGGAGTGGAAGAGGACTCCAGTGGCAACCTGTGAAGCTCTGGTGAACTCAATGCCCAGAAGGGTTAAGGCAGTGCTGGAAAATAATGTTGGCCACTCAAAATATTGACACTTTGGGTCCAATTTGGACATTTTTCACTTAGGGGTGTACTCACTTTTGTTGCCAGCAGTTTAGACATTAATGGCTGTGTGTTGAGTTATTTTGAGGGGACAGCAAATTTACACTGTTATACAAGCTGTACACTCACTACTTTACATTGTAGCAAAGTGTAATTTCTTCAGTGTTGTCACATGAAAAGGTAGAATAAAATATTTACAAAAATGTGAGGGGTGTGCTCACGTTTGTGAGATACTGTATATATATATATATATATATATACACACATACAGCCTTGCTTGTGGCACTCTGCCCCACCGCCGCATCATCTCCCTGCCTGAAGATTCAGAGTGAGAGAGAAATGCTTCCATATTTCTCTTATAAGCTGATAAGAGATGCTCAGAGGGAGATCTTTCCCATCTCCTCACTGGCACACAGAGCAAGAATACTAATGCAAATGGAGTGATTAGGGTGTGTCAAATATCTTAGTCCATAGGACTATTCCCAAATACTGTATATATTTTGTTGTTTGTCTAAAGTTGACAGTGTTGAAAATTAATAAATGATGGTAAAATGTGTACTATAATCTGTTTTGGCCATTATAACTGTGTTCAGTGGTAGGCCCTACATCCCCTGTCCAGTGGTACCCTGTTTCATGCAGAATATGTCTCCCAAAAATAAATAAATAAAATAAAATTTGAAAAAAAATGCAATGTGCTTAGTGGTGTCATGTTTGGGCAACATTTAACTTGCTATATTTTCACAGGAGGAGAGCGTGCTGAGCCAATTAACTGTTAAAATAATAAAAGCATCAAACATCCCATGGGCAGACTGGAGTAAGTATACTATATTCTAAAAAAATATATATTAGCTGGAGTTTTGAGAGCAAATGCACCACATCCCATTAGTGAATCAATATTTTTAGAAGGATATAGGGAGGGATTTTTCAGGTGCAGAGACAACAAAAAAGGTAGTTTTATATAAAATGCATTTATTTAATTTGTATCAAAATTAAAAGATATACTGTTTTAAAAACAATAACATAATTTTCTTGCAGTCATTTCATAGGTACAGTAGTTTCTGTTCGACATGTTTCACCAGAAATATGACTTCTTCAGGAGACTCATGAAGTACCGCTTTCTGCAAGAAAATAATGTTATTGATTTTAAAACCGTATAATTTTGATACAAATAAAACGAATGTATTTTATATAAAACAACCTTTTTTGTTGTCTCTGCACCTGAAAAATCCCTCCCTATATCTTTCTAAAAATATACTATATTCTATTTTTTAAGCAACATACTGAGAAATGGTATCCCTAATATCTTTGAATTCTTCCACCAGTCTATGACTTTTAGAGACATGGGGGAGAAGGGGGCAGATAAACAGCAAGTGATTTTAAAATAAAAAAATGGAAATATATGTATATTGTTTTCTAAGGTAATATTAACACTTTGGATCTTACTACTGCTGTTTTAATTGTTCCTTTACTGTTCATATAATTGCAACCTATTGTTTATTGCTGTCAGTCATTGCAGGTGGGGTCATAGTGTTTTCTAAGAAGCAAGTTATAATTTAGTTTTATTGGCTGCTAAATGCAAACAGACTTAGCTCTTGTCACTCTGTAGCAAATAAAGCTACAGTATATCTATAAATTATTACACTTGTACTCTGTTGGCTGTAGGCTTTATTTAATTGAAATCCCTTTTCCTGGTTGATTTTAAAGGTTGCTAGTTCTTTTAAGACACATACTGTATATATTTATGTCAGACACATTAGGTCAGGTATACCATTCCTACTTAATTCCAGAATTCAGAATTTAACATTATAGTAAATTATACATCTTTATATTTAATCCCAGATAAGGTGGCCATAAAACATTTCCTAAAGTATTTAGTTAGTTTGCCTGCACTAGGGTGTCTACACAGTTCATGTGCAGGCAGTTCCAAGCAGTTTAATGGCATTAAACTCAACTTCATTAAGGGTCAAACCAATTTAAAGTCATAATGTAGTTAAATGTAGAGCGTGGTGGGTTGACTCAGTCTCGTTTCTCTTAAATCTTGGATATTCTTACAACCATAGTTTTTGACTGTTCCTGTTCATCTAGGAGTTTTGTGTGTTATCACCCACTTTCATACTCCAGCATCGTTTGCATAAAAGGAAATATAAAGAGTATAAAATAAAGTCTAACCAATGGAGAATTGACCTTTCTTAATAGCTGCAGTAGGTGTTCAAACTCAAGTGCAGAAATCTCACAAATAGATTTCCCTATAGATATAAAAAGCTGTTAGGTCTGTTATGTAGTTTAACCTTCAAATATTTTTTTTCATTTAAATAGTTTCTGATACTGTGTGCCTCTTTATAATTATCAGTTTTTACCATACCCCCCCCTGCTATTGGTTAATCTTATTAGGGGCACCTCTTGGTAAGCAAAGCCAGTCTAGACAGTCCTCTGATGCAAGTGAGGACAGGCAGATGTTCCTTCATTTGTTGCCCTTGGTAAAACACCTACCTGCCTTATCTATGTGAATTGTATGTACTTACACTGCTGTCTTTTGTTGTTTACAGTGAGCAATGCTGACTGTTACGTGTGTTTATGGCTCCCAACTGCCACTAATAGTGTGCTAAAGACCGCCACTGTATCAAACAGCAGTTGTCCTGTCTGGAATGAAACATTTGAGTTCACCATTAGCAATAAAGTCAAGGTGAGTTAAATATGCTTCACTGTAGGCCTTTACTTGACCAGTATGTGAAGAAATGCCCTTACATTAATCAGATTTATCTTTTCATGCTGTGGCAAAAGTGTGAGATTTAAAAAAAAAAAGTCAGCAAAATCTTTCCCCTCTCTTTTCACAGTAAGAAGCCTTAAGAGTTGTAGGCTTCCAGTTATTTATATGATATAATTATATTAATTAATTAATTATATTATTAATTGTTTATATTGATTATATAATTATCAATGTATTCAAGAAATAGTTTTGTTAAAGCCTTTTTATAATTTATTGAACATGTTAACCTAAGATTTATATTTACAGAATGTGATACATTTGACGCTTCATGATGAGGATGTGATCTCCAAGAATGATCTGTTATATATCGTCGCTTTTGATGTGGGGAATGTCAAGATTGGAGAAACTAGGACAAAGTCTTTTTGTCTGGACCCTAGCGTAAGTCTAGCAATCAGGATTTTAACCTACATGTGTACTTCTACAGTCACGTTTTTACCTCTTCCTAAGTGATTCCCTTAAGCTGCAAAAGGAGCTGATGGGGGTGTACACATGCCACAACAAGGCTTAAACACCTTGTTACATTCAGCAGGCAGTACCACCTACCAGACTTCACCCATTCAACTGAAGCTTGTGGTTGTGGGGCAGTAGCTCAAGCTTTTAGCCATTAAAACAGACGGTGAGGGGGTGACATAATGTCTCCTCACCACCATTCCATTCAAAAGTCATCTGAAAAGCAATCCACCCTTTAGAGAACTAATGGTAATGTAAACTAGCCCTCAGAGCCACACAGGGCCCCTTAGTTGAATGCACCTTCATGAGCCCCCATCCTCCCAGCTCTTCTCCCACCTTTATACCACTGCCAAACCAGCCCTCCTCAGACCTACACCACCACTGCAGGGACATTTTTCCTTCCAGTGATGCCAAAGGTTCAGGGACATTTTAACATCTAGTTGCACCACCGACACTGGGCCATTTTTCCTTGCAGAGACATTGCCGACACAGGGGCAATTTTGCCTTCAGTTATACTACTGGTGCTGAAACATTTTTTCTTACAGTGACTCTGCTGATGCAGGGACATTTTTACTTTCAGTGACATCATCCATGCAGAGAGATTTTTCTCCCTCCGTAGACACCACCAATGCAGGGGCATATTTTCCTTCCAGTGACATCATGGATGCAGGAGCATTTCTTTCTTCCAGCAACACCAGCAAGGCAGGGGCATTTTTCCCCTCACACTGATGCTGGGGCATTTCTTTCTACATCACTGTTAGCCACATATTTTATCAGGAAATAGAATGTAGGCCGCTGTTAAACTCATATGTTGCATATGTTTTGGGGCATTGCTATTAGCCCACCCCCTACTCCACACGGAGGGAGGATCCCAGGTTGGCATCTTTACCCTGGCCACTGGATGCCTTTGTATTAAAATTGGAGAGGGCCAATAAATTTGCATTTGCAGAAGAAGGTAAGTAATTGCAGTTTCTATATTTTATAAAGTAGAGCTTTCTTTTGAGCAGTCCTAAATGATTATTGGCCTCTTGGGATTTGGCTCACCTTTGACATACATACATTGTGTTTTTACTACAGTACTGACTTGCTCACCTTGAAGAAATTGGGAAATATAAAGTGTAGAAATAAGAACTTTTCTCTCTTGATCTATACTTCTGCTCTTCTCTCATAGAGGGATTGGCTTTTACTTATTTCATCTTGTTATGGTTAATATCTACAGCCTCATTTATGGGGGCGCTGTGCACTTAGGCCCTCAAATCTAAATTCAATCAAAGCCACTTTTATAGGATCTTTTATAGGATCTCTCCTTAAAGAGTACCTGTCACATGCCTATTGCTGTCACAAGGTATGTTTACATTCCTTGTGACGGCATTAAAAGTGATGAAAAACAATTAAAGCAACTGTGTAAAAATAAAAAATAAAAATTAATTAAAAAAAATTGAAAGTGCCCCCATCCCCCGTGCTTGCGTGCAAAGGCGAACACGCGTGTCGGTCCTGAACACACACAAACAGCGATCGTCCCACACATATGAGGTATCATTGTGAACATTGGATCATGGGCAGTAATTCTAGCACTAGACCTCCTGTGTAAATCTCTAAAGGCTTTTAAAGCGTCATCTGTGGATAGTAAAATTTGACTTCAGAATAAGTATGTATTGCGATTCCTTCTTTACAGGGCAAGATATGTTAATCTTAGATTGTGAATACAAGTATATTTACAGATTTTAGATTCAGGGTGAACTTCTACTTTAAGGCAATTTATAAAGTGGCCATGTAAGAAACTGAAAAGTTGTTTTGCTGACCTTGGGTTGCCAAGCTGTAAAAATGCTCCAATTTTAATATCTTTGGGTGATGGTACAGATTTATGTCACATGGTTTTGAATTGTTTCAACTTGCAATAATATCAACTGAGTCTCAAGTTATTGTTGAGTTGGACAAATAATTAACCTATCCATAGACAGTATGGGTGGAGGGTGATCGGTGATCGGTGATCACTAACATACCTAAATATTCT
Organism: Glandirana rugosa; assembly: GCA_018402905.1. NCBI lineage: Eukaryota > Metazoa > Chordata > Amphibia > Anura > Ranidae > Glandirana > Glandirana rugosa. The sequence goes on from BLSH010041002.1 coordinate 269,978, forward strand.
CTTTCCCTTCAGGGAGAACAGACGTTGGAAGTAGAATTCACTGTGAGGCGAATGTAAGTAAATGTTTAATTTATTTTACAGTTCAGTATGTTTTAATACAAAAAACAATTTTAAATTAAACAAAAAGTTGTATTTTTTTATTTTTCTCAGAGCGCATAGTCATGAGAAAATTGTGACAAATGGAGTTCTTGTGGTAAGTATAAGTAATGAATGCTGGTGGTTTAGCAGAATTTCATCTCCTGATTGGCTTTGTTTGCCTTATCATGAAATAGAACAGCAAAGGCACATTCATATTGGAAGCAATTTTGGGATGGCAGGGGAAGAATACAATGTCAGTCATCTAAGTCTACATAGTTCGATTTTATGCATGTATCCTTGTTTTTAGGGATGAACCTGTAGCATCCTTGGTGACCAGGGGGGCAGTGTCCGGGAGAGTGATTAACACTCGCTGTTAAATTTGGCCAATGTCTAAAATTCATAGTGCGCTTAATTCAGGTTACAGGGTTATTAGGTTATACAGGTTATTATTGCATAACCATGTATAGGGTTGATAAGACGTAAACACTTCCTGCAATGAACAGTCCAGTACCTGTATTGTTAATTTCCTTACAAGTACACTTTAAAGCAGAGCAGAACAATTCACAGCAATACGTTGTTAGTTTTATTTCACTGCTGTGACTGCTCTAAACCAATGAATGGAGCCAAATGATGATTGGCTGCTACCGATTATAGCATTTTGAACCTCCAAAGCTGGCTATAGATGTGGCATCTTTCTTTTGCTTGATTCCCCAATCAACACAGTCAGTGTTGATGAGGATATCCCTCTCGCGAAGCCATTGTGTTCTCCTGGTGGGGGCGGCCCTCTATAATAGCCACTAACATGCTAAATCTAACTGGCTGGTTGTTCCCAAGTTGATCAATGGATGAACTCGGGTTCATTCAGCCTGCCCATACATGGTTGGAATCCCGGCCAGTCCCTACTGAACCGGCCGAGATTCGAACCGTCTATAGCCGGCTTAAGTCAAATGTGTGAAGACTTTTATATATAAAATGAAAATTTGCTGCAATGTTTTTGTTTTATGTTGCAGTGCAGAGAGATGTCCTGTCTTGAAATATATGTAGACAAGCAGAGGATCCCAGAGAATTTACTTGGTAGGTTGCTATAAATTTCAGGGCTTTTTTTTCAGCGGGAACATGGTGGTACATAGTCCTGGCACCTTCAGCACTGAATAAATGTACTTGCACGGGGTGCTGGAGGGTCCATTGATGCTGGCTGCTGGGGGATCTTTTGTTGTTGGGGGTGTGGTGTTGGTGGGGGGGCAACTGCTGCAGGAGGTAGGGGTTTATTGTTACTGTCTGCTGGGGGATCTATTGTTGCTGGAGGATCTACTGTTGATGAAGGGGGTCTATTGATACTGGTTGCTGGGGGATCTATTGTTGCTGGCGGGAGTCAATCATTGTTGGGGGAGGGTCTATTTTTGTTGGGGATGGGGGTATTTTGTTGCTGGGAAGGGGTTTTTTTTGTAGCTGGGGGAAATCTATTGCTATTATTAACAAATTCTATAGAAATTACTTAGCACCAAAAAATTATACTTGTTTCTGTATTCTCTCAAAAGGGGTGGTAATGGGGAGTGGCGGGTAGGGGGGTGGGATGATGCACGGAGGTGGGAAGGGGGTGGAGACAAGGGGTAACTTGGGGAGGTTGGGTGGGCGTAGTGAAGTACCTACACCTGTTCTCTCAGAAAGAAAAGCCCTGATAAACTTATATAACACACACTCTATAGAATGCTATTAATGTTCTCGTCTACAATGTATTCAACAACTCACACAACAAGGCACATGATGCTGAAGCCCAAGTAAAACATTTTTTTTAAGGTTTTTGCGCATGCTACTTTGTGTGCTGGTTTAGTTCAGTAGGTTTGAGAGATTCACAATATTAACTGCTGGATTCTTTACAGGTAAAACACACAGATGACAGCTATTCCTCAGATACAGGGAAAAAATGAAAATACTGTCACGCATAAGAAAATTCGCATTCAGGGTTTTCAGCTTTAGGAAATGTAAATATAGAGAAAAACTGTGTTCTCTACACCAATTTTAATTCAGATTTTTATGTTTACATGGGAATGTCGTTTTTGAAAAGCAATGCATAATGCAAGACTTTAAAAACTTACTGCAGATTTACATTTTTATTCTTATGCTTGTAGGTAGCCATCTTTCTTTATCAGTGGAGGATTCTTGTGAAAGGAAATACAGAGTGGAACTGCGGTCTGCATCAGGCAGTGATCACACATATAAATGCAAATTTTATTGTATCAGGAAGTGGGACCCTCAACTTATAGCCCAGTTAGAGGTAAAGCAAAACATTAAGTAGCTTTCCACATACAATCTTTTGGTTTCGTTAGTGCTTAATTTTTTTCAATCTTGTTTTATTGTGTAACCAAATGTAACAAGCATTTTTCATCTCACAATTGTACAGAGTTGGCTGTCATCATGCATGGCAGTATTAACCGGTTGATTCACTAAGGCATATTGGTCACTTTTCGGTGTAATGTAGTTAAGTCAATCATATAGATTTAAATAAAAATATGTATCAATCACATCATTGTAAAGTGATGGTAATGTAAGCTACTGATTGGGAGAATGGTATATAATATATATATCTATTTCTTACAAAAAGCGTATGCTGCAGGGATCACATAATACTCTGTGGATTAGGGGTATTTTGGGCAAAGCTGAGAGGAGGAAAATTGTCAAAGGACGTAGAAGTGAAATCAGGTAGGAAGCAAAGAGAGGGAGGAGGGACACTCCATCATGGCTAGGTTATGTTGGTATCTTGTGCACCCTCTGCCCATGGTACAAACTCTGGGGAGTACCAGAACATGGGCCAAGATGTCCACGTGGTAGAGAATTGTTCCTCTTTATCATATTCCTGAGCCACCATGCGCTCATAGTGCCTGATGAGACCAACTTTAACAGCCCAATCAAGGGAAGTTACACCTGTTGATTTCCATAAATGGGGGATCACTGTCCTTGCCGCAGTGAGGAAGTGTTGTAGCACATCATTTTTCACAAATTTTAGAGGGCCCGGAATTATAGACAGAAGAGCTATCTCCGGTGAGGGTTGAATAGATGTTGCCATCAGCCTGCAATACAAATCAAATTTTTTTGCCAATCCCCCCATATGTGAAGTAAAGTGCCTCTAGGAGATAGACATCTCCAACAAGCATCTGATAAGGACAGGTTGCAATATTGGATGGTGGCCAGGCATCTGTACCATCTGGTTACTAACTTAAACCCTTTTTTTTGAGTGATGGTTGCTGGGGAGAGCTTCTGAGTTAGGATGAGTGTTTGCTTTTTAACTAAGGGTCAAAAAAGTAACTGTTTTATTAATTGCATTAGACTTGGTTTACACTGATGCAACATAGGATCCAACTTGTGAGACCCCAAGTCGGATGACATGTGAAATGCAATGTTTCCCTATGAAAGCTGTCTTAACTTATACTACACAAGTCTATCCGACTTTGGAAAAGGTTCCTGCACTACTTTGGTCAGACTTTGATATGACTTCAATGCCACAGAGTGTAAAAAGTCACATCAAAGTTGGACTCCAAAGTTACACGACTTTGAAATCGGGCTAGTGTGAAACGAGCCTTAGAAGAATAAGACTTAACCACTTCAGCCCCGGAAGGATTTCCAGCTTTAGGACCGGAGCCCTTTTTGCAATTCGGCGCTGCGTCGCTTTAACTGAAATTTGCGCGGTCGTGCGACGTTGTACCCAAACGAAATTTGCGTCCTTTTTTTCCCACAAATAGAGCTTTCTTTTGGTGCTATTTGATCCCCTCTGCGTCATTTCTGATCGCCGCTATAAACAAAAGAAGAGCGACAATTTTGCAAAAAAACCCAAATTTCTTACTTTTTGCTAAAATACAAATCCAAAAAAAAAAAATAAAAAAACATTTTTTTTCACCGTTTTTTGGCCAATTTATATTCTTCCTCATATTTGCGATAAAAAAAATCGCAATCGGCGTTTATTGATTGGTTTGCACAAAAGTGGTCGCATTTACGGATGATGAGAATTCATTTTTGGGGTTTTTATTTTTTTTAAATTTTTTACTAGTAATGGCGGCGATCTGCGATTTTTAGCGGTACTGCGATATTTCAGCGGACATGTCGGACCATTTTGACACTTTTTTGGGACCATTGGCATTTATACAGCGATCAGTGCTATAAAAATGCACTGATTACTGTGTAAATGCCATTGGCAGTGAAGGGGTTAACCTGCAGGGGGCGCTCTATGGGTTAACTATGTTCCCTGGGCGTGTTCTAACTGTGGGGGGACTGCCCTAGCTGGGGAAGAGAAGTGGTCACAGCCTCCGTATACAGGAAGGCTGTGATCACAGCCCTTCCCCCTTCACAGAACGGAGGTCCGTGTTTACATACATGGACCTCCGTTCCTTCACTCCGGGGGGGCCATCGCAGGTAGCCGGCGGCAATCGAAGCCTCCGCACCCACTTCCTGGCCCTCCCCGAACACAGTGAGCGCGCGGGCGCGCCTCCGGTGGCGCGCGCACGCTCACAGTGCGCGTTATCGCAGAAATACTCATCTCAAATATATTGATGAGAAAAGTGAATGTAAACCCGAAAAAAAACTGTAATTGAGTAAGTAGAGTATAGGATGTCATGTCATCTGTGCCCAGTCTTGCCGTTAAGAGTTAAGCCAGCTCTGAGCAATCCTCTTATCTTTTCTAAGTAAGAAAAAAAACATCTCACAGCTAAATAGGACACGGTTTCTCCCCTGTGCTGTGAGTGACAGGAAATTGTCTTATCTTATGCACTGAGCAGATGAAGCTTCACACCCCTCCCCTCCTTTCTTCTCCAGCTCTTTCAGGATTAGCTGCTCCTCACCTCAGCATGATTGAGCATGCTGAAGTCACGTGGTGATTTTCCTGAGCTTTGACAAGATGTTTCTCAAAACTCAGGAATAGGAAAGTAGGAGAGTATAGAGGTGGGTGGGGAGTCTTGTGAGATCACGACTCCACCCACCAAGCTCCAGCAAAGAAACCCACCCGCTGATTGCAGAGTTTTGTGGGGCTGCTACTGCTGACGTAGGTGACATTTACAAGGTAGGGATACATGCAGGAGGCTTGCATGTATATATACATTAATACTGTGCCATTAGTTTATACTGGGTGAGTGGTGGGTTTACATCCACTTTAAATTATAAGCTAATACTGATTGCTGAATAAACCCAACTCTGCATAAGCTTTGTCTTGCATTATGAATCTGTTTAATTGCATTTAACAAACTCCAGGCAACCAGCTAAATATATGGTCGGAATATAAAAAGGAGCTGTTTTACCCACCATTCATGTGACTAGATAATGAAGTAGCAGCAGCAGACTAATGGGGTTATCCCTCAACAAAACAGAAAAAGTTCAGATAGGAAATCAGTTGCCCATGCAGGGCTTTCCGCCATGAACAGGAACATAAATAAGGTTCAGCTTCTTGGCTCTCTCTAGCAGTGCCACTTGCTCAGACCTTTTGTCTTGGTCTTCCAGACCACCTAACAGAGCACCCCAGTGCTCTCATGCAAACTCTATACCTGTTCTGTCAACGCGGCACCTACACTGTGCAGACATACACTCTTTGGCTGCCCCATGCCGCCTCTCTGGGGAAGGTTTGGGGTCCTCTTGACTCCTATGTAGAGAGCTTGTGTCTCTCAGCTGGAGCCCCTAACTAATGTCAGGGCCTAGATCAGTGATGGCAAACCTTGGCACTCCAGATGTTTTGGAACTACATTTCCCATTGTTAGGGAAATTATAATACCTTGTATGCATTATAATTTGCCTGCGCTAATAAGCGCATTTTTCAGCTCTTTTGCATAATGCATTCCATCGACCTGTGTTGATGCAGACACACACACACAGACACAGATTGCTTCATCTCACATAGCCGATAGCAGGGATATATTGTCCTGCGTAGCTTCGGCCGCCGTGTTTATTTATACTGGTCAGACAGGTTTAACAGAAGGAACTGGTGGCATCACAATCAGCCAATCAGCCTCCAAGGCACAGTCACATGACATGAGCTCAAATACAAATACAACCAATCAATGACACACTTGATTACATTCAAACTATACAATAGGAAAGGCATGCATGGGGGGGTTTGGCCGACCTCTATGAGAAGACAGCAAACAATGAGAGCCATGTGCTATCTTCATAGAAGCATTCCAAACCAAATCCACCACACATGTACAAACCTGCCAATTACAATGAATCACTACCCAATACAGCTCTCTGAACTATATTACATAGCAAATATACTACTGTTCCATTAAAGGGTAAATTACAACACAAAGGAATATGGCTGTAGATTTCTGTCACATTGATCAGATGCCACAGAAAGCCCACAGATCATTATCCTTACATAAAAGGCAATACTAATTCCATAAGGCAAGTAAACTGCCGCCAAGCAGATCGATCTGTACAGAAGACAGGGGCCCCCTGATTGACGGTAATACACCCGCGCCACAGAACGTGCATTGCACCTCAAAGATCCGAACCAGCGTTTGCTCCAGCGATAACCGCACAGGGCGGCTGCTGGCCGGGATGATCGGGCGGTAGCGTGTAATTATCAATTGATGGAAGATATCCATTGTATTGGCCTTTCCTCAGTATCGGTTAAAGCCATATTCGCTGTACACAGCGAATACCGGTAAACCAACACTGGGAGACACTGTGACAATACATAATACACCCTAAATTTCTACAACACCATGATGCTCATGCACTCTGCAGTGTAGTTGAGCATCCTGGGAAATGTAGTTCCAAAACATCTGGGGTGCCAAGGTCTGCCATCACTGGCCTAGATTATAAAGGCGGAACACCTGCATACTCAACCTGCTGATTTCTGGCAAGACCTGGACACAGGATTCTAGACTCCTTACGTTCCAAAGCACTTCTACGAGCTCCAAACCCTCCTGATAGGAGACCATTGTGTGTACATGGTGGATTGGAATGCTTCTTTGTTTTGTGGACTTTGCATACCTTCACTTATTTAAGTCCTAAAGTAATATATTGGATTTGAACAGCAGAAGTGCACATCCTCACATAACTGGATCATTCTGCGTTCTCATGAAAATGCCCTTATCTTTAATTTTATTCTAATGTTACTCAGTCTTGGTTTTAACCAGTAGAGAGTAGGCAAAGTAATATATCATTTAGTAGTTGAGGTTCTTTTAATTGCTTTGAATCATCCTGATATTTGAACCATTAGCATTGTAATGAACCCTTTTTATCGGATATAGGGCACAGATGATCAGTGTCTTCAAGTGGTTCCAGTGAAGGCCCTTCCTGTGGGCCAGGAACAGAAGATCCACCTGTCTACAGTACAAGTAAGTGCCTTCTTCTTTATTCTGTTCTTCTGCTAAAAGTACTTGTGATGAAGACCAGAGAATTGGTAAAATACTTTGCATGCCTTTACCAGTGTACTTTAAATTAAAACTCAGAAGTCAAGTAAAGTTTAGCATCAGAAGTAAATGTTTGAAATGTTTATACCCTTCTGTCAGAGAGTATATGCCTAGAGGTGAAGCACATACCATAATGCCAAGTGACCACTTAGCGAAATGTGGTACTTACTGGTTATAATCTGACACCTAAAAGCTCTACATAATACTGTGATTGGTGGAAATGGTTACCTAATAGGGCCGGCTCAAGGGATGGACAGGAGGGAAAGATGCCCTGGGCACAGCAGAGCAAAAGGGGCATAGATTGGACAGAGGGTAGTAAACCCATTCTACTGCATGCATTAACCGTGGGGGAGGAGACGTAGTTCTGTATACTGCCTTGGGTGCTAGACGGACCTGTCCTGGTACTGTTTCCTAAAGTTAACATATGTTATAGCACAGAGAGGTAAACAATGTAACATTGTTAAAGTCATTTTGTAAAGCAGTAAGCCATCCCGATGAAAGAAGGCTTAATTTTTTTTCAAACATACAACTTTTTACAATACCAAATACTGGTGCCTAAGATCACTGCTGTAAAAAAAAAAAAAGAGACATATGGTTAATGCATACATTTGTTTTGTACAATGGTTGTTATCTTGCTTTGTTCCTCTATTGCAGTTAAATCATTTAAGCAAGCACTCAACACATACCAAAGTGTTTTTATCAAGTACCATTATGACCTGTAATCATTTTGATAGGCCTACTTCTTTAGCATGCCATTGCAGCATGATTAATATATTAATTTTGATTTTGGCTTTAGCAAGAGTTGAGCAAAGCTAAACTAGTTAATAAAATGTAAGATTTTATTTTGCTCCTAGTTAGGCTTTTCTAAACCCAGTAATACTTTTTACCCCTGGTATTTCTGCATCACCTCTTGGACCACATAGTTTGCTATACTGTTTATCTAAACATGTAATGTCTGAATGTTACTTTGCATATATGCCTTGGGTAGTATATAACTTTCTGAAAATGGACTTGTGTGAATATTTAGGTCTTTGTTTATCTCAAATTGATTTCTTCTTCCTTTTTGTATGATTTCCTCCATGTGCCCTGATTTCCTTCCACAGTGCAAATACCTGTTGGAAGATTAATTGGGTACTACAAAGACCTGTTGTGATATGCATGTATCTGAATGATTATGTTGGGAACTTAAGCGCCTGTACAGCATGGATGTATAAGTCGTATTCTATGTAACACAATAAAATTTGTTGATGCTGTGTTAACAGCATGGAAAGTTCTTAGAAGGACACTCAGCAGAATGAGGTTTTAAAAGGTCAGTCCACCCCAAAGTGTTATTTTAGTTTGAGATAGATCCTGGGTGGCTGATGCAACCCCTGGCATCATATATGTCCTGGATACATAAACAGCAAGAGCTCCCTGATGTACTGATAAATGTGAAACCACACTCCAATGTCAACTATTCCAAATACTTTTATTAGACCACAAGTGGATTAGTAACATAAAAGATGTCCCTGACCAAAGGCTTACTCGAAAGGATAAGGGCGGCCAGGGAAGGAGAGTCACTTATATACTTAGGTTCATTAAATTAGCAGCAATGTCATGATGCTTTTTCAAAGGCCCACACATGTGTTGCAGTACAGTGCCTTGAAAAAGTATGCATACCCCTTAAAGTTTTCCACATTTTGTCATCTTACAACCAAAAATGTAAATGTGTTTTATTGGGATTTAATGTGATAGACCAACACAAAGTGGCACATAATTGTGAAATAGAAGGGAAATCATAAATGGTTTTCATTTTTTTTTACAAATAAATATGTGAAAAGTGTGGCATGTATTTGTATTCAACCCCCCTTACAGCTGCAAGTCTTTTGGGGGATGTCTCTACCAGCTTTGCACATATAGAGAGTGAACTTATTGCCCATTCTTTCTTGCAAAATTGCTCATGCTCTGTCAGAATGGATGGAGAGCATCTGTGAACAGCAATTTTCAAGCCTTGCCACAGATTCTCAATTGGATTTAGGTCTGGACTTTGACTGGCATATGCTTTGATCTAAACCATTCCATTCTAGCTCTGGCTGTAAGTTTAAGGTCGTTGTCTTCTAAGATTATCCTGTATTTGGCTCCATCAATCTTCCCATCAACTCTGGCCAGCTTCCCTATCCCTGCTGATGAAAAGCATCACCACAACATGATGCTGCCACCACCATGTTTCACAGTGGGGATGGTGTGTTCAGGGTGATGTGCAGTGTTAGTTTTCCACCACACACAGCGTTTTGCTTTTAGGCCAAAAAGTTCAAGTTTGATCTCATCTGACCAGAGCACCTTGTTCCACGTCTTTGCTGTGTCCCCCACATGGCTGCTTGCAAACAGGACTTCTTAGGGCTTTCTTTAAACAATGGCTTTCTTGTTGACATTCTTCCATAAAGGCCAGATTTGTGGAGTGCATGATTAATAGTTGTCCTGTGGACAGATTCTCCCACCTGAGCTGTGGATCTCTGCAGCTGATCCAGAGCTACCATGGGCCTCTTGGCTGCTTCTCTGATTAATGCTCTCCTTGCCTGTCAGTTTATGTGGATGACCATATCTTTGTAGGTTTGCAGTTGTGCCATACTCCCTCCATTTTCGGATAATGGATTGAACAGTACTCCGTGAGATGTTCAAAGCTTGCAATATTTTTATTATAAATTAACCCTGCTTTAAACTTCTCCACAACTTTATCCCTGATCTGTTTGGTGTGTTCCTTGGCCTTTATAATGCTGTTTGTTCACTGAGGTTCTCCAACAAACCTCTGAGAGCTCCACAGAACAGCTGTAATTATACTGAGATTAAATTACCCACAGGTGGACTCTATTTACTAAATAGGTGACTTCTGAAGGCAATTGCTACCTCTAGAATTTAGTTAAGGGTTTCAGAGTACAGGGGGCTGAAAACAAATGCACGCCACATATTTCAGATATTTACTGTATTTGTAAACAATTCACAATCATGTGCCACTTTGTATTGGTCTATCACATAAAATCCCAATAAAATGCATTTACGTTTTTGGTTGTAACTAGAGTTGAGCGAACCTCTGGAAGTTCGGGTTCTGCTGGTCCGTCTGAACTTCGGGACAAAGTCCGGGTCCGGGCCCGGACGGAACCCGAACGATCGCACGGACAACGAACCCCATTGAAATCAATGGGGACCCGAACTTTTAGGCACAAAAATGGCTGTAACAAAGTCCTGGAAAGCCCTAGAGGGCTGCAAAAGGAAGTAAAATGGAGGTAAGGGTAGGGCAAGTGCCCTACAAAAAAATGGGGAAAGGGAAATAACTTTAACCACCTCCCACCCGGCCACTGTATATATACGGCCGGGTGGGAGCTTCCCCGTTCTGACAGGACGTATATATACGTCATGCAGAACGGGTACTCGCAGCGCGGGCACGCGCCGCGCTGCTGCTGGATCCTGTGATCATTATGATCACAGGATCCAGCTGAGCGGAGATCGGGATACGGGCGCTCTGATTGGCCCTCCCGATCATGTGACGGCTGTGTCCAATCACAGCCGTCACATTGTCAACAGAGACGAGCGTCTCTGACAGTT
>BLSH010041002.1:302297-321376 GCA_018402905.1 Glandirana rugosa
GAGGTGGTCAGTGGGTAGTTACTGGTGGTGATCTGTGGGTAGTGGGTAGTCACTGGTGGTGGTCTGTGGGCCGTGGGTAGTCACACGTGGCGGTCAGTGGGTAGTCACTGGTGGTGGTGGTGTGTCTGGTGGTGGTCACTGATGGGTGATGGGTGTCTAGTGGTGGTCATTGATGGGTGACTGGTGGAGGTCACTGATGGGTGACGAGTGACTGGCGGTGGTCACTGATGGGTAATGGGTGACTGGCGGTGGTCACTGATGGGTCATGGGTGACTGGCGGTGGTCACTGATGGGTGTCGGGTGTGTGGTGGTGGTCACTGATGGGTGACTGGTGGTGGTCACTGATGGGTGACTGGCGATGGTCACTGATAGGTGCCGCGTGTCTGGCGTGGTCACTGATGGGTGATGGGTGTCTGGCAGTGGTCACTGAGGGGTCATGGGTGACTGGTGGTGGTCACTGATGGGTCATGGGTGACTGGTGGTGGTCACTGATGGGTGACTGGTGGTGATCACTGATGGGTGACTGGCGGTGGTCACTGATGGGTGCCGCGTGTCTGGTGGTGGTCACTGATGGGTGACGCGTGTCTGGCGGTGGTCACATATGTGTGACGGGTGACAGGTGACTGGTGGTGGTCACTGATGGGTGACGGGTGACAAGTGACTGGCAGTGGTCACTGAAGGGTGATGGGTGACTGGCGGTGGTCACTGATGGGTGACGGGTGACTGGCGGTGGTCACTGATGGGTGACTGGCGGTGGTCACTGATGGGTGACAGGTGACTGGCGGTGGTCACTGATGGGTGACGGGTGGTGGTCAGTGATGGGTGACTGGCGGTGGTCAGTGATGGGTGACGGGTGGGTGGCGGTGGTCAGTGACGGGTGACATGCCACGGTCACTGACGGGTGATGGTTGACAGGTGCTCTTTATGATGGCAGTCTGAGGACAGGTACACTTTATGATGACAGGTGCCCTTTATGGGGACATATGTGGTGACTGTTGGGGTGACAGGGGGGGTCAGTGTCAGTGTGCTTTTACTTTGCAGATCAGTAACTCACTGATCCCAGCTCTTCTCTCCTCACACTGGACACTGTGTGAGGAGAGAAGAGCTGGTAACAGTGAGTTACCGCTCTGTTTACATTGGAAGTGATCGGCTGTGAAGTAGATCACAGCCGATCACAAGGTATCAGCCGCCGGCCGGTGGCTGATACCAGTGTCGGTGACAGGCAGTGTTCCCCAGGAACACGCCGCCACCGACGCGCACGCGCAGCACGCTCCCGATCGCGCGCATGCGCCGTGCGAACAGCGGGCGTGCTATTTGTGATCAGCTGTGACTTCGTCACGGCCGATCACGTGGTGAACAGCCATAACCAATGGCTATTCACTCCTGTCGGTGAAGCGGCGTGTCCTGGGGACATGCCGACACCGACAGAGCCGGGATGCGCTCGCCCGATCGCGCGCAATCCCGGCTTAAAGGGAGGACGTCATATGACGTCCACCCGCTGTAATAGCAGGTCCGCTCCATTTGACGGTGGGCGGTCCTGAGGCGGTTAACAATGCCACTCTCAGCTGCATCCAGCACAAAGATTTTTCAGCTTTCCAGACCACAATCTATGTGCCAGCAGCCTGCGAGCGTTTGTTACCAGGCTAATTCAAGGAATTAACCCTTTCACTGCCACCTCCTCTGGATACTGGGCCAGAGGACTAGAGATTTTAGCAATACCAATTATGATTTTAGAATAATCGCCTGTAACACAAACTGTCACCACAGACAGGAATATTCAGATGATTTATCCTAAACAGTAGCACTCTTCAAAGGAACAGGTTTTTTATAGCTTGCATTAAAAGCTTTAGGGACAAGATTAACACTTTTCAGAATAAGGTTTAATAAGAAAAGGTCAAAATTGGTGCGGATAAAATATTTACAGAAAAATGGTGTTACAAAGCAATAAGAGACATAAGATACATCAGCAAAAAGGCAGAATGGAAGGAAGAAAGATACTTGCAGTTAATGTCTGTGATTGAGCAGGGATTTGTCGATGAGTCCAACAGGTTCTCAGATGTTCATTCTTTGAAGGTAAAGTGAAAACACTGGAAATAAAGGGGTGGGGCAACATGCCCCTGATCACTCACATGGGTAAGGAGGACCCGTGGGCTGTTCAGGGCGGACCGTGGAATAACAACCCTCCTGGATATACAGTTTTCTGTATCAATATTATATCTCGGAATATGATCACGGTGCAGTCCCAAATCTGAGGAATTCTAGCTCAGTATAAAAGTTGCATTAAAATAGGTCCAAACATGACAGGTTGTCAATATTCAATCACTCTAGGAGGAAAAGAAACTACCAGTGGTTCCCCATATGATCGGACCCATGGATGTTTTGACTCAATTCGTTCAGTGTAAAATGCTGCATTAAACTATATATTTTTTATTAACCACTTGCCGACTGCCCGCCGCAGCGTGACGGCGGCAGATTGACTCGCTATCACAAACCGCCGTCACCTGACGGAGGCTGCAATAACTAGCATTATGAGTGCGCGTGCCGCCGGATGCGTGCTCACATGCTCACTGTGTCCGGGGGGACCAGGGAGCGGCTACAGCGCACTTGATCTCCGAGGGCTACCCGCAATGGCCCCCCCCCCAGTGAAAGAACGGAGGTCCGTGTATGTAAACACGAATCTCCGTTCTCATAGAGGGGGAAGGGCTGTGATCACAGGCTTCCTGTATATGGAAGCCGTGATCACTCCCCTCCCCCTGCCAGCCCAGCCCCCATTCAGTTAGAACATGCCTAGGGAACACATTTAACCCTTAGAGCGCCCCCTGCAGGTTAACCCCTTCGCTGCCAATGGCATATGCACAGTAATCAGTGCATTTTTATAGTACTGATCGCTGTATAAATGCCAATGGTCCCAAAAAAGTGTCAAAATGGTCCGACATGTCTGCGGCAATATTGCAGTACCGCTAAAAATCACAGATCGCCGCCATTACTAGTAAAAATTAAAATTAATAAAAACCCCAGAAATTAATTCTCATCATCCGTAAATGCGGCAACTTTTGCGCAAACCAATCAATAAATGCTGATTGTGATTTTTTTAACCAAAAATATGATTTGTATTTTAGCAAAAAGTAAGAAAAACTGTTTTTTTTGCAAAATTGTCGCTGTTTTTTTATTTATAGCAGTGATCATAAATGACGCAGAGGGGATCAAATACCACCAAAAGAAAGCTCTATTTGTGGGGAAAAAAGGATGCAAATTTTGTTTTGGTACGACGCCGCACGTCTGCGCAACTGTCAGTTAAAGCGACACAGTGCCGAATTGCAAAAAGTGCTCTGGTCCTAAAGTGTGAAATCCTTCCGGGCTGAAGTGGTTAAGATGTCACGTTCCTGTCTGGAGTTATGAAACATGGGTGAATCCTACCTTTGGAATTGATTAGGGGTCTCCGAGAAGGTCACATCTGCTTGAATGCCTCTTTTTTATGACACTCATTATCTTAAGGCATCCTGTGCTATCTTCTTAATGGATCTGGTTTATGGTGTTATGATAGGGCCTGCAAATAACCCCAGGCACCTTTGTGATTTTTAAAAAGAGCCATGCTTGAGGTGATTGTAGCCGTATTAGTGCAATTGTGCCAGATATTTTTCTTTTAACATTCTGCTAAAATGTTTGTGAATCAGTACTGCTTGGACCTTGAAGAAGGGGACGCACCCCGAAAGCTTGTCCTGAAAAAGTGTATGTTAGTGCAGTACTCAATTTAAAATGAGCCAGGAATTCCTTTCCTGAAGGGGGGGGGGGGGGGGAATGGTGGCAGTGTGGGTCTTCTTGGGTTGAAACCCTCATGGCTGATGTTTGAACAAAATGGTTGCCAGCTTTCATGTGTCCAGCATGTGATATCATTACACCATACCATTATAGCTCACTGCTCCCTGTGAGATGATTATTTACAAGAGGTAAACAAAAGGCTTGTTTAGTTCATGGCACTCATTTGCACCCTATTTAACATAGTTTTCCCATGTGTGAACATTACTCCGCACGTGCTGCGCCATTCACTCATGTTAGGATTACTCAACTGCAAATACCTGTATAGATTGCCTGAGGCAATCACACGCCTTATCCATGTGATACAGATATGCAGAATGATTTGTAATGTATTACACAGCAAGATCCATAGAATACCTTAGATGTATATAAGTTAGACACACAAATGTACTGTATGTTATGTAGGAGCATAGATGTCTATAAAGTAGACACATAAATGTCTATAAGGTAAACACATACATTAACGTAAGACACATATGGGATCATTTTCTACAGAAGTTGAAAAACTTTACACAATCAATCGTGAGTTTGAGTTAGGAGTATGACATCTGTAAAAAGAGAGATCTTAAATTCCTAGTTTTTGACTTAGATTCAGTGAATATTGGGTCTGTTTCTAATGTGGTAGATGTCAATAAGGTGGGCACATGGATGTATGTAAAACAGACCATAACAGATGTCTACAAGGGAGACACTTAGACATATACAAGGTAGACACATACATGTGTGTAAGATAGGCACATAACGTTGATGTATAGATGGCAGTCACATATGAGATGATTTACTAAAGGAGTTGAGAAATATTACACAATAAATTGTGAGTTTGAGTCAGGAGTATGTCATCCGCGGAATTAGATATCTGAATTCTTGGTTTCTGACTGAGATTCTCTGATTATTCAGGTTGTTTCTAATTTGGGATGCTAGAGGTTTTATACATATAGATGTACAATCTATACGTTACTCTAGATGTTCTAGACACATAGAAATATATTAGGTAGATACATACATGTATATAAGGTACTCTCAGGGTTCTATAAATAGGGCAAAATAGTAGGGCAGAAAGGGGACATCCTTGTCTTGTGCCGTTGGGGATGGCAAAGGCCTAGAGGTTGCCTATGGGTTTCTGATGATGGCCAAGGAAAAGGTATACAGACGAGTGATGGCCTGCAGAAAGAGGCCCTCAATGCCAATAAATTTAAGGGTAGAAAACATGGGTTCATTTATACTTGCTTCAAACCATGGCTTCTGACACACTTTTTAAAGTTCTCTGAAGCCAGTCAAAGCACCTGTCACTAAGTAAAATGGTTAGCTTACAGTCCTGTTTACACCTTGCGTTTGCCTTGCTGTGCTTTGCTTCACAAATTATACCCCATGTAGCTTTAGTGGTGCTTCAAAGCGTCTTCAAAGCCTCCATAGAAGTCTATGACAAAACAAAGCTCACTTGAAGCACCTGAAGCTTTTGAGACGCTTTTATTCAGCTTTAGCTTTGCCTTGTTTTGGAGAAAATTCAGGTATGAGATATCAACACACATACATGGCTTCTACCAAGCTTCATAAACGCTACAAAAATGCTCCACCGAAGCATCATTGAAGCATCACAGAGGCATCACAGAAGCATCAAAAACACATCATAAAAGCATGTTGAAGCGGTAGGTGCTTTAATGTGTGTTGAAGTCAAAGCAAGTGTAAATGAGCCTGAAAGGCCAGCTTATCCTCTCAAAAGCTTTTTCTGTGTCAGCTGAGTAGGAGGGCTTAACTCGTCCCCAGTTGAGAAAATCATTGAGATCTATTGCCTTTCTGGTGTTATCTCCAGCTTCCCTGAATGGCTTGACACCAGTTTGATTTTTGTGAATTATTAAAGGTATGATCTTATTCAGTCTAAGTAATTTAAATAATATTCAGAAAACAATACCACATCTGGTCTGTATTTTGAGCACAGAATATGGTGGTTTGGGAATAACCATGATGAATGATGTTTGCATGTCCCTTGGTTTGGGTGTTTTGTTAAGAAACCTACTGCACAATTTGACCATGTGTGGTAGCAGCATTGGTAGACATTTTTTTATGACAAAAATAAAGTAAGCCATCCAGCCCTGGAGCTTTGTTAGATGGGAAAAATGTCTTAGTGGTGGTGATTTCCTCATCTTCAGTTGGTGTGTTGAGCCTGTGTAGTTCAGATTTGGGAAGTTAGACATGTGGCTAGTGATGAGATACTGTTGTATTTTTTTGGAGAATGTCCAAGGATAGTGGGTTGTGGGGTATCTCATGGTTGTTGTAAAGGTTAGTGTAGAAATTGCTGCAGATTTGGACTATTTGAGAGCTGTAGGATTGAACAGTAACAGTTTTTCCCTTAATTACATATGATGGAATGTGACTTATTTCCTCTTTCAGTTTCCCCACAAGGAGTGTATATGCCTTATTTCCTTTGTCTTTGAGTTACACTACTGTTTTATTACCCTGTTTATCAACATGTGTTGCCTGAACAAATATTTTGTCAGCTTTGGACCATCAGATCTGATAAAGGGCTAAGTGTTGTTGTTGGAGTTTAGGCCTCTTATATACATACAAAGTATCTTAACCGTGGTGGTGTTAAAGTTTTGGCACAAGTTGGATTAGTTTCATGGCAGCATGTTGTGGTACATGGTGTCTGCAGTCCTGGAACCGTGTTTCTGGTATCGGTAGAGGGGTATTTGAAGGCCGTGGTACTTTTTTTTTGGGACAAAACAAGAGAACATTAGAAAAAGAGAAAAACAAAGGAAACATTGGAGCATTAAACATTTAAACCATATCAGAATTACCTGCCAAAGTGGCCAGGAAGGGGTTTTCGGTCATCAACTCAGAATCACTTCAGAATGTTGACAAACCCTGTTGGAGTTGGGTGATAGAACTCTCAGGCAGGTGCCCTGCTGGACCTGCCTAGATTTTTAACAGCAGTTAGCTGCTCTATGAAGTAAACATGAAAAATGCATACTAACCCTCAACAGCAAATGCATACAATCTATCATAATAATGTAGCCAATGGCCCCCTTAGGGGTGGCTGAGTGTTGTGGTTCACCTGCTCACCAATCACAACCATACCACCAGAGACACACAACAGGCTAGTACTTTGTTTTGTTTTATTAGGGGAAATAATTAGTTGATCATTTACACAGGACCTCCTTAGAATACCCCAGATGGCTACACCTCCCTCCCAGCTCTCTGTCCAGAACATTCTACTAGTCTTTGGAAAGAAGTGGGAGGTTCTGGTGACCTCATCTGTGAATCACCCAATCCTACCTGAGCCACTCCCAGCCCAGAAACAAAAACAATCAGGCCTGGTTAAATTTTACCTCAACTCACAAAAATCCTCACTAGCTCCTACCTAAGTAGGGGGGCACTACACTAAGATATTTCTACAGTTATCAGATTTTACTGGAATTAGCTATTGCAAACTCCAAATAACAAAGCTTACCCTTGCAATTATGTTACATGGTATTAGGGAGGAAACAGAGGCATCTGGGGTTGGATGTGACTTCCATACTGAAGGGAGTCACTTGGGGGGTGGTTCCTCCTGTACGGATTGGTTCCCCAGAACTCTAAAGTGACCCAGTGGGGTTTTTGCGTGACGGCAACAATGGAGGGCAAGCCTCAAAACAAGCACATATCAAGCATCCAACATAACTAATGAACAGAGTAGGTGTATCATTAGAGCTGTTATAAAATTTTAGGAGTCTCGTTAAGAGATAGATAGGGCTGCACTTGGGACTCTTCTTACCTCTTGGATTTCAAAGGAGGAAATGGTAGTCCAGCCCAATCCTCAGGAGGAGGACAGTGCGAGCTCCAACTCATGTCTCCAACTAAAGCACAGTCTGTGCAGCCTCAGACTAAAGCTGGGTCAAAATTCTTGCTGAACTAGCAAAATATTGATCTGTGTGTACCCCTCTCTGTTCAACAGATGCCATTTGTTAGACTGGCTTCTGTTGAATGGTCCTGCTGGAACACCAGCATTCAATCAGCCACTGATCAGTGTATTCTGAGTGGGGGGGTTCCGCTCTCAGAATACAGTAGCACAGCAGGGAAGATTTAAAGAGGAAAGTATTGCTTATTTCCTCTACTCCTGGCCAGCCCAGGTGAACTAACAATAAGGAGCGGCCTCAGCTTACATGTCTCTATCACACACCCTGATTAATTTCGCCCCACCCTATGACTTTGCCCTGGTGGGCGGAGCGAAATGCATCAGGGTGTGCGGAGTGGAGGAGACATGTAAGCTGAGGCCGCTCCTTATTGTTTGTTCACCTGGGCTGGTTGTAAGCAGTGGCTATCCTTTCCTCTTTATATTTATTAGTCCTCTGGATTGGTATCAGGATAAGCCTGCACCCCGTGCTCTGGGACACAGGGATATACTTTCCCCTCTACTTTAAGCGGTGCTTAAAAGCAATATGGGTCGCAGTGGGGGAGATCCCTGCATCCACATCACTTCTGTTCTGTTTTCTCCATTCAAGCCACGGGTTGAACAAAAAAACAAACTTCCAGTGTATACCCAGCTTTAGTCAGGTATAATGAGTGGGCAACAAAGCAGAAGAGAATAGAGGTTGTGGGTGTTTTCTTATTGGTGACAGTGGTCCAAGCCAAGGAGGGGTAGACAAGGAATGTCCAGGTTTTTGCACTGAAAAAGTCCTCTGGGTTCTCCAGGTATTCCATTATGGTGGAATTGCTGTTACTTCTTGCTGTAAGGCAGAAGGGGAACACCCATCTGTATTGTATGTTGTTAAAAGAGGTTGGAGGAGCCAGCGTTTTTGGATAGCAATTCACAATAGATCTAAGAGTTGCTTGATAGCCATCAAATTCTCTGGAATTCATGTTGCGTGACTTCTGGATTATTTCCTTTTTAAGAGAGAAGTCTTGAATTCTGCAGATTACATCTTTAGGTCTTGATAGGAGGAACTCATGGGCTGAGTGTCCTGTATGCGAGTTTACTGACTTGCGAGGTGGTCAAGATATTATTCATGAGTTTGAGGTCTCCCTCCTGAGTTGGTTTCAGGAGGCCAAAATTCTAATGTTGTTACGCCTTGAGATGTTGATGGAAGTCTTGAAATATGGAGGCTTGTGAAATTAAATGTTCATGAAGTTTTGCAATCTCTTATTTGGCATTCTGTTCCATTCTTGTCCAGAGGTGATCAGTTTTCAGCATATTAGTTTCAGATCTGCAGGTTTTACCAGCCTCTTGAATCTTTTTTGTTGGTATACATCAAGTATAGCATACAGTATAGGTACACTGTATGTCACAATCTGAAGAAGGTCGGTCCCTTTTAAGAGGTTGTGGTGTATGCTGTTGCTTGGTAGGGGCAGGGGGTATCTCTGCATTGGGTGCAGAGATTAGGAGTTGCACAATAAAGAAAGTTGGCACACCAGTAAAGATCCCCAAAGTAAAGTTTATTGTAGTAGAAGGCTAAAATCCAGCCTGAAAGGAGCACTAACACGTTTCAGCCATAGAGGCTCTACTCGTAGCTTTATTATGGAACTTTGAGCTTCAGCTGGCTCACAGAGGTGCTGGTATCTCTTTACCAATTTAGGTGAAGTGATTGAGCGCTGTCTATCTTTTTTGCAACAGAAATTAGGAGCATGATTTATAGAAATGTGAAATTTTAAGCAAGGGGGCATTTCACAAACAAATTGAGTGACCACTAACGATGCAGTAATGAGTATTTTTAAAGAAACTGCAGATTAAACAATTAGTCTGATGCTTTTAATTTTTAACACACCCATGCTCTTCCCTGGAAGTACGGAAATGTGTGTCTGCTTGAGTAGCAGAGCTACAGGATTGGGAAACTCTTGACCTACTTTTTAAGGTGAACCTGGGAAAAGAAACAATTTAGAATCTAATGTATTACAGATAGCGGACAGCAGAGACTGTTGGCATATACCTTTACTTCTTTAAGTTGCCATGTCCCCAGTCATGGGCTCATCCTCCGTCACCTTACATGGTAATGCCTGGGTCAGTGGGGCATGTGTCATTGCAATATAGGTTACAGGCAGGGGGGTATGCTTATTCTCCACTATGAGATATAGAGATAGTAAGACTGATTTACTGAAGGAGTTGAGTATATTTATTCAACACGTTGATTGAATATTCACTTTAAGTGCCCAATCATGACAAAAGCAAATTTCTGTTTACTTTGAAGCCTCATACACACGGTTTGATTGTCATACGACCGTGCTTCTGATTTTTCTCAAAAGCGTGTGTCCATGATTTTGTAAAGCATACTGACTATCCGAAAATTTTTGTGCGACCTGAACTCAACGTCAAAAGTGACGTAAAGTTTTGAATATTTTTTGCATCTTTTTTTCCTTTCTGAGCACGTGTAGTCTCGGTCGCACAAAAATTTTCGGATAGTCAGTATTTTTTTTTTCAAGTCAATTTTTTGTGGACGAAAAACATACTAATGGAACGAAAATCAGACATTGCGTTGTCGTATGAAAAAAAATTTCTAGCCTGCACATCCAGCTTTTGTCTGATGAAAAATCAAAATCCGCTGTTGAAAGGAGCATACTAACGGTAAGAATTTCGGACGACAGGCCGCCGAACGAAAATTCCCGTCCGAAAATCGGATTGTGTGTACGAGGCTTAAATACCCAATCATGTGTAGATAAAATAGGTAAACAGAAATTTGCTTTTCACATAAGATAATTGAAGCGAATATTCATAACATGTATTGAAGATTCCTTTATTAAATTAGTCTGAAAGTGTTTGTGTACTGCAGGTCTCTTCTTCAGGTCTGCAAGGTAGGCTCAATCCACTAAAGCATTACACATGCGGTATTGCCATTACTGTGTGGTATTTGCTTCTTTTTCTATGAAAATGAATTTATTAGTTCAAAAGCTGATTGGTTTCACTTGAATTAACTTTAATTACTGCTTGCATGTTATTTCTTTTTTTTAAGTATAATAAAGTAGTTGACATAGACTGTTACATATTTGCATGTTAGTGCAAATATAAAAAGTATCATGGACAGTTGTTCTTACTGAAGATGCTGGAGAGTTAAAGCTGAACTCCTGGAAAACCGCTAAATACACAGATGAAATTGATTAAAGATAGCTGCCAGAGGATTTGTCATTTTGTCCACCCAGTCCTGAGATTTACACAGCCATGCCTAAGGCTCCATTCACACTAGTGCGTTTTTTGATGCATTTTGCAGTTTGCAGAAATGCAGGTACATTTTTTAACATGGGTTCCTATGGAACATGTTCACATCAATGCTTTTTGTGCCTCTGTGTTTTTGGAAAGGGTCGGGGACTTTTTTTCTTACAAAAAGCAGTGTTTTGCATGTAATAGACTTCAATGGACAAGCATGAAAAACGCAAGTGCTGCGTTTTTACCGCGTTTTTGCCGCGTTTTGCATTTTAAACTTGTCTAGCAACAAAATTTTCCCAAAAAATAACATAAAATATTATAAAAAAATTAAATATAAAAAACCGCAACACGCGGCAAAAACACTGTAAAATGCAGTAAAAAAATGCAGAAAGCACAGCAAGAAGCAGTGAAAAAACGCTGAAAAGCAACATGCATTAATGTGACTCGAGCCTTAACAATCAGGCGTGTGACCTGACATTTCTCTGCTGCACTTTGGAAATGCACCCTGGCTATCTCCCCACCCCCAGCCTGTATGTGGACAGTGCAGGAGCAGCTGCAACCCAACTAATCTCTGCTTTCTCCTCCAGTCAGAATGTTAGTTGTCATGAAACCTGGTTGGCTCCTAGTGCTGCCACTCTCCACAATAGTCCAAGCGCTGTTGCACAGGGGACTGGAAAAGAGCTGACAAAAGTCAAATTCAGGTTCTTAGGCTGGGTTCACACAGTTGTGGTGCATTTAACGTATGCATGTTAATGGGCTGACTAATGCACCAAAAAAGTTGCATGCGCTATTCACTGTGCCTTGTGGTATGACTGTTAGCAATGTGTAATGGGGTGTTATTTAAAAAAATGGCACATCAACATGCAAAACATGCATATTTGCATGTTACTGCAGCTCAACAGTGTGAAGCCAATATTAGGCCTGATTCACACCAATGCATTTTTAGTGCTTTTTGCATTTTGCAGATTTGCACTACAGTCCATTTAACATGGTTTCCTATGGGACATGTTATGTAGTGCAAATCTGCAAAATGCAAAAAGCACTAAAAATGCATAGGTGTGAATCAGGCCTTAAACTGGCTGCTGTTAAAATATGTGTATTACTGTTTAAGTGACATAACTGCATTATTTAATGTTTTCTACAGTATATCTGCCCGGATTTCAGCTTTAAACTGTGTGACAGTTTCTCAATCTCTTAGGGACTTTATTGGTGAGATCTCTGTTGAGTTCCTGGGTCTACATGCATGCTATGGCCTTTATGAGGGGTTCTTATTTTTCCTGCTGGAATTTGTTCTTTATTATGAAAATGAAACAGAGGGAGCTGGGGCACACAAAGGTGGACAGGAACAACTTACAGTATATTAAATTACAGCCAGAGTCAGGATTATTAGCAGCAATATCTTGCTGTTGGAGAATCCAAAACATATTAAAGGCCAGTGGGGCAGACTCCACCTATAACTAAGGTAACACTTTTGGGTGGGCTAAGAAAAATGTCCCAACATATCTTTCTATCTATACCTGACATAGAACTACACATTTTTTAACCTTACTTTATTATTTTGTTATGGCAGTCCAGAGACCGTATTTAATTGTTAAAAAATTCAACTAGGTTTATGCAAATTGCTGGTGCTTCCGCTGCTTCCTTCCACTGCGCTGGATTCAGGTACAGTTTTCTATTTCTTCAATTGAATCTTTGATTTTTACTTTTCCTCTGCAAGAAATGCATGAGATTCAATGCTATCTACTGCAATGACATTTTCCGCCAGATTGTGTTTTTATAAATGATGGGCAACGATGGGCATTCCAGTCACAAAAAAACACAGCAGCAGAAAATAAAGAGGTGGCAGCTATTGCTTTGTAAATACACGGTAATGCTACAGTCATGGGGGCACAGGCTGCTTATAATTAGTATGCACCGATCAGCCATAACTCTTTGACCACTGACATAACGCTGAATATCTTATTACAATGGCATCTGAAAGTGGGTGAGATATATTAGACAGCAACTAAAGTCCCTGAAGTTGGTGTGCTGAAAGCATAAAAAAATGGGCATCGCAATTTGTTGTGTAGGGGACTGCGTAGCCATAGACTGATCAGGGTGCTCATGCTGACCTATGTCCACAGCCAAAAGTACCTACAATGGGCATGTGAACATCAGAATTGGACCATGGAGCAATGGAAGAAGGTGGCTTGGTCTGATGAATCATGTTTTCTTTTACATCATGTGGATGGCCGGGTGCGTGTTTACCTGGGGAAGTGATTGCACCAAAATGCAGTATGGGCAAAAGGAAAACTGGCAGAGACAGTGTGATGCTTTTGGTAATATTCTGCTGGGAAACCTTGGGTCCTGCCATTCACGTGGATGTTACTTTCACACATACAACCTACCTCAACATTGTTGCTGACCAAATACACCTCTTCAAGGAAACAGTATTCCCTGATGCCAGTGGCCACTTTCAGCAGGATAATGTGCCCAGCCACACTGCAAAAATGGTTCAAGAATGGTTTGAGGTACACAACAATGAGTTTGAGTTGTTGACTTGACCTCCAAACTCTCCAGATCTCAATCGAACCAAGCATCTGTGGGATGTGCTTGTGCACAGAAGTGAACACGTATTTAAATGGTGTTCAAACCACACATGTGAGGTATTGCCACGTGCGTTAGAGCAAGAGCAACAATTCTAGTGCTAGATCTCCTCTGTAACTCTAAACTGGTCACCTGTAAAAAAATTTAAAGCGTCGCCTATGGAGATTTTTAAGTACCAAAGTTTGCTGCCATTCCACGTGTGTGCACAATTTTAATGCGTGGCATGTTAGATATCTATTTACTCGGCATAACATCATCTTTCACATTATACAAAAAATTGGGCTAACTTTATTGTTTTGTTTTTTTTTAATTTATGAAATTGTTTTAAAAAAAAAAAAACGCGTTTGAAAAATGTGACATAAAAAGTTGCAACAATCGCCAATTTATTCCCTAGAATCTCTGCTAAAAAACATATATAATGTTTGGGAGTTCTGAGTAATTTTCTAGCAAAAAAATTATGATTTTTACATGTAGGAGAGGAGTGCCAGAATAGGCCCGGTATGGTACTGATGGTTTGGTGGCAGATACCACAGCATACCTTCAGAGGTCTAGTGATGTCCATACCTCAATGGGTCTGGGCTGTTTTGGCAACAAAAGGGGCTATTTTGGTGGCAAAGGGGACAACTAATCAATATTAGGTGGGTGGTCATAAAGTTATGGCTGATCAGTGTAATATCTAAAGCGAAATAGAATTTTGCAGTGCCACACAACCACCAGTCAGATTCAACCTGCCCTGAACTATGGCAGTTGGAGAATGATTGGTTGCTGTGGGGAAATCTCTCTTCCCTTGTTCCTCAGGTGTTCACAATCTTGCACTGAGTAGTATGACGCTCTAGTAAGCTAGCATGCTGTATACCTGTTCAGTCATGTCAGTATTATTCCGTATCAGCGTGAAAACTACAAAGCTTTTACTATGTGACATGCGAGTTTTATAGCAGTTTAGCTTTTGATGCGGCATTGATTTGTCATGATGATCAGCGTGATTCACAAGACTGATTTGAATGTTATTATCCTCCTTCCGTTCCTATGGCTATTCAGTTGTTCTGTTAAGCCACATGCACACCAAAGATTAGCCCCATGTGCATCACATCCTGTTTTTTTCATGCCCCAGGTGGCACAGGTGCAATGATCAACCCGGGTGTGGCGGCCCATCCATAGGGGATGCATGGGTGCCGCCCCCCCAAGCTTTTCACAAAAAAAAAATTGTCACTTTAAGAGATGTCCGGGCGCCGGTGTTCTGCCCAAATGTTCAACTCCGCAGAATGAGCAACCCGTGTTTTTAAAAAACACCAGCAATGGACATTGGAGCCTGTGTGTGTGATCATCGGACTACACTCACTCTCTGGTAAAGGTTAGTGGCAAGCCAGGCAATGTAATCTGGGACCTGTCTGTACATCCATATGCAGCAGCACCTTGTGTCTGCTCATCCTGCGATCAGAGAATGTGGAGGGACCTCTGCCCCGGGAATCAACCTCTAGTGTCAGCCATCCACCCAGCAGGAGGGGGTGTAACCATGGGGGACCTGATCTATCTGTCTGTCTGTCTGTTTGTCTTTCTGTCTATCTATCTATTTGTATGCTTTTCGGCCTGCCTGCCTGTCTGTCTGTCTATCTATCTGTTTGTTGTCTTTCTGTCTGTCTTATCTATCTATCTATCTATCTATCTATCTATCTATCTGTGCTATTCGTTTCCTTCCAAATTAATTTTTTAATGAGTTTTTCGAAATTCGGACGAAATCAGAATTTCGAATTCGAAAATTCGGTAATACGAAAATCAGAAAAACTGAAAATCTGAAATGCGGAAATTCCGTAATCGGAAAAGCTGAAAATCCGAAATTCGGAAATCTGAGAATTTGAAAATTTGAAATCGGAAAAAATAACTTACTAATAATAACAACTTAACCATACTTAACTACTTAACCGGTTCCCGACCGGCTCGCATACATTTACTGCTGCAGAGTGGCGCTGTTTTGCAAAAGCGCGCTGCCGGTGGCGCACTCTCATGCCTGCTGCACTCTACAGCAGTGTGCCCGCGGCTCGGGCGGACCCGATGTCCACCAGCGAGCCGCGATTGCTGGCCACAGCTGAAAATCGGGGAACCGCCGATGTAAACACGGCAGTTCCCCCGCTGTCAGGCAGACAGAGATCTACTGAACCCTGTCACTGGGATCAGTTAGATCTCTCATGCTCCTGACAGCCCAGCCCCCTCACAGTTAAAATACACCCAGGGAACACAGTTAACCCCCAGAGCGCCCCCCAGGTTCACCTCTTCACTGCCAAAGACATTTATACAGTAATCAGTGGACATTTAAATTTCTGATCGCTCTATAAATGTCATTGGTCCCAAAAAAGTGTCAAAAATGTCCGACATGCCCGCCCCAATATCGCAGTCCCGATAAAAATTGCAGATCACCGCCATTACCAGTAAAAAAAAAAAATTTTTAAAAATGCCAGAAATAAATTCTCATGGTTTATAAATGCGGCAATTTTTGCGCAAACCACATCGATAAACACTAATTGCGATTTTTTTTTTTACCAAAAATATGAGGAAGAATATAAATCGGCCACAACCGATGAATAAATTTGTTTTTTTATATATTTTTTTTGGATTTGTATTTTAGCAAAAAGTAAGAAATATTGTTTTTTTTTGCAAAATTGACGCTTTTTTTTGTATATAGCGGTGATCAGAAATGAGAGGGGATCAAATACCACTAAAAGAAAGCTCTATTTGTGGGAAAAAAAGGATGCAAATTTTTTTGGGTACAACGTCGCTCGACCGTGCAATTGTCAGTTAAAATGACGCAGTGCCGAATCGCAAAAAGTGCTCTGGTCCTAAAATGGGAAATCCTTCCGGGGCTAAAGTGGTTAAATAATTATTAAATTATAGGAATTGGTATTTCCTTGAAAATTTGGCTGTTAGTAATAAACTTCGGATTTAATTTAACTAACAGCCAAATTTGAAAGAAAATTCATTCCAATACCTATAATTTAATAGTTATATATTAGTTAGTTATTTCAAATTTTCTTTCGTATTTTCGAATTTCTGACTTTCGAATTTCCGAATTTTTGGATTTTTTACTTCTGAATTTCCGACTTTTTGAATTTCGGCATTTTCGAATTCCGAATTAACGAATTAGCGAATTTACGATTTCTGAATTTTTTGAATTTCTGAAAAAATAAAAAAACAAATCTATCTATCTATCTATCTATCTATCTATCTATCTATCTATCTATCTATCTATCTATCTATCTATCTATCTATCTATCTATCTGTCTATCTATCCATCGGTCTATCTATCCATCGGTCTATCTATCTATCTATCTATCTATCTATCTATCTATCTATCTATCTATCTGTCTATCTGTCTATCTGTCTGTCTGTCTGTCTGTCTGTCTGTCTGTCTGTCTGTCTGTCTGTCTCCATAGAGAATCATTGATTTTTTCCCTTCAGGCTTCAAGCTACAAAACACTCAGGTGTGAATGGAGCCTCGGGGATGTATACCTGGAATGCAGGAACTGTGTGTTCAGAGCTGTATACATCACTGATTGCATACAGTCCTAAAGCAGAGTACCACTTAGTACCGCATTAAGCCACTTACTATTTCAACCTGTCATAGACTTTACCAGGCTGCTGGCAGCAGGGCTGAGTGATGTGCCTGTGTCCTCCAGGGCTCTCCAAAATGTCTGGATGTGAAATACATGGGCCTAAGCACTGGTGTGGGCATGGCCTGGTTGTTTCATAATATATACCTTTATACAGTCCCACAATGTCCCTGCTAATAAGTGCCCAACCCAGAGCAAATCTGTTTCCCATATATACCATTTATACTAGATTCACACCTAAACTGCAAGATCTTACAGGATATCGCAGTACTATTATACTGCACATGTGTGAGATGGATTGTATGACCTCATGCATTCATTTTGCACATGCTCTGTACGAAATGCTATTCAATTGGTGGGGGGAAGCCTTTCCCAAGATCTAGCAAAATCTTGGAGAAGGTTTATTTTTCAACGGATACATGTAGTGACACACAGCGCATGCACGAGATGAAGCACATGACGTCATGCACTTCATCTTGCACTTGCTCAGTATCTCGTGCATTTTTAGGAAGGAACAGGCAAATTATTTCCCCCTGTTCACTATGGACAGATTATAGAATGGATGGAAAAGGGGAGGGGGTAAGAAAATGTTTTCAGGTGCTCCCGTTGACATCCTAAATGCGTGATTATGCCTGAAAGGCGCTCCTGTACTTTTTTTAGTGGCGAGCACATTGCTCAGATGTGAATGGACAAAATAGAATAACATGGAAATCTGGCATTGAGCGTTGAATCTTCTCTGGAAACGCATTTAAAATCACTCAGGTGAGAATGAGGGCTAACTAACTATTCCAAGGACAGATCCACAGGAAGATTGGTTTGCCTGTATTAGCAAGTAATCTGTAGATGACAGGTACTCAATAATTAAAAATATTCTGACTTTGATTGTGAGCTATCAGGAGGTTGGTTGCTGTAATTTCAGATTTCTTAGCAGAGATTAACAAAGGTTATTTAATATAATTTGCAAACGCAGTGCATGGCACTAAACACAAAGGAAATAATTAAATTTAATTACACAGAAATGTAATCTCTGCATTTTTCTGTGTGATGTAATGTATTTATGTTACATTCATCTCAACACTCATAATAGGGAAAGGAGATAAATCATATTGCTGAAAGGAGGTAATCATTGTATGTACAGTACATTGTTGCATGTTGCAGTAATACTAAATAATAGGGAGACCAGTTATTTTTCTTTCAGTTGTTTTTTATTGAAAAGTAGACATGTAAGGCTGCATTCACACAGGGGCGACCTGACTTTAGCGCGACTTTGCTAGGCGACATTCAGGCGACTTACAACATGACATCATGCCAGGTGACTTTGCCTGTGGCCAATGAGAGCAGGGAGGGAGGGGGTTGCCCTGGATAAATTCTTTTCTTTTCACTGTAAAGTCGCTTCCATTTAGATGGGGTATCTGACTTGGAGGCGACTTCAATTCAATTCTATGGGCACAAGTCAGACAGAAGTCACCTAGAAGTAGTACAGGAACCTTTTCTGAAGTCGCTCCGACTTCAGTATTTTACATTAAGACGGCTCCCATTCATTGTAATGGGATTTCAAATGTCAAGCGACTTGGGGCGACTTGAGGCGACTCAAGTCGGAGCACAAGTCGCCCCTGTGTGAACGGGCACTGAGTTTCAATCATATATTTAATAAGAAGGATATATTCAAGTTACAGAAATAGATCACAAATAATTTCACATTTTAGAAAGATTTTGCATATAGACATCGGCTAGACAAGCACACATGTTAAGATACAACTCTCACATACTGTGTAATCTACAGCCGTGAATCAAATTCTTCATGAGTAAAGATAAGACAGAAAAGAACTAACAACACAAATAAACATTCAGTACCAGAACACTAAGGCTACTTTCACACTGGGGCGAGGGGGGGGGGGGCGGTATCGGTTAAAGCGTCGCGAGTCAGCTGCGTTTTTACCGCTATTATAGGGGCGCTAAGGTGCCGC
>BLSH010041002.1:321386-353639 GCA_018402905.1 Glandirana rugosa
GGGGTCACATTTTCGGGCTCACGAAAGAGTGACCCCGCCACGCGAACGTCCTACTCTTTTTTTCAGGACGTTCGTCGTAGAAACCCCGCCACGCGACTCGTCACATATGTGGCGAGGATGTGGTGGGGGAGGTAACATTAGTTACCTGCCGCAAAGGCTTCACCGACATGTGACGGAGCCCTCACGGTTCGCCGCCGTGTAAATTGGGGAACAATTGGGGAAGAACCCCTCATTATCGTGGGGTGAGGGCGGACGTATCGCCGTGGAATCACGGGGATATTATCGCCATTTTCGCGTCGACTGAGCGCTGCTAAATTGGCTATGGCGAGTAAAGATAAGACAGAAAAGAACTAACAACACAAATAAACATTCAGTACCAGAACACTAAGGCTACTTTCACACTGGGGCGAGGGGGGGGGGGCGGTATCGGTTAAATCGTCGCGAGTCAGCTGCGCTTTTACCGCTATTATAGGGGCACTAAGGTGCCGCTATGCAGGCGGGAGTGGGGTGCTATTACTCCCCAAGAAGGGGTTAACAAGGGGTTAAATGTGCCGCCGCTTGGCACTCCCGAGGCAGTGTACAGCCACTTCGGAAACGCCGTCCATTGATTACAATGGAGGGGGTGGTGTAGGAGCGGTGTATACACTGCTCAGCGCACCGCCCCAAAGATGCTGCTTGCAGGACTTTTTTTCTCATCCTGCAAGCGCACCGCCCCAGTGAGAAAGCACTCGGGCTTTTACACTGGGGAGACTGGGGGGGGGGTTTAAGCGATGTACGGGCGCTATTGTTAGCACCGCAGCGCCTCAAAAATGACCCAGTGTGAAAGGGGTCTAAGAGATGCTTAAAGGCCATTTGTGTTTGGATATGCCTTTAGTTTTTTCAGTTATCACTTGAGAAGTGAAGAGCCTAGGGGTTCCAAAGTGTATTGAATGAAAAAATATGGAACGCTTCACGAATTTGTGTGTCATCCTTGCGCAGGGGCCATGCTAATCTTCTCTGTATCATTCCAATTTTAGTATATGTCCTACCAAAGCGGGGACCACTTATACTTTTTTAAATAACCAAAAGGTAACCATTTTGCGTACATGGCCACATGTTGCAAAATTAATATATTCATAATTGTAGCTGGTCTGATCATTATTTAGTATTATTGTTTGTAAAATATTTATTTTCGCTTTTCCAAAAAGAGAAGACGGTACAAACATTCTCGACATAAGATTTCAGGATCATCCATTAGGGCTCTTTCACACGTATTGTCCATTTTAACTGACTCCACTTGATCAGCAGGGTTCAATCAGGTGATCCCTGCTGAGTCGGCGGATGATAGATCCATCTCCGCCCACTATGTGTAGACAGATCTGTCTGAGCCCGCTCTCCTATATGGGGTATCGGATGAAAACGGACCGCCTGTTTTCATCCGATCCGATCGACGGATGGAAAATAGGGTTTCCATCCGTCTGGATTTCACAGATCGGAGCGGATCGGATGTCAGGGACATGTCACTGCTGACATCCGTCGCTCCATAAAGGAGAATGGAGCATCCATTCAGGTCCGCCTGAAAAACTGACAGGCGGACCTGAACAGTCCGTATGTGTGAAAGGACCCTAACGCAATAATTCTAAAGGCATGCAATCCATATGAAAGTGTTTTCTTCATCAACGGATTTCCAAAATAATGCTGAAAGCACACCTTAAATTGTAGGACCAGCCATGAGGAATGTAAGGTAGAGGGAAAGGATAAAGAATTAAAGGAAGAGAGACACAGGAAAAAGGTATGGAGAATAGAAATACATAGAAATACAGGGATATACATTAAATATAATAAAATACAATAAAGGGGAGTGGGGAGAGCAAAATATCTCTCTCAGTTCCCAAGAAAAAACACAAAAAAAGTCAAATGATTAAAAGAAAAAGCATCAATACTCATCTGAGTAAACGCCTATAATCACTGTATTAAATGT
The DNA here is from genome assembly GCA_018402905.1 of Glandirana rugosa. Lineage (NCBI taxonomy): Eukaryota > Metazoa > Chordata > Amphibia > Anura > Ranidae > Glandirana > Glandirana rugosa. Next base: position 323,347 of record BLSH010041002.1, read on the forward strand.
TTATACATTTCCGAGGAGATGAAATCTAACCACAAAGCCCATATATTATAGAACTTTTTTTTTATCTCAAGAAAAACTTTGTTTAAGAGGTAATAAAAAGCAGTTTTCCAGAGCATTATATAGCAAATGCATTAACTTTTCTTTTTTTTATATTGTTCATAGCATAAAGTTTTATATACATGAACATTGCCATCACATATTCACACATTACCCAAACAGAACTCAGATTCCACAATAAGCATCAAAATATATACCTGCAAATAAACATCGAAATCCAGCGTGTAAAACCAACTCAGCAGATTACCAAACCACTCTTACAATAGGCGATCCATGATCAGATCTACTGGAGCTAATCCAGGAACATCCAGCCATGGTGCCCAAATTTTGTCAAATTTTCTACCACTGCCTCTGTGTTGGTAGATAAAATTTTCAAACCTGATTGTGTCACCCATCTGAGTCAGCCACTCCTGCACTATGGGGGGCTCTGTCGACCTCCAATGCCTCAAAATTATTTTTTTGGCCTGAAAAAGAGCCCTACCTATAGCTAGTCTAGGGGCCTCTTCCACAGGAACTTCATCTATAATTCCCAACAGGCAGAGTTTAGGGTCCTCTGTAAGCTGAACCTGTCACCTCCTTACAATAGGCATGTAGCTTTGGGCACCTCCACAAAAGGTGAATAAAGTCGCCATGGTCCCTCATGCAATGAGTGCAGGATGGATCATCATGCACACCCATTCTCACCCATCTAGCTGGCGTGTAATTGACACATAAGAATAGATAAAATTGAGATAACCGTTGGGCCACATTTAGAGAGCACTTAAAATAGGTGTGGGAATCTGTATCCAAGAATCAGCATCCCTTTGGGCCCTGATTGCGTGCTGAAGTTGGAAATAATAGAATCGCATAGCTGAGGGGAGTCTGACTTCTGACTGGAGAGCACTGAAGGGGCACAACCTGCCATCTCTGAATATTTGTCGCATAAATGTAACCTCGTATAATTGCCATTTCGAGCCATATTGCAATTTTTCCAACTCCAGATACCGTTTGTTATCCCATATATAACTAAACCTGGTAAACTCCTCCACCTACTGCAGTGTTCTGACCTTGTTCCAAATTTAGTATTATTGTAACATTTCACAACTCAACCTGTTCATTAATATTGTTTAACTTGGCTTAGTGAACAAATGGTACCCAATGCTTGTAATACGTTAGGTTTTTGCCTAAAATACGTTTTTATAATTCTTTAGTTTACTGTTTATAGTGATTATTTTTATTATTATTATTGCAAACTTACTGCCAGCTTTACACCCTATGTGAATCTGGCCAAGCTATAGACATTTTTGAAAAGTGGGGCTTTACTGCTTGCCGGGGAAGTTGGTGGTGCACATCACAAAACACCATTTAGTGTGTCCTGCAGTGATTTGAGCTCCCCCTGGTCCCTCCATGTATTGTGGCCGAAAACTTTCCCTAAGTTCTCTATTGGAGGGGAGCCTGCAACAAGATTTTATCTAGCCTGCAGCTAGGGTCAGTGGCGTGCCCTTATTGTTCATAGATTAAGGTGTAAGGTCAGTAAAGGCTGCCTATGGTCTCTGCTTCAACTACCCCTCCTATGTAACAGGGAACTCTGATGCAAGGGGGCTCCAATCGGGACTCTGATGGGGACCCTGATGTAATGGGGGTCTCTGATAGAGACCCTGATGTAAAGGGAGAATCTGACAGCACCCTGATGTAAAGGGGGACTCTGATTTTTTGGCCCCCTAATATTAGTAAAATGTATGATGTGGATGATGTTTTTAGGTAGAAGAAACTTTACATGTCTCTTCTGCCCCAAAACCCTAGCATATTTTCATTTATCAACTGTAATTCCATTTTCAAACAAGCCCTAACTGAACTCTGTGACACAAGCACTGTGGAGCAATTCATCCTAAAATTTCTCAACAGAGGTGTAAGTCATTTTCTCAGTAGTTGCCTTTTAAGCTGTTAGCTTGTTATTTTCTTTTAGCAATGTGGGAGAAAACCAGAACACTCAAGGGTTGGAAAAAACATACAAAATCTATTTTATAGGGTATACTAGAAGGATTTAAACCCAGTACATCTGTGCTTCAATAATCAAATCTAGCCACTTCACCTGCATGATGTTCATGGCAACATCACCACACTTACTCCGTTGTTATGGATATATTCCCAATGGTCTTTAGGATACTGTGCATCAGGATCGGCATGTATATTTTTAATAAGAACATTTATTTAGCTAAATTTGTCCAAAGCAAATAAAATATATTAGTGTTTCTATAGCAAACCTTTTTTTTTGTTTTGTGTAGAATAAGAAAAGGTTAAAAACCCTCTCATTGTAGTTTTTGTGGTCTGTGTCCCATAGGTGCAACAGAAAATGAGAGGAAGTCTCCCCAAAGTGAGGGGAATTCCCTTACTAATAGCTGAACCCATTTCTGAATTTCACCTCTTTCTATGGTGACCGACTATCGCTTTCTGTTATGCTAACCAAGAGACCCCAGACAAAATGGAGCTGGTGCATATCCCCCAGTGGGGACACAGACAGCAATAAGAACTTGAGATAGAGAGTCTAACCCCTCATTGCTTCCAAAAGTTAAAATGTAAAATTGAATTATTGCTGGTTTTACATTCATTTTACCATAAGATAAGATAATAAGATTCTAAGCTGTGTAGGGCTACAGGGAAACCCCAACTAACCTAGTTATGAATAAGTTAAACATTTTTTCCTTGTGTTTTTACAGTATCTCCCAAAAGTGAGTACACCCCTCACATTTTTGTAAATATTTTATTCTAACTTTTCATGTGACAACACTGAAGAAATGACACTTTGCTACAATGTAAAGTAGTGAGTGTACAGCTTGTATAACAGTGTAAATTTGCTGTCCCCTCAAAATAATTCAACACACAGCCATTAATGTCTAAACTGCTGGCAACAAAAGTGAGTACACCCCTAAGTGCAAATGTCCAAATTGGGCCTGCAGTGTCAATATTTTGTGTGATCACCATTATTTTCCAGCACTGCCTTTACCCTCTTGGGCATGGAGTTCACCAGAGCTTCACAGGTTGCCACTGGAGTCCTCTTCCACTCCTCCATGACGACATCACGAAGCTGGTGGATGTTAGAGACCTTGCACTCCTCCACCTTCCATTTGAGGATGCTCCACAGATGCTCAATAGGGTTTAGACCTGGAGACATGCTTGGCCAGTCCATCGCCTTTACCCTCAGCTTCTTTAGGAAGGCAGTGGTCGTCTTGGAGGTGTGTTTGGGGTCGTTATCATGTTGGAATACTGCCCTGTGGCCCAGAAACTTTTGGACAAGGATCCGTGGTGTGCTGACGAATTTATACACTTCCAAAGGGAGGGGATCATGCTCTGCTTCAGTATGTCACAGTACATGTTGGCATTCATGGTTCCCTCAATGAACTGTAGTTCCCAGGTGTCGGCAGCACTCATGCAGCCCAGACCATGACACTCCCACCACCATGCTTGACTGCAGACAAGACACACTTGTCTTTGTACTCCTCACCTGGTTGCTGCCACACACGCTTGACACCATCTGAATACGTTTATCTTGGTCTCATCAGACCACAGGACATGGTTCCAGTAATCCATGTCCTTAGTCTGCATGTCTGCTTGCAAACTATTTGCAGGCTTTCTTGTGCATCATCTTTAGAAGAGGCTTCCTTCTGGTCTGAGCACTGACAGGCTGATCCCCCCACCCCTTCAACCTATGCAGCAATGCTGGCAGCACTCATATGTCTATTTACCAAAGACAACCTCTGGATATGACGCTGTGCATGCGCACTCAACTTCTTTGGTCGACCATGGCGAGGCCTGTTCTGAGTGGAACCTGTCCTGTTAAACCGCTGTATGGTCTTGGCCACCGTGCTGCAGCTCAGTTTCAGGATCTTGGCAATCTTCTTATAGCCTAGGCCATCTTTATGTAGAGCAACAATTCTTTTTTTTCAGATCCTTAGAGAGTTCTTTGCCATGAGGTGCCATGTTGAACTTCCAGTGACCAGTATGAGAGAGTGAGCGCGATAACACAGAATTTAACACACCTGCTCCCCATTCACACCTGAGACCTTGTAACACTAATGAGTCACATGACACCGGGGAGGGAAAATGGCTAATTGGGCCCAATTTGGACATTTTCACTTAGGGGTGTACTCACTTTTGCTGCCAGCGGTTTAGACATTAATGGCTGTGTGTTGAGTTATTTTGAGTGGACAGCAAATTTACACTGTTATACAAGCTGTACACTCACTACTTTACAGTGTAGCAAAGTGCCATTTCTTCAGTGTTGTCACATGAAAAGATAGAATAAAATATTTACAAAAATGTGAGAGGTGTACTCACTTTAGTGAGCCACTGTATATACCTGGCAAAATACCCAAGTCTCTTTTATTGGCCTCCTGTATTCCCCTACACTGTAACAGTGGTAGGACAACCACTGTAAGCCTGTGATTACACACTGTTGCATTGCATATTAATAGTTTATGTTCCACTCTGCCTTCCTATTTTTAAAAATTGTTTTACATCTTTGTTTTATTTACATGACATATTTATTATTTTATAAATAAATATTTAATAAGCTACAGTAATGGTATTGGAGAGAAAGAGTACTACACGTTTTGTTTTCTAAAACAACAGTTACTGGTTGAAGTGGTTTGCCTTCAGACTGTCTCTAGTCTTTCTATAATTGAAAGTCTATATGAAACCCTACAGACCAGAGAGGGGGAAAATATGGGGATTGGCTATTTAATTTGAGACAGCGGGTTGTTTTCAGCAAAGCAGGCAAGATCAGCCTGGCAAACATTTGACAAGGAGCCTAGAGATCCACCTTCTGGCCAGCAATAGGTGAATATTAAATATTATTCACACGCAACCCTTCATATTTACCATACTAAAAATGGAAAAAATGTTTTTATTCTTTTTCCATCTTGAGCATCAGTGCTGAAAGGATGCCCCCTTTCAATTCTAGTAGGTGAGTGGTGAGAGAGCTTAGGGCTCTTACACACTTTTATCAAATGTAACAGCAAAGAACAAGATACAGCTGCTTGTCCAAGAGCAATAGACCGGAGTGTAGGGAGTGTTTTATTATTGTTATTATGGAGGAAAGGGGGTCAGTTCTGGTTAAATTTGTACATTTGTCCCTAATGCTATTGTTATAAGAGTCCTGGCACATGAACATTAGTAAAAGTTTTAAGAATTTGTCAACCTTGTTCGTCACTCCCTTCATAACTCTTTATATAGCAGCACTGAGGAGTCCTTCCCCATTTCCATCAGGGCCAACTTATAAGAGCTGCTCAAACATGATGTTGTACTGTGGATAATAAGAAACATTATATTCACATTTATTGATTTAGTTCACCAAGGCAATTTAAAACACAGTTAGATAAATGTTTAGTCCCACTCTGTTACTATATAGAGAGCCCAGTAATCGGACTGGGACCACTCTCTTAATTCTTTTTTAAAGAATTATTAAATGAATTAAAATGCCCATGTGCCTTAACTCTTATCTGTAGAGATGGAGCATACAGTAATCATGTAGCAGATCCGAGCTTGTCTTATTCTCCCCATACTTTTAGCCAGGAGGATCTTCAGCTTTGAGCCAAACTGAGGCTGAAAGCACCTCAAGTTGCTGGTCACCAATGATCTTCCTTAAAGCTCGAAGACTCTGGAGGCCTAAGGTTAGTCCATGTTGGCTCCCCACTACTAGATTATTTTCCAGTGCTCACACCACTTTGGTGCCCCCCCCCAACCCTAAAAAATATGCATAGATTATCTTTTGAGGAGCTCCAGTGACCAGACTAGGTTGTTTGGCTTGCTTCTGCTGTGTTCAGCTCCTGATTGCACTTTTCTGCATGTTTAAAAGGAAATTATTAGGATGTCATGTCTATCCTGACAGGTCCCCTTAAAATTGGCCTATGTTTTAATTTGCAATACACCCTTTATCAGAAAAGTTCACAAAAAAACTGCAAAGCAGAGGTTTTTTCCTGAACCAGTGAAATTTTCGAAGCCACAAACCTCTGTCTCACATTCCTCAGTAGAACCTTCATCTCTAGTATTATTCATTTTATTCATTATTTTAGTGTTGTTGCTGTATTAATAAAATGGCTGTACTTGTATAGTTATCCTTAAAGAAGTCCTCCCTTCCCCAAGCAAGCCCCCCAAGCATTCCGCATCTTTGCTCTGGAGCCTCTTTATAGAAAGTCTCCTGGCCAGTCTGCTAACATCAATTAGACTTCCAATTCATTGCTATGGACAGGCTCTCAATCGCTCAGTCCAACAGTGATGGGCATCCCATAGGACTGATTTGAAAATCTGCTGTGCATATGCAGACTGGCTGTGGCCTCTGGGGATCATGGACAGGTCAGTGGATCACTTTGAGGGGGGCTTGCTGGAGGACTTGCATTTTAATAACTGTACTAAAACTATAGTTATTCTTTAAATCGTGTAGCTAAGAAATTAAAATGTTAACATTTATTTTGGAATCTTAGATGGGGTTTTTTGGGCTAAATCCCTCCTCCCTGACTAAAGAAAACCTGTATTAAGAGCAATGCTAATTATCTGGTTGTCTCAGGCTTCAGTATTTACTGAAACACGGACCCAGAGAAAAACATACAGATCAGAAAAATTAGAATAATGCCATAACGTCTGATCTACTTGTTCTGGGTTGGTGACTAAAGATGTACTGAATCCGGAGCATCAGCTTGACAGCGAGAAAACTAGTATTCCCAGAAGAACATACATCAATTCCATTAGGTTACTTATAAGAGACAGGCATTCAAAGGGGGCCATTCATAATGTCAAGTGGGCTACTGCTATCTGCTAGACGCAGCAGAGTTTACAACACACTGAAAAAAGTTAGCATTGTGGAATGGGAGATGTCCCAAAGAGTTCTCTCCACTAAAATCTACAGAAAGAACTCTGTGAATGGAAGAGAGCCTGTCACATCAATTTGACAAGTCACGTGGCTGGGCTCCTCTCGATACAAGCTTTTTAATTCATTTATTGGAATAAATGCATTCTGCTTGCTTCAGAGCCCCAAAGGAAGTAGCATATAAAGCTCATGTCCTCTTTTATTTATATATTTATTTTTTAACTGGGGCTCAAAGTGTTGATGAAGGATGATGAGCTAGATTCTTTAGATCCTTAGACCTCCTCAGTGCCGGGACAAGGTCATCTAGAGCCCAAGACAAACATGCCAAACTGCGCTACCCCCCCAAGATGCATTGTGTGTCAGAAAAAATCCCCCCATAAAGCAATGAGCACTAATCTGCATACTTGCCCCCTAAGCATAAATTCCCCCTCCTCCAAGTACAAATCCACCCTCTACTGAAATCCCCCCTCAGCACAAATCTTTGCCCCTCATCTCTCACATCTCCCCAGCTCAAATGCACCCCCCCCAAAAAAAATTCCCCTCCTAGTACACATCTCCCCGCACTTCAAATGGCCCCCTGTCAGCACAAGTTCCCCCCAAATCCCTCCTCCTAGGAAAAATCTTCTTCCCACCTCTGATCACAAATCTCCCTAAATCACTACTCTTATTACACCCCCCAAAATGTCCCCTCCTAGAACAATACTTACCCTATGCTGCCCCACAAATCCCCCCTTTCAGCACAAATCACCTCCCCCAATCTCCTGTTGGCACCCTCCCCCCCACACTTCACATGATACCACAGTGCCCAGGGCAGCCACCCCTCCTGCCCACCCTTTGTCCCAGCCTTGGATCTCCTATATAACTGTGAGACAATAAAAAACGTTGCCGCACTACACATAGCTATTGATTAAACAAGTGTCCATAAAGTGTCAACTACTAGTGCTGTTCTAAATAGTGCAGGTGAATTCCTTGATGAACATCAAGTAACAACGAGTGTAATTGATGTGCATTTTGATCACCCAAGTGCACCTCCACCGATATAAAATGCCTCCTTACCAGAGGTCTAAACACGCCTATCTAGACTCTTATCATTTGGAGTCTAGACCTCTGGTAAGGAGGCATCAAGGAGGTGATGAAAACACATATCAGTTACACTCGCTGTTTGTTCTGTCCTCACTACACGTGGCTGAGGTATAATTAGACAGACAGCTAACTCTCCTCCCTTAACAACTCATTGAGGCAGGCGTAAGGTCCTTCTTTCAACTTTTATTGCAGGGAAGTTAGAGTAAAACTAAAACATAAAGGAAATGACATACAATGAGTATATACAATATACAAAAATATACAGAATATAAAGTCCTGACACACTAGTGGTCTAACTAGGGAAAGGGTTTTTAAACATACCGGCGGATTTTACGTAAGGCTGACAACAGATTTGCAGCTGAAGGTGTGGAGTCCTCTGGAGATGATGCATAGATGAAAATAAGATGGCTACTGTGGGCTGTCTCTAAGACCTCATGGATAAGTCCATAGAATGATGAGAATAGTATGGTGGCTTTCAAGCAACAAACTGTCAAACTGCAGTAAATCATTTACATATACTGAGTATGCAAAAGCGTCACTAGATGGCGACATTACAATCCACTTCACATACCATTAACACAATCAACAATTAACAAGAGAATATAAGAAACACTTGCTGAAGGCATGACACTCCCCGCCTGGTATCCCATGGATACCAACTATGATGGCCCTTCTAGGGAGAGTAGTAAAATTAGTTCGGACACAAGTCTGAGGAAGAGTTTAGGCTCATCTTGCCTAATGACTTTAACCTCAACTTTCCTGACATTCCCATCTTTGCTTGGAAATAGTTTGGGTATCAGATCCAAGGGCCATTTGTTTCTCCTCGACTGAGAGTCTTTCATGAGAAGAAAGGTGGCAGGTTCCAAGTTGTGTTTGCTGTCTTCAAAGGGATCAAGTTTCTTAAGAGGATAGTCTTTTGGAACATTCTTGTGATTTTGAAGGCATTCCAGTGTTAGTGCATAAGTATCTTGTTGGATAAAATGGATGATAACATTTTTAGCCTGTGTGAGCTCATCCATCCAAGGCTGTATGCCTTGCAACAATAGTGCCAACCTTTGCAATGTCCTGGTCCTGTACGTGTGGCTTTAAAAGATCTGGCAATGTGAATTAAGCAGGTTATATCTCTGTGTAAAGACTTCCAAGTGGAGAATCTATGAAAGCGCTTGGATCCCAACAATTTGTTAGAAACTGTTGTATGTGGTGTGGAAACCTGAGGGTGAATTTTTGCATCAGATTCAGGCTCCAACAGTATATATGTACCTTTTTTGGGAGTGCTAGATGCTGGTTTGTACAGGAAGGGTGGTCCTCTGAGCCATGTAGTATCTCTAAGGCGGGATGCTGGCACAGCCCTTATAGCATTCTCTGCTGTGTTATGATCAGTTGATACATAATTCACTGGGTAGGCTGTGTAGACTTTCTGATCCTCAGGACTCTGTTATGTACATATACATAGAAATAGAATCTCTTGTTTTATATAAAACTCTGTGTCCTCAAGTTCTACATCTATTTCAGATGTAATTAGTTCTGCTAGCTCCACTGCTAGAACAGCAGCACAACGTTCTAATCTTGGAATGGTGGTCTCAGGACATGGTGCTAGCTTGGCCTTACCCAATAACAAATCCAATATGGACTTGACCTTTGATGCCCACTGACTTAAGGAAGGCTACCGCAGCTATTGCTTTTACTGAAGCATCACAGAATACACATAGCTTTCTGGACTGAACTTCAGCAGGGGAAATGTGAGCATATGGCCTATGTATGTGTAAGTTGAATAATGCCTTTAAAGAGTCTTTCCATGCTACCCATAATGTCTCTTTCTCACGAGAAAGTGGAGAGTTCCAATCACATGTTTCTGCGGTAAGATCTCTGAGCAGAATCTTACCTTGGACGGTCACTGGTGCTGCAAACCCGAGTGGGTCATACAGACTGTTTATGGTAGACAAGACACCTCGCTGTGTGTAAGGCTTTGGCTCCTGTCGACCTGAGGGTGTCAGAATTGAGATTCCAATTGAGTCCTAGGCTGTGCTGCATTGGTAGTGAGTCTGTAGCCAATTCTAGCTCTTTCAAATCACTGATGTGATCTTGAGAGGGGAAGGCCTCCATAACAGCCTTGCTGTTTGAAGCTATCTTATGCAGCCTAAGGTTTAAACAGGCAAGCGTGCTTTGAGTCCTCTTAAGCAGACTGTTAGGAAGAGAATCTGTGGCTAAAGCTGACTTTCTGCACCTATACAGGCATGTCTTGGATCTGCTAACCAGCGCAGGGGTCACTAAGGGTTAACAGTTGTGCAGGGTGAGTTCATTGATTGGAGCCCAGCTGTCTTATTTAAACACCTCAGCAGCACACAGACTCTGCTGTCTGATCTACAGCGTGTGGTGTGTGTTCCTGATCTGCCTGTACTTTGATTACCTGTTCCTACGACCCGGCCTGCCTGACCTTGCTGATTCCCGCCTGCACCGACCCCTGGACTGCCTACGACCACCCTCCTGCCTAGCCCTCCTGTACTTCTGCTGCCCGCCTGTTGACGACCCTGCCTGAACCCGACCATCCATCTGCCTGCTCCTTCTGTACTGCACCGCCAGCCAGCTTCACGACCCGGCCTGTACGACCACGCTTCTTGTGCACGAGTGCACCTACGGACTTCCTATCAACACCAGTGACCCAGTCCGACCCTCGTGCCATCCTGCACTCCCGAGCCACCTGTCTACTCTACCAGGGGTTCCCGAGTCAGGGTCGTAAGGGAGGTTACCCACTGCATAAGTCAGACTCATCCACCAGGTACGTGACACAGACTGATTGCAACCTCAGGTGATGGAAGTGACTTCGGGCCATCATCTTCCTAAAAGTCTCTCTCAATGAACTGTCTAACATCTTGCCCATAGTCCTTTTCACCTTCTTGAGCAGATAGCTTAAGTCCATAGATAGCAACAGCAGGGGATGGGCTGTGCCAAAAATGTGTACTTTCATGCAGTATTCTATAATGTCTTTAGTGGGGTCATTATCCCTATACCAGAAGAATCTCAGAAAGTTTGTGTGTCCTTCCTTGACTTGAAAATTGTGAAACATTTGTTGTATATCATCAACTATGGTGATGGTGATGGCTTCCTTGCGGAATCTGATGAGAACGCCAAGAAGTGTGTTGTTGAGATCTGGTCGCTGGGATGTCGTTGAAAGAGATCCCCAGGCTTCTTGGGGTGATAAACTCCAAAGATAGGTAGGTACCAGCACTCTTCCTTCTTTCAGAGGTGGGGCCACCTCTGCATGGCTGTCTTCAAACATCTTACTCATGAAGGATGCTCTTTCATTTCTGGTTTCCTTTGAAAATTGCGCCTGAGAGAAGAAAAGCATTTTAGAGTCTGTATTCTGTTGTTAGGAAGATGGGGTCTCTGTGTTATGAAAAGCAGGGGTGTTACCCAGCTGTTTGAGTTATTTTTGTAGAATCCCTGTTCCATTATCTCCAAGAAGATATAATCTTCAATAGATAGGGCAATTTTGTGGTCTTCATTTGTCTTTTGGAAAACTGAGCATCCCAACTGATCTTTGTCTTCATCAAAGGGAAATTTGCTAGTGTAAAGGTTGGAATGTATGACACTGGCAGGTTTCTCTTTTATGAGGAATCTGTTGGGGCAAGGTTGGAGAAGGGATGGACGCCCGTTCTCTAATGTCCTTGTAAAATGAGAGCTCACGCTGGTTGGTTTGTGAGCACTTCCTAGGCAGACATCGCCTATAATGATCCATCCTAGGTCCAGTTTCTGAGCGTAAGGGCAGTTGTGGGGGCCATTGATTTGTTTTCTCACCTTGTGAACTCTGATGATATCTCTCCCAAGCAGGAGCTCTATCTGAGCCTGGGGATCAAGCGCAGGGATGAGATGTGCTATGCTCTTCAGATGTCTGTGTTGAAATGCAACCTCAGGTGTAGGGATCTCCCCTCTGTCAGTTGGGAACTGATTTACTCAATTAAGGTTGGCAGAGCCAGGGATGTTTGGCCATCAATGAATTCGATTTGGTAACCAATGCCCTTTCTCCCAATTTTTTCACTCACGCCTGTACAAGTCTTGAGTGAGTTTGAAGAGCTAGCTCCTTCAATTTTAAAGCTGTCGAAGAAGGCTGAGCTAGCAAGTGGTCTGTTGCTTTGATTGTTCAAGATTGCATACAGCTTTACTGCTTTTTGTCTGTGACCTATGGGGTAAACTGTGACAAGACAAATCTTGGAGCAGGATTTGCCAGAGAGACCTCCTCCGCAGACTTGGGTGCACTGAGGTGTCACTACAGGAGGTACTGCTCCCCGCTGTGCTCTTCAGCCTGGTTTGGGGAGTTAAGTGTCCATGGCGCTGGACCTGGATGTAGAGCCATATTGTGCTCTGTGCTGTCCCACTCTGAACAGTTTATGCTCACTTTGCAGTTCTTTGCAAGGTGCGAAGTTGATGCACAGCACCTGAAGCAAATTCTATTCTCTTTGAGAAAGGTTTTGCGATCTTGGAGAGTTTTTTCTCTGAAACCTCTGCATTTTAGCAATGGGTGGGGCTTCTTGTGAAGAGAGCACTCTCTGCTTGGGTTCTCTGTTGGTGATATGCTTTTTTGTGCACTGCAACAGATAGCTCTTCAAAGTTGCGAGTTGAAGTAGGTTTACCTGTCCTAGGGTAAGAAGAGTCAGATGATGAGAATTCAAAACTGGGGTCATTTTTAATCTTTGCTTGTTGGTGAACAAAGTCCACAAAGAAAGAGAATGGTGGGAAAGGAACGTTATGCTCTTGCTTGTATTTGGAGCCTCGTGTAACCCACATTTCTTGAAGGCTGCAAGGCAGTTTTTGCACTATGGGGTAACACCACAGGCTGTATCTAGAAAAGCAAGGCCTTCTGTCACCAAGTCGCTTAACTTCTGGAAGCCTTTGTTAGGAATCTTAGGGAAGTCCTCTATTCTTTTAAAGAGTGAATTTTCTATGGCTTCTGGAGAACCGTAACACTCCTCAATTCTCTCCCATATCATGATCAGTCCTCTGCTTGGGTAGTTCACATTGATGTCTCTGATTCTTCTTGCATGCTCTGCTGACTCATTCCCCAGCCATTTGACTAAGAGATCGGCCGCCTCACTTGCAGATAGATCAAGTTCTTTTATTGTATTTCTGAAGGACGATCGCCATGCTCTATAGCCTTCAGGTCGATCGTTAAACCTTGTGAGCGCTTTTGTCAACAGCTCACGACGTGCAAAGAACTTGAGGAAGTCCACCATACCTTGGTCTTTGTGTGAGTAGTCTGGAGGTGCTCTGCTGTGTGGTGGACTTGGTGGGTATTTATGGTCGCCAGAAATGCTGTCACTGTGATTTCAACCCTGAAACCCTTCTTTTCTGAAGTGGGTGACTGTATCTTATGGATTTGATAGCTTGGACGCAGGTTGCACTGAAGGCTGACTGAGTATAGAATTGCTTTCTTGTTTAATGTAGGGTATGTGGACAGCAGGAGTTGACTCTGCTCTTGGAGGTGAATGCAGACAGTCATCTGGCTTGGCATGTTGCAGTACATAGTCTGTAGTACTTTGCGAATTGTCATGATGATCAGTTTTAATCTCAAGTATGTTGTTGAGTCTCTCACTGGTGGGGTTTGCAAGTTCCTCTAAGATAGCGGTTCTCAACTCCCGTCCTCGGGACCCACCAACAGGCCAGATTTTAAGTATTACCTTGGGGAGATGCAGACTAGAATACTGCAATCACTGAGCAGCAAATGATGTAAACTGTGATGTATTTCAGTTATCCTGCAAACCTGGCCTGTTAGTGGGTCCCGAGGACAGGAGTTGAGAACCACTGCTCTAAGATGTCTGCCTCAGCTACTGCTGCTTCCTTCTCTGCAGCCAATTTCTCTAACACAGCTTCTATCTGTAGCTCCTCTAATTTCATTTGCATCTCTTTTTTGGCAAAGGTAGCCTTTACTTTTGCAGCTTCTGCGTTTGCGCGGGCAATAGCGACCAAGTCGCTGCTCATTGACCTCTTTGAGCTAACTGAGACTTGAGACCTTGTCTCTAATGGCTCTGACATGATGTCTTGCAATGTGGAAGCCTGTTAAAGGCTGCTGTTTCACTGGCCTTCTGTGTGCAAGGCTATTTGGAGATACCGTTTTGCTGGCTTTCTATGTGCAAGCCTGTTTGGCATTACCGTTTTACTGTTCTGTCCTCACTACACGTGGCTGAGGTATAATTAGACAGACAGCTAACTCTCCTCCCTTAACAACTCATTGAGGCAGGCGTAAGGTCCTTCTTTCAACTTTTATTGCAGGGAAGTTAGAGTAAGACTAAAACATAAAGGAAATGACATAAGATGAGTATATGCAATATAGAAAAATATACAGAATATACAGTCCTGACACACTAGTCTAACTAGGGAAAGGGTTTTTAAACATACTGGCGATGTTTCCGTAAGGCTGACAACAGATTGCAGTTGAAGGTGTGGAGTCCTCTGGAGATGATGCATGGATGAGAATATGATGGTGTAGGGGAAACCTCATGCTCTTAGGTTTCAGTAACATTTTGACTGCTGAAGCCATATTGAAAAATAAACATATTTATTATACAAGACTGTAGCTAGCCACAGTCAGGGAGAACAATGAAGAACATGGCAAATGGTCTCAAAAGAAGTGTTCTGCTTTTGGCTACAATTGCAATACAATTTATACATTCTGAAAGGGGGTTGGCACCTAGCTAACTATTCTTTGAAGTCCATTTGATTCTCTGATGACTTCTTTTGATATGTAGATGGTCATTCACATAGTCTTGTCACTTCCAGGCTTTTTGTTTGAACAGGTAGTCATGCTGAGATAGCAATCTTGCAAATTACGGGGTATAGAACTAAAGTTAAACTGGCATTTTCACATAGAAAGGAAAGACAATATGTAACATCATCTGCTTTATCACCAATGTACTTTATAAATCAAATATATATTTGATTTATACCTAAAATGGATGTTCCTTCTTCTCACTCAATGGCTACTGTGGGCTGTCTCTAAGACCTCGTGGTTAAGTCCAGAGAATGATGGGAAAACTATGGTGGCTTTCAAGCAACAAACTGTCAAATTGCAGTGAATTATTTACAGATAATGAGTATGCAAAAGAGCCACTAGATGGCGAAATTACAATCCACTTAACATACCATTAAAGCGTTCTTTAACCCAAAAAAAAATGCTGCTCCTGTCTCTTTAATGTGCAATTAGCAGCAGGGTGCTTTTGCTTTTTAAATTATCCCTCTGTATCCCCTAAAATATCTGTGTGATAATGCCAGGTCATGACTTCCCCCCTGTGTACTGACTCCCCTTGTATATAGCTTATCTTGAGAGCCCCGTGGTCTATTCAGGCTTTGTCACTCTCCCAGCTCTCCTATCTCCTGTGTGCCTGTCCCCCCTCCTCTCCCCACCCCCAGAGAGGAGAAGCTACCCTCTTCCTCTCATAGCTTCTCCTCTCTGGTCATATAATTAACTCTAAAAGCTCCTATCCCTCTGAATTAGAATAAGAAGTTCACCCAGTGTCAGCGTTATATCAGAAATATTCTTATCTAAATAGATAACACATCATGGCTCTCTCTCTCCAGCTGATGTCAGCAGCAGTGCTCAGTCCCACCATCAGGACTTCTGAAAAAAGCTGAAAAATGACAACTGATCCTAGTAAGAAGATGTGTTATCTATACAGAGAAGTATATATATGTTATAACACAGACATAGGGCAACTTCTTGTTATAATACAGAGCGGATGGGAACTTTTTATAAAGTGGCTTAACAGACACTTTAACATAATCAACAATTAACAAGACAATATAAGAAGCACTTGCTGAAGGCATGACACTGTTATTGGATGTTCATCAAGGAATTCACCTGCACTATTTAGAACAGCACTAGGTGTGTTGTTGCCAGCAGCTTGCACTTTTATTTTTGCTCCAATATAACTGTTAGGACAATCTGATAGATTGCTAAACATCCCTGTGTCAGCAGCATGCAATGATGATGTCATACTCCATTCTTACTAATAAAATACATTTTAGGGCTCAGAGTTACAACTGTAGTTTCAGACTTATTATATATAAAATAGTGTAACGGAGTATTTATAGTTTAATATCTATCTGGTAAAATTACAGTCGTTGTCAACTACTGCATATGCTTATGCTGATACACAAGTGAGTACACGGACTTGGAATTTTTTTTACAAGCTCTTTACCTCAGTAATGTTCCCAATGTGTGTGTGTATGTGTGCGTGTGTGTGTATATATATATATATATATATTAGGGATGCCACCTCATCCCTTTAAACCCGAACACATAATAATTACACAGGTTCTGTGGCTGATTAAGGTGGTAATTAAACCCACTTGGTGCCTTATCTGTATTAAATTAGCCTCAGAACCTGTGCAATCCATATGTGTTTGGGTTTAAAGGGATGAGGTGCAACCCTAATATTGTGTACATATATCTATATATATATATAGATCTATATATATATAGTTATATAGATATATATCTATATATATATATATATATATATATATATATATATATATATATATATATAGATATAGATATTTTTTATTTATTTTTTGTTTTAGAGTGTTACCTAGTAAATCCATAAGGATGATTACAGCACAGAAGAGGAGGAAGAAGTAGCAGTAGAGGGTTGCATTGTAGGTCCTGTCTTGTGGCTCATATGTAGGGTTGCCACCTCATCCCTTTAAACCCGAACACATAGGAATTACACAGGTTCTGAGCTGATTTAATGCAGAATACACACACACACACACAATTTAAATGTACAATTTAATGAAGATAAGGTACCAAGAGAGTTCCACCTTAATCATCCACAGAACCTGTCTAATTAATATGTGTCCTGAATTAAAGGGATGATGTGGCAACCATACTCATATGTCACCCCGTAAAGCGGTTTTCATTACCATTTAATGCTTTTCACTAATTACTGTGAGCACTGGGAAATAAAAATCAGTAGAGAACACATGGCTGATTGTTTGCAGCTAACACCTACCTGTTACAGTTCGGAGAAAAACATTACCTTCAGTAAGTCATATTTGTTTGATTGGAGCACTAAAGTGCGTGGCAGCACCTTGATAAAAGTTGTATGTAAATTGCACTATAAAATAGCAAGGAAATGTGGATGGGGGTTACTGTAAAAAAAGTTGGTTTTAGCTACAAAACTTGAATACATTGGACAAGTCTTCTCATCCTTTTATTTCTATTTCCTTCTTTAGGCCAAACCATTGGAAGTGAAACTCAAAGCTAAAGATTGGTAAAGTATCAAATAAAACTCATTGCACTCATTCTGGTGAATTATTCCTTCTATTTTAACTGTTTGTCCTAAAAGGAAGTCTGTTTTGTATGAAATACAGAGACTGTCATTGCTGCTCTCCTTCTGATCCAACAGCTTTCCATGCTCATCTAATTGCTTCATTACTTTACAGGCTAAGGCCCTTTCACAGGGGCCTTCTGTTCAGGACCGTCTGTCCATTTTTCAGGCGGACCTGAACGGACGCCCCTTTCTCCTCTATGGAGCGGCGGATGTCAGCAGAGACATGACATCCGCCGCTCTCCGATCTGATCCGTGGTCCATAAAGTCCGACAGATGGAAACCCTATTTTTCCATCCGTCTGTGGATCGGATGACAATGGACAGATAATCTGTTGTTGTCCGATTTTCCATAGAGGAGAGCGGAGCTCTGAGAGATCCGTCTCTGCACAGTTTCCAGAGACGGGTCTTTCATCCATCGGCTCAGCAGGGATCAGCAGAGCGATCCCCGCTGAGCAAAAATGGACCCGGTACACGGACACGTCCATATGAAAGGGGCCTTACTTTACTTTACTCACCCACAACACAACCTACAGGCTAGGGAAGTCAGAGGGAGGCCAGGACCCCTGATATTTATATTCATTCTTTGTAATGGACTTAAACATACTATAGCATGACAGCCAGGCAGGTGGCATTTTCATCAGGAGATGTATGGACAGAGCTTTTTTTCAGTGGGAATGTGTGGGAACGCAATTCAGACACCTCCAGCACTGAATGTATGTAATGGCAAGGGGTGATGGAGGGTCTATTGATGCTGACTGCTGGGGGATCTATTGTCGCTGGTGGGGATCTATTTTTGTGCAGGGGTCTAATGTTGCTGGGGAAGTCTACTGTTGCTGGTGGGGGGTCTTATCTTGCTGGGGGGTCAATTGTTGCTGGGTGGGATCTACTGTTGAGGGAGAAGTTTATTGTTACTGTCTTCTGGAGGGTCTATTGATGCTGGGTGCTGATAAATCTGTTATTGCTGCTAGGGTGGTATTTTGTGGAGGCTCCATTGTGGCTGGAGGGAAGTCTATTGTTGTGTGGGGGAATCTATTGTTGCTGGGGGGTCTATTGTTTCTGGGGTGGGGTCTATTGTTGCTCATTGCAGGGGATCTGTTTTACTATATTTATTGTTATCATTAACAAATTACATAGAAATTACTGAGTAGCACAAAATTATACTTGGTTCTGTGAGGTGTGGTAGGGGTTGGAACCAAGGGATGGTGCTCAGAGACGAGTAGGGGGCAGAGACGAAGAATGACTCCGAAGGGGGGAGTTCCTGTGCCTATTCCCTGAGAAAAAAGCCCTGTGTATGGGGTATATAAAAAAACAAAAAAAAAAACACCTCTATACTGCAGGATCGGTGTGATGCTGCAGCTGTCCTACGTCGGCTCTAAGGCCCCTTTCACACGGATGGATAGAATCCAGCTTTTAGCTGCGGATAGATGAAGTTATCTACCGCAGCTATACTGTGACAATGCTTTCCTATGGCCCCTTTCACACATTTAGCAACGGTTTTCTTACAGACGATTTAGAACGATTAGAAAAAATGGATTGGAATGCGTTCAGGAATGATGTTATGCAGCTATCCGCACGTATCTGCGCGAATCTGCAGGTAAACTGTGTCAGCTACGGATAGCAACGGCAACAAGCATAGAAAATCAATAGTAAGGCACTTCAGAAATGTCAAGAATGTTAACAATGTTTCCACTGCAGCTAAACGTAGCAGCATGTATCCGTGGCTAGTCGGAATGTACAAATGCAAGTAATCGTTGTGCTTTTAGCCTCTGGTTGCATCTGACTTGCATTTAGCAACGTCAGAACAGCCGTCCGTGTAAAAGGGGCCTGTGCCCGAGAACTGAGTGGTCACATGATTGCCGAATGCTCAGTTCTCAGTCTGTTTGGGGCAGAGAGAGGTGACTGTCAGTCACCGCTCTCCGCTCTGCCTCTACAGCCCTCAATGGAGCACCGGGCTGAAGAGTGGGTGGGCACAGCTGGCTGTGGGTCTCAGCCACATGCTGAGAGCCAGAGCCAGCTGTCAATCGGGCAATGGGTGGATCCTGACATTGTGGTCGGAATCCTTCTAGAGCCTGGATGGCTCTGTGAGGTCAGCTGACAGTAGGCATTAGTCCATTTTCAGCTGATTCTGGGTCACATGAGAGCCCATGTTTCTCTTTTAATTTAAAGCCCAGATGAGAGACAGAATTAAAATTAGATTCTCAGGAAGTAAACTGTAATCTTAGTTATTGGAGAACTGGGACACTTGTTGTCAACATTGTACAATCATTTTAAAAAGACTTTTTGGTAAATTTGGTGTTTTCATTCTCATGCATTATGGCCTCAGAGGGTGTCCAACTCAATGTTCTTCTGCTCTAGCTCTGCATTGTGTGTGGCAGGAAACTGACCATAAACATGTTTCCAAAACTGTGAAGGCTGCTATTTCTGCACAAATGTTGAGTGTATGAGTAGAATATCAGAGCAGTAATTCCAACCTGCCTTAATGGTCATCAAAACTGTTCTCCCACTACAAATTTTCAGGTTATACACCGTTCTTGCACAATAAAGTGTTGTGTGACGGCTTCTATCCGGTGTTGGGGACTTTATTTTCTGATGCAAAAAATGTCTTTGTTCTGTTAAAGGATTAGCACAGCAGTTTACCAAAGGGTGTACACAGTTTCGAAATACTGATGTTATTAAGCTGGCTGTCAGAAAATTTATCTCAACCTAATTGCAATATTTTTTTATTACTGTGCATGATAGGAAAACACCCAAGGGGCAAGGGCATACTGTGCACAATGAGGGTTTAAATGTATTTTGTGTAAAGCACCAAACTATAATTTAGCATGAAAAGGTTATAATATTGAGTGTATCCAACCTTGCAACAAATCACAAAGGTAATTGTATTATTCACTTGGATGTCTTCTAGACACGTTTTTGGATGACCTGGACATCTGTGTAGGAACTATGACATCACTATGACATCACAAGTGTTCAACTTGGAGAAAGATTTAAAGGCTGCTAGTTACATCCCAAGCAGTCATTAGAAAATAAATTATTTTTATGTATATGGGTCTGGATTGGTTGTTTAGGCTCATTTACACTGGCATTTGGTTGAATGGGTCATGTTCTGTGGGCGCATCAGAATAATTTTTCCTGCATGTGTGCCTCCCCTGTTCACTGTCTGTGCAGCTTAAGGGGATGCAGTTGGGGGGGGGGGGCATTAAAAACATGGCTCAACCATGCATTTTTAGAGCCCTGCAACCACAAGTATAGATGAAACCTTGGAATGTCTTTGCTCTAGTCTTTACACCAGGGAAACCATTTCACTGATTTTTCAATTTATGGTGAGACACATCAGCATAGCCATGGTTTTTTAATTCCTGATGACCACACAGCTCATTCAATGCTGTACAGAGAGGAATGTGAAACCTGCTATCTCTTTTCTCCTTCTTAAAAATGTTACTTGTCTCCCTCTCTTTGGCTTCAGTACTTTAACCACTTCAGCCCTGGAAGGATTTCACACTTTAGGACCAGAGCACTTTTTGCGCTTCGGCACTGCGTCGCTTTAACTGACAATTGCGCGGTCCTGCAACATTTTCCCCACTAATAGAGCTTTCTTCTGGTGGTATTTGATCCCCTCTGTGTCATTTATGAATATATATAATATATAAATGAAAAAAAGTTTTTGCAAAAAAAAAAAACAGTTTTTCTTACTTTTTGCTAAAATACAAATCCAAAAAAATATATAAAAAAACATTTTTTTTCTTCGGTTTCGGACGATTTATATTCTTCCTTATATTTTTGATTAAAAAAATCGCAATCAGCATTTATTGATTGGTTTGCGCAAAAGTTGCCGCGTTTATGGATGATGAGAATTAATTTCTGGGGTTTTTATTTTATTTTATCTTTTTTACTAGTAATGGCGGCGATCTGCAATTTTTAGTGGTACTGCGATATTGCGGCGGACGTGTCGGACCATTTTGCCACTTTTTTGGGACCATTGGCATTTATACAGCGATCAGTGCTATAAAAATACACTGATTACTGTGTAAATGCCATTGGCAGTGAAGGGGTTAACCTGGAGGGGGCGCTCTAAGGGTTAAATGTGTTCCCTAGGCGTGTTCTAACCATATGGGGGCTGGGCTGGCAGGGGGAGGGCAGTGATCACGGCTTCCATATACCGGAAGCCTATGATTACCGCCCTTCCCCCCTCTATGAGAACGGAGATCCGTGTTTACATACACGGACCTCCGTTCTTTCGCTGTGGGGGGGGGGGCATTGCGGGTAGTCGGCGGAGATCGAGTCTGCCCTACCCACTCCCTGGCTCCCCCGGAACACAGCGAGCGTGCCTCCGGCGGTGTGCGCGCGCTCACAGTGTACGATCTCACAGCCGCTGTAATACGACGCCGGTTTGCGATAACGAGCCATCTTGCCGCCGTCAAACTGTGGTTTTAGGAATTTCTCTTAGATAAAATCACTGTCCAAAATACCAAGCCACTGACTCTGATTTAAAGCCCCAGTGCAAGATAGAGGAAAACCTGAAAACATGGCCTGTTGGGGGTACTTGAGGACTGAGGTTGAAAACCACTGCTTTAAGTCACTGTCCAAGACTGATCAATCAGCTGGTGAAGGCAGAACTTTTGATGCTAGAAGACATTCCACAACTCCATACATATTCTTTTCAGATTTATTAATACTCCTTAAAAAAACCATAATGCTCGCACAGGAGATGTTAACACGTTTCAGCCTTCTTGGCTCTGTTCACAACAAATTTGTTGCGAACAAGGCCAACAAGGCTGAACCGCGTTAACATCTACTGCATGAACATTGTGTCTCTAATGGAGTATTACTAAATCAAAAGATTTTTAAGAGCATGTATGGAGTTGGGAATCGTCTTCTGCTATTATTGTGTATGCAGCCATGCGACTGCTCATCCTGCACCTAGAGGATCTCCTTACTTTATTGGGTTGTAGCACCTTATTTTTACTTCAAGAACTCTTGATAAGCATGCTTGCTGTGGGGCTATGGCTCCAGTATAAAAGTATCAACGCCATTGGATCAGCATGACAGCCATTCAGCAAGGGTTTTCAAAAGTCAGCAGTGACAGTATATGTATTTCTATCAGCTTGTTCTTTTTAAATGATATTCAAATCAAACTGTGCAAATGTAATACATTGCAGTTTGCCAGTCCTTAGATGTGGTAGCTACATTAGTTTTTCTTTTTTTCGGGCTAAGAACAAAGAATATCTGTTGATCTTGCCAGATTTTCGGTTTCTTTGTAAATGTGCACTAAACTGATCTCTCAAACAAAGTTATCTGCTTCTGTGAACTGCAGTACACCAACTTCCCATGCAATTGAGAGGAAGAGAGGAGGAGGTGTTTGTAGTCCAAATCAGGAGAGCAGCCTAGGTTGACACCACTGCACCTCCTAGGACAGGAAGTGTGATACTGGCAGGATCACTAGATGACAATAAAAAAAATAAGCCTAGTAAAAGGAAAATAATGTAGCCACCGCATCTATAGAATGGTAAGCTGCCAAAAGCATTTTTGGTTATTGGGTTTAGATACTCATGTATTGAATTGACATCTAACTATAGCATAACGTCATAACATGGTCTGTCCCAGCTTCATTCCACAAGGATTACTGACATTCTGTGCTTTTGAGTTTTCAACCCAACTGGAGTTGTTACTGTGGTTCTGCTGTTTGATACACTTGTACTCTTTCCCTTTCTAGCACAGTTAAGACGAACATCCGTCTGGGGTTTGGGATCTGTGATGAAGAAATTATTTTCCGCTCAAAGAGGAAAAAGCTTGTTGCTGACGCATTAAAGAAAGTTTTGAATCTTGATCGAGACCTGCAAGAGCATGAGGTAGGCAAATATCCATAAAAACAATCTGCTCCTAACATACCATCAGCAGTAGTGCAAATGTGCAAATTGGAATTGTGGGCCCCATTCACACCTATACAGGTTGCAGTTTGCATATTCCAGGTGCATTTTGCATTTTTCAAATTTTTGTTCCATTGAAGTCTATGGAACCAAAAAACAGAAAAATTCCATACATCAAAGAGAAATGGATGCATATGAAAATGAATATGAAAATCAGTTGTCAGTTAAAAGCAAAAGAGGATTACAGCATATATTGCACAAACCAACAATTGAGTGTATCTACAGAGGTAAGTTACATTTCGCAGTCCTATGCAAAAAGAGAAGAACCCAACGCGTTTCAGGTTCAAGCCTTTCGTCAGGGGCTTATTTGCAGAAAGTATTTAATTAGAACCATCTGTTCATATTTCAGTATGTCCTTCAATGGTATCGTGTGCAAAGAGCAGTAATTCTTACGTGGAAAAGGATCAAATGAATACTCCTGTCTTGGTGTAACAGGGGAATCCAGGCCAGAACCTCCTTCAGTCTTCCTCGTCCCAAAGAGAGAGGCACCTTTATTTCAATTTCCGTCCGGGGAGAGGGAGGGAATCGTAGCACCCCCCTACACACCTCTAACAAAAATCCAAGCAACAAAAATGCGGAATGTAACTTACCTCTGTAGACACACTCAATCGTTGGTTTGTGCAATATATGCTGTAATCCTCTTTTGCTTTTACCTGACAACAGACTTTCATATTTATTTTCATATGCATCCATTTCTCTTTGATGTATGTAATTGTATGCTTGGATTTTTGTGCAAATAAATGTGTATATTTTTAGACTAAACCCACTCAAAGTGCATTCTGTACCACTACCCTTAAAGTCCCACTAATAGGGGATTTTCTGATCTCAGTACGATTGGGATTGGTGGTGGTTACAGACAGGCAATGCTTCTCTGGGTGACCTTCATATCTAAAAAACAGAAAAAAGTCCCTGGCCCTTTCCATAAAAGGCAGAGATGTGAACGTGACCCATAGGAAACCATGTCAAATGGACTGTAGTGTGTTTCTGCAAAACTGAAAATGCACCAAAAATGCATAGGTGAGAACCAGGCCTAATGATGGCCACACACGGTTAGAAAGTCGTTCGACAAAAACATTCGGAATTCGTAAAATCGGTCGAGCGTGTATGCAATAGCGCCATCATTGTATCAATAGATGTCACCCAATTAATGAAATATTATCGATTGATAACAACATAAACGGTTGATTTTTCATCGATTGATTACACAATCTGGGGTTACATTTTAACACGCACATGCGCTGTAGATTTGTTCGAACAGTTTTCGATTGATTCCACTTCGTTTGTTTCGTCAAAAAAAATCCGACATGTTGGTTTATTTTTGGCAAAAAATTTGCATTTTTAGAATCGAAATTTGCTCACTAACATTTTGAATGTCGAACGATCGAATTGAATGATTATTCGAACAATTTTCGAACCGTGTATGGCTAGCTTAAGGGCGATTTTTCTATGGCAAGTCATCAATTGGCTGCAATTTCAAAGTTATTTATTTAATTAGCGCAATAAGGACTACTTTTATTACTTGTAGAAAACAGTTTTGTGGTAGGTTACATCATGTAATCCCAGCATATATACATCATTAGAGGCACAGATCTGTGACCTCACATGATGTTCTCGCTTTACTTATGTTGGATTTATACAAAATTGATATAGTGTGATCTGCTATTAGGTTTGAGTTACACGGCCCAAATCAAGGCCATTCCCACAAATTACAGAAAGTGTGGGAGGATGGAGTGACATCATAGACTAGCTTTTTCAGCACTCTGAACTTTGGGTCTGAAGTGCTGGAAAGTAACTCCATACTGAAATCTATATCCTTCTGTTCTGCTTTTTCTTTTCTTTTTTTTATTACTGCCCATGGCCTCATTAAGTTCACTTCACTTCTAGAGATGAGAAGAGATATTTCAGTGAAATAACAAATGAATTAGGCTGGGTTCACACCTATGCGAATTGGATGCGTATTTCTCTGCATCCAATTCGCATAGCAGGAGATTGTGACCGCCTCTCTATGGAGTCGGTTCACACATCTCCTGAGTGGCTCCGGTGCGAATTGCACAGGAGTCCCTTGCGTCTTCTGGTCCATTTCAGGTCTGAATTCAGCCAAAAAGTCTGGCTGAAATCGGACCTGAAACGGTGACTGGGGACGCACCGGACCCCTGCTGGGAGCCACTGCGTTCTCCAGTGTGAACCCAGCCTCAAGCTCTAATTTTGTCATTTGGTGTTGTTCAGGCGATTTGCTATAACAAAGTTTAAAGAGGAGCTCCAGGCTCCTTCAGAAAAAAATAAATACTGTATAGCTGCTGACTTTTAATATTAGGACATGTACCTGACCACGAATCCAGCGGGGTCTTCACCCGAGCCGATTTTTCAGTTGGCTTTCGGGTGCTGCCGCCACCATCTCGGGTAATGGAAATCAGCAATGAAGCCTTGCGGCTTTACAGCCGGTTCCCTACTGCGCATGTGTGAAACGCGCTGCACTTTGTGAATGGCCCGGCAGCGGGAAGAAGGAGGAGGGGTTGAATTCCCAGATGAGTTTGCCGTGGCGAGGTCAACTGGAAGTGGGAGCGGGTATCTGTCAAAACCAGGTATCCGCTCCCCCTGAAAGGTGCCAAATGTGGCAGCAGAGGAGGGGAGGAGGCAAATAAGTGGAGCTTCCCTTTTTGGGTGGAGCTCTGCTTTAATCGTAAGAAAACCTTCCCATGTTCCTTTGCAAGCTTGGTGATGCCCCCAAATTACCCCTGGCAAAAAATTAGAAAATGGCCACCACCCTCTCCGGTACATAATCCAGGATTTTTGTTCCCGGCATATTTTTATTGAAAGCAGTCAGAGCCAATATTACAAATCTCTCAAGGATACAAGAATGGATTAACCAAGTAGTAACAAAAGTAATCCTCCATCAGTTACATAAGCCAGGCTTTTTGAGTTTACACCATTTTAGGGATTTTGGGAGTGATTTTAACTAAATTGCAAAAGTACAACTTCTGACTTTGAAATTTGGTCAACATTCCTAAATAAATCCATTTTGATCCATAAAAAGGAGTACATACAGCGAGCCTGGCTTATAAAGGGAGGATTGACAATTCACTGATTGCTTGCTGGAGGTGGCTTGGGGGTGTCACGAGCATTGCATGACAACATAGGAAAGTTTTCTTACAATTATTTCTTTTCTACAACCAACACTTATTTAAGCAGAGCTGATTGGTGAAATTAGAGCCTAATTAAGAAAAAAAAAAAAAAGTTTGCTGGGGTGAAATAATATCATTCTGCTTGTGTCTCATTTCCTATCCGTGTGACAGCAGGACAAGAAATGAAAGGAAAATTGTCACTGGGACAGGAAGGCATAGATAGTAATAATAGCCTGGCGGAGGATCTAATCCTTCACCATTTTACTGAAAGTTATTGGAGATACTTTCTATGCCAAGCTCACCAATGGGGGCACAGACTGCAAACGAAAATCTGACAGCAGTTGTATCTATTCCCCAAAACTAAAAAAATAAGGTTTTTCTGGAGTTGGGTGTTAACTTTAGCTTTAGGCTGCTTTTCACACTGCTCTGTTGCAAAAACGCGATAAAAACATATATGCGTTTTTGCCGCTTTCTGAAGCATTTTTCATCTGTGAAAAAAAGGACATGTGACTCCAAAAACGCAACTGCAGGTGCATTTATGATATGTCTTTGCCGCTTTTGCGTTTTCCATTTCTTTAAATGGGGAGGTGCGTTTTTGTTGCATTTTTTTTACTGCACTAAACATGCATCAAAAATGCAGCACGCGGGACTTTTAAAAATGCAACTGACACACAGCTGGCTGGTGTGAAGAGCTCCATAGGATTTAATGGTCTTGCATTTTCTTATGCTTTTGGTAAGGAAAAAATGAATGAAAAATGGATCAGTGTAAAACAGGCCTTAATACTTTTTGGGTCACTTACCCTGAGCAAGCATGCAGCAATAAATGAAGATGTCCTGACCTGTCCCAGGTCAGTGTTTCAAGAAGTAAAGCCTATAGACTTGCATCCAAATGTTACCTGGTATCAGCGTTGTGCAAGTCTTTGTACAGCAGGGCTGGAGTGAGAGAGGATGAAGCAGCACAAGGAGCCAGTCATTTCATGTTCTGAAAAGCATCATGCTGATAGGAATAAAACACAGAGCGACAGAAAGATGTAACAGGCTGGGATGAGTCAAGAGCGACCTGGGCTCAGAGAAAGTCAGTTGAATGATTCTAGCCATCAGACTAAGGACATCTAATGGCAGAGAAAAGTATTGCAGGGGAAATCTCTGTACGGAATATTGCAGCAAAAGCTGTTTTTGTTATTTTATCTTTTAACAGGCTATTCATTTTTATCTATATAATTTTGGTTGGAGTTCTGCCTTAAGCATGTGTCCTTTTGCTCTGCCATATATTATTATTTTAAACATGGTGGTTATGTGTTTTTTATTCCGTGTGAATGCCAGTCCTGATGGTATTTGTTTATTTGAACAGGTTCCTGTGATTGCTATTGCAGCAACAGGTGGAGGTGTGAGAGCAATGACTTCATTTCTTGGCTCCCTGATAGCACTAAAGAAACTGAATCTCTTGGACTGTGTATCTTACATCACTGGAGTATCTGGATCCACATGGTAAGGCTTGTGTGTGTAGAATACCTGTGATATTGGGGGGCCCTGTCTGTAAAACCCCTGTGACTTGGGGGGCTCATGTGTGTAGAATACCTGTGATGTGGGGTCTCCTGTCTGTTGGATCCCTGTGATTTAGGGGCTCCTGTGTGCAGAGGGGAACATCCAACTTAAACAGTAGTCACCAAGACAGTTGGATAATTTCTCCTCACCTGCTTTTCCAGTAGTAACTGTAAGAATTTTGGATTTCCCTTTCAAAAATAGAGTGATTAAAAAACGTGATAGGAGTGATAATCATTCCCCATGCTATGCAAAACTACAAAAAATAGTTTTGGCTACAGTGTTTTTTGTACAGCTGTGCAGGCCCCTACACCACCCAGATCAGCTTATTTTGCTGGCGGGTATGGCAGAATTTTGCAACCACCCAGATGGCAAGCATAACTTGCCACAAATTTGTGCCAGTGTTGAATTTTAAAGTCTGTTACCTTGCTGCACGTTTCCAGTTGCAGAGCACTTGAAGCACAAGCTCTAGTTGACACTTTTCCAATTTGCCGCACATTTGCGTGGCAAGTCTCTAGCAAGAGCAAAGTTGCAGTGATGAGTCTACAGCAAGAGCTCTGCAAGTCTACAGCATGAAAATATAGCCACAGTGACCCCTGTGGTGGGATGACTATTGCACAACATAACTCAGCCAGAACTTGCAGCAGACTT
Organism: Glandirana rugosa; assembly: GCA_018402905.1. Classification (NCBI taxonomy): domain Eukaryota; kingdom Metazoa; phylum Chordata; class Amphibia; order Anura; family Ranidae; genus Glandirana; species Glandirana rugosa. The sequence goes on from BLSH010041002.1 coordinate 351,895, forward strand.
GCAGAATGATTGATCTGGAGTCACGCAATGCAGACTTGCTGTAAGAGACGGTTCACACTGGAGCGGCGCGACTTGCAGGGCAAAGCAAGTCCCCTGCTCGAGGCGACCTCAGCGTGGCCTGCAAGGAGACTTCTTTACATAGAAGTCAATGCAAGTCGCGCTGAGGTCGCCCCGAAAATAGTGCAGGAACCTTTTTCTAAGTCGGATCGACCCGAGTCGCTCCTATTAGAACGGTTCCATTGCACTGCATGGGAACGACTTGTCAGGCGACTTGAGTTGCCTGACAAGTCGCCTCAGTGTGAACCGGCTCTAATTGAGCAACAAACTTGTGAACCCTTTCAAGTCTAGCAATAGCTTTGCAAGCCATTTTCAAATGTGCAGCACAATTGTTTACTATCTGAGCAACTGCAGTTGTGCAGCCACTGACAGAATCCACAACAGTTCACATGAGATCACACATGAAGCAACTACCTCCAGTGAGGGACCGATGAGCAGTCCTGGCCACAGATTGTGTCCAGGATTGCTCATTGTTCTCTTACCGCATGTAATCGCTACTTGTATGATTACATGCAAACAGCCGTGCACAGTGTCAACCTGTCATCCATTTCTGCCAGCTTCCTATCTGCAGCTGATCACATACACCTGGCTGTTCCACCATATACAGTATATGCTAATCTAAGTAGTCGTGTAACCATGTGGGAATGAGGCTACAGAAACTGCCCTTGAGCCCATCTTGCAGAATAGCTTTTTTTGAAGCTACAACAGCTTCCAATTCCTTATAGATACAAATTGTAAATAACTGCTGCGTTCATTTTTACACAGGGCAATGAGCAAATTATATGCCGATGCCAACTGGTCACAGAAAGATCTAACTGAAACAGTAGAAGATGCTCGCAGGAATGTGACCAAGAGCAAGATGTCTGCTTTTTCCTTTGATAGCCTTGCTTCCTTCCAATCCGAACTGAGCAAGAGAGAAGAGATGGGCTATAAGACATCTTTCACAGATTTATGGGGCCTGGCCATTGAGTCCATGATGTATGATAAGGTGAGTGAATCACTTATGAAGAGTGGTCGTGAGTAGAGTTGAGCGAACCTCTGGAAGTTCGGGTTCTGCTGGTCCGTCCGAACTTCGGGACAAAGTCCGGGTCCGGGTCCGGACGGAACCCGAACGATCGCACGGACAACGAACCCCATTGAAATCAATGGGGACCTGAACTTTTAGGCACAAAAATGGCTGTAACAAAGTCCTGGAAAGCCCTAGAGGGCTGCAAAAGGAAGTAAAATGGGGGTAAGTGTAGAGCAAGTGCCCTACAAAAAAATAGGGACAGGGAAATAACTTTAAATATTTTTTAAAAAATAAAAACATAAAAAAAGCAAAAATGGAGGTGAATGTGGATCATCTTCAAACTGTGTCTGAAAAGTATTAATTAACGGTAGAAGCCATATAACTGTTCTAAAATCATCTTCAAACTAGGGCAAGTGCCCTACAAATAAATGGGGATAGGGAAAATAAATTAAAATCAAGTAAAAAAACGGGAAGGGGGGTGGATGTGGAGTAGGAGCCTAGAGGTTGACTAGGCCGTGACCGTGGCAGTGTAGGTGGAAGTGGCGGTGGTAGAGGAGTAGGAGGAGGTAGCCAACATGGTTTTTTTTTTGTATTGAGGCCTATTCAAAAAAACAAGTATATGAATGGCTGTGTGAGTCCGGTCTAAATGTTTATTCTGCACAAGGTACAGACAAGTCTT
>BLSH010041002.1:357698-378734 GCA_018402905.1 Glandirana rugosa
GCATACAGCTGAGGAACACAGCAACCCCCCCCCCCCCCCATATTAGTGAATGCATTATGGAAGGCTCATTTTTGTTGAATAGAAAAGTGAAGGATGATCAATCACATAATGATATTTAATATTTTATAATGTTACTACTGTAAGATAATGAGCTAATGAGTACTCTTTCTACTGTATGATAATGAACAAATTCCATCTCATATGATGTGAATTTATGTGTTCCATATTTTCTACTGATGAGGGCTAATAAGCATAAAACAGCTGTGTGCACATGGCAATAAATTACTTTGTAAGATTGGGTTTTTTTTAACTATACAACAATAGTTCAGATTGCACAACCACCCAATGGGGGAAGGATTTGCATGGCTTTATCTAAAATAAAAATAAACCCTTTCTTATTTGTGTTGGAAATAATGGCATATCAATTATTTTTTTAAGAGACGCTCCTATTCCCCTGTGTTCCCTTGCCACTCCTTTGTTGGAGCCCTTGCTCACTCGCTCTATTAGAGTAGGGCTTCTAGGTATGGGAAGTATGTAAACTCCTCCATGTGGCAGGAGTCCTTGGGCCTAAGTGGCCAGTCGTCTGACCTTAACATGGTCAGGTGGGGGCGCAGTGATCCACCCAGAAATGCTAGAACATCGTCTGACACTGGAGCTTACCCACAGTGGACTCCTGCGTCGGGGAGGTGGTAAGGGAGAGTAGGTCACTGAGTATACCTTTCTGGGAAGGTGAATTATTAAGGGATACTGCCACTTTACAGAACAAAAAACGTAAATTATTCCTGCGCTTTAAGCGGGGGGGGGGGGGGCTTCTCCAAATAGTAGACCAAGGGGTATGCTCTTGATTTTCTGGATAATAAGCCACCTTGCTGCCCTTTTGAGGACTGGGGTGTCCAACACACTAGAGAAAAACAAAATCACACAAGGGCGCACTAGCCTAGAGCATTATCCTCAATCACAGGATTTATTAAAAAATTATAGCAAAAACATACTCACAAACGAGTTTCAATTAAGAGCATAGAAGTACATATCAGCTACGCATCCCTTTTCATCTCATGTAGGTGGATGATGTCCTCTACAGACTGGCTGACGCGTTTCGAGGTCAAGACCTCTTCCTCAGAGCCTCACCTCTTGTTTTGTTTTTCTCTAGTTTTTTTCTATACTGCCACTTTACCCTGAATGTGACAGTGTATTTGCAAGAAGGTTTACTGTACTTCACAGGGAACAGACATGTTTTTGGCAATACATTTGGCAATACTATAACAGTTAATTTATCGTATTTCTTGTACATTTAGCATTTTGTAAGAACAAAAGCAATGTGCGGTAACATGTATAAGCCAATCAGAGTGAATTTTTACTTTTCCACTATCAGTCAGCTGACTTCTGTTTGACTTATGTGAAATACTGCACTTAAAGTGTTACTAAACCCACAACAGTAAAATCAGTCTGTATATGCAGTAAAGCATGCTTGTTATACTCACTGTGGAACCTAAGGGCTTAATCCTCTGCATAGGATTCCATGTAAAAAGGCTGTTGGCAGGCTCCTGGGTTTAGTAACACTTTACCACATGACCACTGAACGTTTTACGGTCTTTCACAATAGCTTTTTTAATCATAATAATTTAACAAATACATATATTTACATCCTTTATTAAATGATGGCTTTTCTGCAAACAGGTGAATGAAAGTAAGCTGACAGATCAGAGGAAAGCTTTGTGTAATGGACAGAACCCCCTCCCTTTATATCTGTCCATGAACGTCAAACCGGATGAGAACTCCACATTGGATTATAAAGGTGGGAACAAGATACCGAATGCATCATATTACTTATCTTAACATGGTTGCCGTAGTCAGTTGGTATGAGCAGAAAAATTACAAAAAGTAAGGGCCATTTAATTCAGGGAATAGCAGTAGGACACTATTGCAAGATCTAGTTCTTGAGGGTGTCATCGGTGTCCCTTGCTCATGGTATACATACATCACCCGCAGTAGTGGTGGCAACTTGTCTCCTCCAGCCTGGGTGATTGTTCTCAACCATTATAGCCTGTGCACTAGGTGAGTTGTGCCCAACATTCCAGGTGGTGATCTGTACCATGACTGAGGCATGCTTCCAAGCATTGTAAATGATTTCTAAAAGAGCAGAGGTTAGGCAATTATTAGGCAGAGTTAGCCATTTTAGCTATTTAAAACACTAAGAACTGTTTGGAAAGTTGTTTTTTTGTGAGACTTATGCCTCGTACACATGGGACGACGATTGCATGCAACACGTCGTACTCATGACCGTTGCATGCGGAATCAATAGTTTGTGGGCGCGCTTTCAACAGTCGAACATACGACGGTCGTGCATGGGAGTTGTATGTGCAGACTACAAAACTTGGTCGTACCAACAAGCTTGCATACGACCGTTGTATCGTGTGTAGAGCAGTTGGGTACAACAAGTTGTATTGTGCTAAACACGCATGCGCCAAGTCCACTTCAACTAACACAAAATTAGATGAAGGAGCCCAAAGGGTGACGCTACTTCCTCTTTATACGCTCGTTCGCGTCATCACGTTCGGCCGGCCGCAAGTTGTATGTACGACCGTCGGGTGCATGTCAGTATGCTATTTACATTATGCAACATACAATTCAACACGGTCGTACGTGCGATCGTTGTCCCGTGTGTACGAGGCAATGTATTTAGGGCTACAGCAGAGTATTTCAGATAGTTTGGTACTTCATCCATTTAGCTTAAAGCTTTAGCTAAACTTTTTTCTTTGGTTTGGGCTAGAGAGGAAAATGGTTAGAAACTCTGAATGGACAAAGTGACAGATTCACAGTATGATGATGATGACATGGTCAAAGGGGGGGAAGGTATCTTTGCAAAGGGTTGCAAAGGGAAGAGTTGAATGCAAAATTCAACAATCTTTCATTTTAAACCTGTGCTAGAGAAGTAATCCTGTAATACTATTCCATGGCTAATCAAGTATATTATTACTGCAAGCTGCCTGTGGAACAAATCCTCTGAAAGTAAGTAGAACAAATATTTTATTACTTGTAGTCATCTGTTGCTTTATGTTAGTGCTAAATAATAAAATATTAATATATGTAAAGTGCACTGTATGACAGATCTGTGGTGTGTCTCTTTTAGAGTGGTGTGAATTCTCCCCTTATGAAGTCGGACTGCTGAAATATGGAGCTTTCATTCGTTCTGAAGACTTTGGCAGTGAATTCTTTATGGGTAGAAAAACAAAAGTTCTTCCAGAGTCCAGAATCTGCTTCCTTCAGGGTGAGTCATATGCTTCTTCTGGAGCTGTCTTGTTACATTTCATGATTAGAGTTTGTGTATGTACCTCTTTGTCCAGACAGGGATATGCATTTTTTACATTATTCTGTCCCATATTCAACAGTTGACTTCTTATACCTTTAAATTGTCAGTAGAGCATTATCAGATATCAATAATAATAATACATAATAATGTGGAGGAATCTAAATACCAGTCTGTAAATTCTTACTGGTGAGTACCTGGTAGAAAAGTTCATCTCACTTAAAAGCCTTTGCATCAAATACAGCCAACGCGTTTCAAGGGAAAAGAGACCCCCCCACCCCCCTTCAGGCTTCAAGCACTTTCTTTGTCACTATCAGAGAAGTAGCAGCCTGAATAATAATCCATTGCGGGGGTACACCACTGTGTACTTCTGGGCAATTGGTGTCTGATGAGGCTTTCCCGTTACTGACAATACAAATGGGACAACTTTTCTGCCTGTTACAATCCTTATCAATGTCAATGGAAGAAACAGAGGATGTAAGCCTGTTATCCTGCCTTGGTGGCCCATTCTGTCTTAATCAGTATCTAAGCCTCACCTATAGACTTGCATTGAGGGAATCCTTATGACTGCCTACCTTCTGAAGGGCCGTTAACCTGAGCAAAGACAGGCTAGTCTTTATGATTGGAAAATCCTGTAGAATATCCGTGCTAAAACATATATAATACAAGTAAGCAGCCGCTTAACCACTTACCAACCGGAAGGTTTTCCAGCTTTAGGACCAGAGCACTTTTTGCGATTTGGCACTGACAATTGCACGGTCATGCGACGTTGCACCCAAACAAAATTTCAGTCCTTTTTTTCCCACAAATAGAGCTTTCTTTTGGTGGTATTTGATCACCTCTGCGTCATTTCTGATCGCCGATATAAACAAAAGAAGAGCGACCATTTTGCAAAAAAACCCAAATTTCTTACTTTTTGCTAAAATTCAAATCCATAAAAAAATATAAAAAAACATTTTTTTTCACCGTTTTTGGGCGATTTATATTCTTCCTCATATTTGTGATAAAAAAAAAATCGCAATTGACGTTTATTGATTGGTTTGTGCAAAAATGGCCGCGTTTACGGATGGTGAGAATTAATTTCTGGGGTTTTTATTTATTTTTTATTTTCTACTAGTAATGGCGGCGATCTGTGATTTTTAGTGGTACTGCGATATTGCAGTGGACATGTCGGACATTTTTGACACTTTTTTGGGACCAGTGACATTTATTCAGCGATCAGAAATGTAAATGTCCACTGATTACTGTATAAATGTCATTGGCAGTAAAGGGGTTAACCTGGGGGGGGGGAGCTAGGGGTTAAGTGTGTTCCTTGGGTGTGTTCTTACTGCTGATCCCAGTGACAGGGATCAGTAGATCACTCATGCCCCCACTAACAGAGCGGGGAACCGCCGTGTTTACATCGGCGGTTCCCCGTTCTTTGCCTGTGGCCGCTCATCGCCGCTCGCCGGTGGACATCGGGTCTGCCCGAGCCTCGGGCACACTCCTCTGTCTTTTTACGGTGATTCGCGCACAGCAGCCCGACTGCCACCGTGAAAACACGGCAGGCAGTCGGGAAGCAATCTGTGACACCAAACGCAAAAATATAATAAATTTATAAAGCTGCACTAAAAATTAATCAAAATCAGTATTGTGAATACACAGATAAATTAAGCATAGATAGATATATTGATATCAAACTTTTTTTTAATCAAAACTTGTTTATTGGTTGACAAGAATATTAAATGACCATAATATACAATAATCAAGTACAGAGAGCAGCATTAGGGAGGTATACATAACACATGCCTCCAATCATAGGGATAGAATGTTCAGTCATTTATCACGTTGCATATACATTTTTTTTCAAACAAAACAAATAGGGGACATAACTGTAGGGGGAGAAACAGATCACCTGAGCGTGGTTAAGGGCACATGTAATGGATAATGACAATTCTCCATAGCTGATAATATTGAGAGGGCCCCAAGCCCAGGTAACAACCAGAAAAAAATATACAACAGAGAAAATGAAGAAAAACAAACAAGGAGGAAAGGGAAAGAAAGGGAGCAAAAGAAGAAAAAAGAGAAGGGAGGGGGTTGCATCAGGGGCTAGAACTGTAGTAGTCTGTCCATCACTAGTTGTGGGGGGGCAAGACTAGGGTTGTCCAACCAATTCTGCCATATACTGTTGAACTGTGATGTTGCTTTGTGATGTTTGAATGCTAGTTGTTCTCTAAGGAGGAGAGAGTTTACATATGTCACCCATTGGGCTCTTGTGGGCATAGTGGCAGCTATCCAAAAACGTGCAAGAAGTTTCCTGGCGAGGTACAGCAATCAGGTAATCATAGTATATATACCTTTTGGATACATTTCAGCGTCCACTGCCCCCAGTACACACACCAACGGAGTGAACGGTATGGGATATTGAGCTACAGTAGAAATAGTCTGTGCGACTTCTGTCCAGTGTCTTGTACGTTTTGGGCAGCGCCATATCATATAAATAAAGTCTCCTCCTATTTATTTTTTTTTAACATAAAGTTTATTTATTTTTGTAACAAAACAACCATACAGCAGTGGCACATTCTCCCTGGGTAGCTACATTGGCATTGTTATAACAGTAGTCATCGGACAGACAAACCAACAGGACAGATCTGGAAAACATTGATACTGAAAGTGGGTGACATAGTCATTGTTATACAGATTATACTTCGTGGAACTAGGGATTTTCAATTTCAATTTTCAACAATTTCAAGGCAAGCTCATCACACTGAAGAGTTTGTGTATCTGGCTCCTCATTAGCTCTCCAGACCCTACTCCAGAGTCAGCTGCCTCGCCTCGACTCATGCTGCCCAGATTTTGTCAAACTTTTTAGGACAGTTGCGTCCCATATACATGAGTTTGTATAGGGGTAATGCTGTGTTAACTAGGATTTCCACTGCTGGACTGTTGGGGGGAGCTCCTTATTCTATTGAAGAAGGATCGCTTTCCTGGCATAGAAGGCCGGGTAGAATATGAACAGTTTTTTAGCCGAGAGGTTTCCAGGTTATCAAAAATTCCTAGTAACAGTTGTTTGGGGTCTACCGGTACCTGAATTATATTAATGTCACGCACCACTGCTTCCCAGAAAGAGCGCAGCCTCGTACACTGCCACACCACATGGAAAAAGGTGCCTTCTTCCACTTTACATCTGCGGCACAGTGGATCGGTGCCAGGGAATATTTTTGCTAATCTTACGGGGGTGTAGTAGGCCCTATAGAGAAATTTTATTTGAATGAACCTATCCCTAGCCGATATCATCAGTGGGATAAACTGCTGCACTCCTTCCTACCAGTCATCATTCTCCAGTTCGGGCAGGTCCCGGTGCCAGGCATCAAATCCCTGAGAAACCCTGGAGGTATCAAGCCTAATCAGGACAGAATAGAGAGTAGAAAGTGGTTTAGACTCACCCTGGGCTCTAAGTATGTCTTCAATTTCAGAAGTTGCTAGGGCTACTGGCTGTGGGAACTGGGCCCGGCAGGGCTAGGCCCCCTAGCATAATAGGTAGTTGCAGAGTGGCCTTAGCCAATCTGGGAGTGCCACCTTTCCAAATAAATTATATGATTATGCTGTCAAGATTTTTGAAAAATGAGGAGGGGATAGGAATCAGGGTATGCCTAAAAAGGTATATGAATTTTGGAAGGATAGACATCTTTATTAAATTAATTCGGCCTACCGCAGTGAGAGGCAGCAACTGCCAAACTGCACACCTCCGACTCAGGAGATCCACCACCGGAGCCAGGTTCAGGGGGATGAACTGCGAGAGCTCACCATGTATCATCACACCAAGGTATTTGAACTGTATGACTGCCCATAGCGGGGTGTCCGTCGGGAGTACCGTCGCGGACGAGGGTAGTGGGAATAGGACCGATTTATTCCAGTTAATGTGTATCCCGGAATAATCTCCAAATTTATCAATGAGTGTCATGGCCGCTGGTAGTGAAGTTGAGACATCCCTAAGGTATAAAAGGGTGTCGTCTGCATAAAGTGATATCTTCTCCTGAACAGTCCCCACTGGAATGCCCCTGATCACAGGAGAAGCCCTGAGTCTGATCGCCATGGGCTCCATTGCCAGTGCGAAAAGGGTGGGTGACAGTGGGCATCCCTGCCGAGTGCCGCTATGGAGGGGGAAGGAGGAGGAGAGGGTAGAGCCAGTTCACACTCTAGCCGTAGGGGACTTGTACAAGGCCTGAACCCAAGAGACAAACCTGGGGCTGAAACCAAACCGACGCAGGACCCCCCACAGATAGGGCCACTCAACTGAATGAAATGCTTTTTCAGCATCCAGGGAGTCCACTGCGTCAGTACAAGTAAGTGATTCCGTCGAGGTCAGGACCGTATAGAGTCGCCTGAGGTTAATGTCTGTCCCCTTCCCAGGCATAAATCCTGTCTGGTCATCTCCAATCAGTTTGTGCACAAACCCGGTCCTTGCCGGGTTTGTGCAGCACCACAATGATTGCCTCTGCCATGGAGGGTGGAAGGGAGCCACTCTGTAGAGCTGTCAAAAGGGTGTCATGTAATTTAGAATTCAATTGCTCTCCATACTGCTTATAAAATTCCGGTGGGAGGCCATCCGACCCTGGGGTCTTCTATGCCGCCCCGCAGTAGGGAGCTAAGGGCCTGTTGTATTTCCTGGAGGGTAATGGGACTGTCCAGTCTGTCGCTGTCCTCTGAAGGGAGGGTGGGAAAGTCGAGTTGGTATAAGTAGGAAGTCAGGTCCGTCTCCGAGTATTCTACTTTGGAGGAGTATAGGGCCTTGTAGTATGCAGCTAATCGGTTGTTTATGACCATTGGGTCTAATAGTAGGGTGCCGTCCTCACCTCGTATGCGTGCTATATTGGCCACAGGGTGCTGTTCCCTAGACAGCCATGCCAAGAGCCTCCCGGTCTTTTCCCCCCAGCTCGAAGATACGCTGTGATTGCGCCAGCTGACTCTTCTTAGCTTTTTTAACCCGAAGGTAGTTAGCCTGCATGTCTAAGCGGGTAACGGGGTTATTAGAGGAAACATACTGGGATTCTAAGGATTGTGATTTTGCCTTGGCTTCCTCTACCGTGATGTCAGCATCATGATGGGCACGAGCTATAGTGGCTTGATAGCATCCCCTTATGTATGCCTTGAAGGCATCCCAGGCCATCTCCCCGGGGGCAGACCCTGCATTAATGGCCCAGATTTCAGAGTTGTGTTTCCCGATTTCAATCTCTATGGTTGGGTCAGAGATCCAGTAACGAGACAGGCACCACAGGCGCTCTGACGGAGGCGTAGCAGTCTGGAAGTCGCAAAACAGCTGTGCGTGATCAGATATACCTTGTGGGAGCATCGCGATCTCCTGAACCTTAGACAACAGTCCAGCACTGACTAACAGCAAATCCATATGGGACATTGCGCTGTAGGAAGCGGAGTGACAGGTAAAGGCCCTGACAGCGGGATACTTCCACCGCCATACATCTGTTAGTCCATGCACAGACGCCCAGCGGGACAGCGCGTAGTCAGTGGACAACCCTGGAGGCAGCTTATCTAGAGACGGGTTTGGGAGCATATTGAAATCTCCCGCTATCGCCACATTGTCAGTAGGGAATTCCGAGAGAACAGAGGTCAGGAGTTTCAATGCGGAAAGTTTCCCCGGGGGGGGGGCAAATACATTTCCAATATATTTTAGACGTATCTATAACCATGTGGACTAGGACATACCTTCCCTCTGTGTCAACCCTAATATCCAGGAGTTCAAATACCAGGGATTTGTGGATCAGGATGCTAACTCCTCTGGCATATAGGTCCCCAAACATGCCTTGGTCTGCAGTAGATATGCTGTGGTAGACATGCAGTTTGGGTGCTCTAGTCAGAAAAAAAGAATAAACAAAATTTCACAGTCATGTATAATGGCGTATGAAGGCAGAAAGGTATAAAGTGTACTTATCGTGGACCCAGTAGAGTATCGAGCCACTGAGAGCCATCCTCCGAGGAAGTGAAGTATCGGGTTGTTTCCCCATCCACCACCCTCAGACGGGCAGGAAACAGCATGCTATATTTAAGGCCACGTGTATGAAGTTGGGCCTTGATGTGGTCAAAGGTTCTGCGTTGCTTCTGAGTTTCCACTGTGTAGTCTGGGAACAGCATCAGCCTGGTGTTCTCGAACTTCTGCTTCTCCAGCTTCCTTGCTTCTCTAAGCATCAGGTCCCGGTCTCTGAAGTTCAACAGTCGAAAAATAAAGGTGCGTGGCAGAGCACCCTGCGGCCCCCGAACTGGCGGCATCCGGTGGGCCCGCTCCACCACGAAGTAGGGGGAGAAGGGGGCCCGAGGGAAGAGGGTGCGTAATAGTTGTTCTGTGAACATCACCGGATCCTGTCCCTCAGCTTCCTCCGGCAGCCCCACCAGCCGCAGGTTGTTTCTGTAGCTGCGATTCTCGCTGTCCTCCGCTCTAACCTCCAAGGCCTTCACCTTCACCTGGAGCGTATAAATAGAGGCATGATGGACCCTCACCCTCTCCTCCGAGTCTCCGATTCAGCGCTCCATCTCCTGCAGGCGGTCGCGGACCTTGTCCATATCTCTCCACAGGAGCCCGAAGTCAGTCTGTGAGAGGCTGACACCGACACCACTGGGACTGACTCGAGGGCCATGTCCCACTGATCTCCATCAATGTCTCCTACATCCGTGGACCAATAGGCTCTAGATCTGAACCGAGTAGGGTCCTGGATTGAGAACACCAATAGTGAGTAGGCTTGTGATATCAAGCCCTTATGGTTAGTTGCCTGTAGTATATCCTGGATAAGTGGGGATTGAGCAATCGATAGGGTAATACTTTGGGCCTGTGATTGCAAGGTGTGCCGGAGTTGTAAATACTGGTAAAATTGCTTCTGTGTTAACATAAATTCTCTACATAAGTGCTCAAAGGACTTAAGGATACCTCCTTCATAAATTTAGCTAAAGAAATAGATCCCCCACTGCCTCCAAAAGGAGAAACCCCAAAGTTTGTTTACCTCCGGATAATTGGGATTGTCCCATAGGGGGGTGAAGTCTAATGGTCCAGTTATGGACAGTGTTTTCCTGACTGCCTTCCACACCTTGAGGATCAATAGAGCTGTTGGAGGGGACGGAGGGACACCCGACACCTGCGACTCCAAATGGGAGCCAGCTGTTAGCAATGGGTTAGAAGGGGATATCAAGCATACAACGGGATCATCCATATCCCTGCAACAGTGATATCAAACTTATTAAAAAAAAATAAAAATAACACCAACTATTTGAAAATGAAGTCCATAGAAGCCCATATGCAAGGACTAAATAAGAAGATATGTGCACAACAAAAGTTCAAAAGGGACAGATCGTCTGCAATTCACTTGCTCCGCTAGTGTCCTCACATTCCCAATTTAAAGTGCTCCCACCACAAGATGACACCAGGTGCTCAAGCTTCTTACCGGATCCTGTGGACCATAATGTAATTTGGTCAATTGTGCATGTTATGAAAGGAAACTCTAAAAAGCCAAACTTATATCCAGTCAGGGTTGGTTCATCAGCATGATGAAAAATAAAAAGCATAAACACCCATAGTGTAACCCGTAAAAAACATTTATTAAAAAATGCAATAACAAGAAAAAATTGTAAGCGGAGTCATACTAAACAAATCTTTGGGAAATAAGCTTAAACTTCTGTATAGCAATAAAATATAGCAGATACAATTGCTCTCCCATAAGCAGTAGGCTCTGTGGCCACACCGGACTCTTCCGCCGGTCAGCAAGCGGGCGGGATGGTCTAGCAGTGTAGCTACATCCAGCGTGTTTCGTCAGAGAGATGACATCATCGGGGGACTGGCACAGTCTTTATGATTGCAGCACTACTCTCTCTCTGGGTCCACTGGAGAATGAGAGGGAGCTTGTACAGAATTATGTGATAAGAGGCTAAATTTTGAAAATTTTAAATCTAGCAGCAGTAGTTTAGGTAAATCAACGTGATTTTCTGACTTTAGCATGGCTGCAACATTCCCTAGACAGCAGTTGCAATTCACTAGTTGATGTTGCTTGTAGCCAGGAGGTGCGCTTGATATTTTTTTTTAAAGACAGAATAACACAATACACATGTACAATATTGTAAAAACAAGTTTCTGAGCCATGTATCATAATGCATGCTTTATTTTGACAGGGATGTGGAGTAATGTCTTCTCTGTTAATCTGCTGGATGCCTGGTATGCGGCTGTAAGCTCAGAACACTTTTGGCACAGGTTCACCAGAGACAATGTGCTTGACTTAGGTATGTCTTCTCTTCCATTTACTTAAAGCAAAATAGGTTGTAGGGGACAGTTATAGGGCCTGTTATAATGAGAAAATGCAGCTTGCTTTTGACATCAGCTTGAAAACCTCTGTCATCATTTAGAAGTTATCTAAGGTACAGTATACCAGTATTTGCATTGCATTTGCATTACTGTATTTGCATTCCAAAAGATCGGCATTGGGAGAAAAGCAGGCTTGAAACAAACAAAAGCCCATTGATATTGACCTAAAAACTTAAACCTGAACTCCGGGCATGAAAACTTTTGTTTATATATATTCCTTAATAACCACAATGGTTATAAATCTACATTGTGAGATCAGTTGTTACCTTTTAAAAGTAGCAGTGATATTATCGCTGTGCTGTATAGAGAGCGGAGCTGTGGCAAGCACCCAGGAAACCTACCCATTAGAGCAGTGATGGCGAACCTTGGCACCCCAGATGTTTTGGAGCTACAGAGTACATGAGCATCATGGGAAATGTAGTTCCTAAACATCACCATCACTGCATTAGAGGCTGCTGTCTTTATTACAGGAATGTTTTTCCCAGAAGCAATGTAAAAGTGTAGAGCTGCCCAGATCACTTTTATTGAACCACCAACCTTTGGCTGAAAATATGATACCAAGCTAATTGCTGCAACTGCAGCGATACACTTTCTTTAACCACTTAAAGTCCAGACAGTTTACAAATGGCCTTGTGAATGTCACGGTAAACAGGAACAACCGGGCAAATCTAAATATGAGAAAGAAAAGATTTTTTTAAAAGTATTTTTACTGCTAGTGAAAATGAACAGTTTTTTTTATTAACAACATATACATCGGCCACAGAAAGGAGAAATATTAAATAAAATAATACAAATTTTATTGTAGAACTAATTAAAATATTTCAAGAAAGGTTAAAATACCCCAACAAGGGGCAAAAGATTATACAAAAAATATGGAATAAAATACATACAAACAGATACAGATCTATAATCCATAAAGTGGTACTGAGTGATGTTGTCTGTGCAGTCTGTCTGTACAGTCAACGTTTCGCCACAAACTTGGCTTCTTCAGGACCCAGACATGTGAGAGATTTAAAGGTTACCAATATGGTCCAGGAATGGACAATTCAGCCCGAACTCCTGGGGTGGGCATAGGAGCATTCAGGACCAAGCAAATCCCAGCGCTGATGGTAAAACAAGCAGATCTCCATGGAGGCAGGTACATTTTGATTTGGATGCAGCGATTATGCTTCTTTGCAAACCCATGGGATCTTTCACTCATGAAATGCTGATATGATAGTGTCTGCTCCATAGTGGATATTATGCTTTGCCCCATACATCTGCCCCTTTGAGTCTGTTTTAATAGACTACTATATAAGATCGAGGTATACATACTTTTCCTCCCCCATCTTAATTATTTCTGTACCTGCTGCCCTATATCCGATATCTATATTTGATTGAATATTTCTATCTTGTTTTACTATCAGCGCTGTGGTTTGCTTGGTCCTGAGTACTCCTATGCCTGCCCCAGGCGTTCAGCTGGATTGTCCATTCCTGGGCCATATTGATAACCTTTAAATCTGCCCCCATATTTTGAAGTCCTGAAGAAGCCAAGTTTGTGGCGAAACGTTGACCATACAGACAGACCGCACAGACAACACCATTTGATACCACTATATGGATTGTATTGTCTGTATCTGTTTGTATTGATTTTATTGCATATTTTTTGAATAATAATCTATTGCCCCTTGTTGGGGTACTTTAACCTTTCTTTAAATATTTTAATTAGTTCTACAATAAAATTTTAACTATTTTATCTAATATGTCTCCTTTGTGTGGCCGATATAGTCTGTCATTGTCGGGTAATGGGGTGTATAATCCGGTAATCTCCTAAACTCGTGAACATAAACTTCAGGAAAGACTCTGCTCAGGGACATAAGGGCACAAGGTGTAACTTAAACCAGCCATAGAAGGTTCAAATCTCGGCCGGTTCAGCCAAAACCAGCCTAGAATCTGTAATCAAGTTGGGTACAGCCAGCCTGTCGGGATTTAATTGTGATTATTGCTAGTGGCTATTATAGCTGCTAGCAGTATTCGATGTGTGTTCTCCTAGCCTGGATGGCCACCACAATATACCTTCAGATGTCTAGTGGAGTTTATGCCTCGATTGGTTAGGGCTGGATGGTTTAGCAGCAAAAGGGGGCACCTCCTCAATTTAGGTGTTTGGTGATAAAATTATAGCTGATCGATGTACCCCATCCATATTTGCTGGTTATTAACAGTCTACAGAGTAGCTCCTTACCTAGTCTAGCAATTACATCTAGAAGCTGATTGGTTACTATGCACAGTTGCATCAGATTTTGTGTGAACTAGTTTTAGTAAATCTCCCCCAAACTACTGCAAGAATTTCATATGGCTATTGGTGCAGTTTATGCTCACTACCCTAACTCTAGAAATATTGGCTAAAATCTGATTGCTTTGTGAAACAAAGAAAGAGAGAGTATAGTAGTCACAGTGGTGTATGTGTTGTACAGATGATGAAGAAGCCATAGAGAGGAAAAGAGCCTCTGCCTGCCTGGACACACGTCTTCTGCAACCAGCGGGGGAGTTCAGCCGCAGAGTGCGAGGAATTCTTACTAACCGTCCTCTTGATGGAGAACATCATAATTTCCTACGAGGATTACAGATGCATTCAAATTACGTTACAGAGAATGGCTTTTGTGCATTTGATGGTAAGTCCAATGTCATGTACAAAGTGTATGCAATTATGGACCGTTGGTTGTAAGTTTGTCTTATGCCTGCAGTGACTTGTTATTTTCCCTGCTGTAATTTGTCCTTGTAATGTATTTGAGCACCTTTTTATATTTAAATGATTGATGTTATTCTAAAAAGATAAATGTAAAAAGCAGTAGGCTGCCCTGCTGATGGGAAATCCTCCATATTACTGTTTAAAGGAGGGACAGACTCTATAACATGGATGCTCAACCTGTGGCCCTCCAGCTGTCCCATCATGCCTCTGCCTCTGGGAGTCATGCTTGTAACTGTCAGCTTTGCAATGCCTCATGGGACTTGTAGTTCTGGAACAGCTGGAGGGCCACAGGTTGAGCACCCATGCTCTATAAGGTTTAACCCAAACAGAACTGTTTATATCTAGATTTTGTTGCATTTATGTTTATTTTGACAAGTTAAAGCCAAATTGAACTTTTAGGTTAAATAAGCTAAATACATTCCAGATACATAAAAGCAAAAGGTGTGCAAAGTCATACATTTTGCCATCTTTAAAAATTAACCGCAGCCCTAGCCAAAACGCATGTGCCCTGCCAGCAGCTCCAGAGTGGGACCCCTGCTATTTATATGCAAGCAGTGGTCCTATTGCAGACGTCTGAAATGTCCCCTGCTGAGTCAGGGTCAGAGCACTCCAATCAGCGGGAAGCCTGAGCTTTGTTGGTTACAGAGCTATAGGTCTGATTCGGTAGGAGCATTTTCAGACCTCTTGTATATGGAATAGTCAGCGCTAGATATAATGGCAGCTAGCAATAGGTAAGCATATAAAACCAAAAAAATGCAGAATAAAATAAAAATGCAGTGCCTTTATGTAGAAATGCTAATAAGCAGCAATCCAGTAGAAACAGATAGATAGTCCAAATCCTATAAAAGTACCCACTTCCCATGTGTGCTTCCACCATCCAAGGAGAGATCACCAACAATTGTGACTGAAGCCAATACCACACTCACCAGCTCACAACTCTGACACAGCAGCTAACAGCATGTGTAAGACATCACAGCAACCCTGTACGGCTAACACAGCTCCATCCATCCATGATCTTCTCATCACAGTATCCATTCTGCACCACTGGAGGGAGCTTGATGCAGCAGCAGCACTGTATGGGAAGAAGATTGCTCACCGCATGGAGTCAGAAATACCAGGAGGGGCTTGATAAAGTGTAGTGCTTTATTCAACTCACTTCACAAGCAAATATAATCCATAAAATGCATCCAGATGCTTACTACACATCAAAAACCAGTAGTGCACTTACTCCAATGGCTGCCAACTCCGAAAATGAAAGTGGCGGTATGATTTCAGATCATAGCCCCGCCCCGCCAGACCTCTGCAGAGAGGTCACTGCTTCCACACAGAAAGTAAGTGTCCCACTCTGCAAATGCTGGCAGACTACAGGCTTTTCTACTCAGGCTGTGGCTGCTTTAAAAAGAAAACAAACTATAAGTCATTGAACACTTTTTTGTTGTAATGCACCTAGAATGTATTTAGCTAATTTAAATTGAGGGTTCAATTTGGCTTCAAGAATTCTGTATATATTGCAGGAGTGATCCCATTCCCATTGCACTACAGACAGTGCAAATCATAGAGCACCATCAGCAGGCGGGGTTGAATGGCAGCCGGATCATAAGAACGCAGAGAAACATTGCTGTAACAGCTTTCATTAGAATTGCTGAGTGTTCTCTGCACTCCCCGTCACACACAGCCCCGCCTCCTGGCTCAGATACTTTGATAGACAGATCACCTGTCCAATGCTAGGATGTGTGACATGTATCAAAGTACCTGGGCCAGGAGGCAGGCACCGTATGTGATGGCAAGCACGGGGAAAACTCGGCAATTAAAATTAAAGCTGCTACAGTGATGTTCCCCGCTCTGTGAAGATCCGGCCGGCAATCCTCTTCTTCTCCTCTCTTCCCCTGCACAGGTAGGCTGCATTGATGGGCACAGGTAGGCTGCATTGATGGACACAGGTAGGCTGCATTGATGGGCACGGGTAGGCTGCATTGTTGGTCACAGGTAGGCTGCATTGTTGGGCACAGGTGAAGCGGCATTGATGGACACAGGTTGCATTGTTGGACACAGGCAGGCTGCATTGTTGGGCACAGGTAGGCTGCATTGTTGGGCACAGGTAGGCTGCATTGTTGGACACAGGTAGGCTGCATTATCGGGCACAGGTAGGCTGCATTGTTGGGCACAGGTGAAGCTGCATTGTTGAACACAGGTAGGTTGCATTGTTGGGCACAGGTAGGCTGCATTGTTGGACACAGGTAGGCTGCATTGTCGGGCACAGATAGGCTGCATTGTTTGGCACAGGTGAAGCGGCATTGATGGACACAGGTAGGTTGCATTGTTGGACACAGGTGAAGAGCATTGATGGACACAAGTAGGTTGCATTGTTGGGCACAGGTAGGCTGCATTGTTTGGCACAGGTAGGCTGCATTGTTGGGCACAGGTGAAGTGGCATTGATGGACACAGGTAGGCTGCATTGATGAGCACAGGTGAGGCTGCACTGATGGGCACTGATAAAGTTGTTGGTAATATTTATTTTCTGCATAAAACTTTTAAGTGTCATTTCATGAGATAATTCGAGGGCGTGTTTAGGGGTGGAATTGGGGATGGGGCAGGGTAGGGGTTGGGTGGGGCAACTGGTAGCGAGTAACCCTTAAGGCCTGGCTAGTAGCTCAGGACTTGAAATTTTGAGCCTTGCTGTAGTGTGATGCATTCTTAGTATGTTGGTGTGTGCATATGAATAAATGGCACCACAGTGCACCAAGGCACAAAGGACACTTTATTGTGCACTGTGGTAACATGCCCATTATCACTGGGTGGAGAAAGTTTTGGGGTTATTTTAGATGAGTGATTATGTTGCTTGATATACATTGGCAGCAACAGAATCACCAAGAAGAGGCTTCCACTTTTTTTTAATGGGCGTCACACCTTGCTGGCATAAAATATTGCCAAACTGACATCTTTCTGTGCTTGCTAGCAAGGGATCACCTCCAAAAGTTAAGTGGTTTTTGCTGCTGGTGAGTTGTTTGCAGTCTTGGGAATTTGATAGATGGTGCTGGATCCTTGAAACTTTTACATTCTCACCAATTGGTGTGGGGTCAACATTGATGTGTCATGTTTGGGCACTTTGCTGGCAGCTTTTGCACACCAAAAGGGTTCTGCTACCATCTTGGGCTGTGACTGGAAGAAGTAGATATAGCATTAAAACACCACACCATAATATTGTAATCTAGATGCAAATGTATTCCAATGTAAAATCAAACAAGAACTATACAAAAAAACAGTGCATTTGGGGGTAATCCTTGGCCTTTCATCAGGGTTTAGAAATGTATATGGATTTGGCAGTAAAAAGTTAATATTGAACTAATGATTGAAACTGGCACACGCCAAGATTGTTTGTGTCACATGGGCACTACAGTTTATATAGGGAGGAGATATTACCTGCATTAATCACCTGTTGCTCTTTTGTAATAATGATATATGTTTGTTCTAGGCACAGAATTAGATAACTCCCCTAACAACCTGACCCCCTGTGCAGAAGATCTCTGCCTGGTAGATTGTGCATATTACATCAATGCAAGCTTCCCACCACTGTTACGAGAAGAACGCAAGGTGGACATGATCATGTCATTTGATTATGGACTCTCAGATAAATTCAAAGTAAGTCGTAAAAAGACAACACATGTGTTTTCCCCTCAAAGCCTATCGCTGCTCACATTGGCCAGAATGACAGATTGGTTAACCATTTTTCCACTTGAGAAGCTTTTATTCATTTTTTGCACACGTTCAAATTTATTTTGCTAGAGGTTATATATTTTTCTGAAAGCAGAGGCCCCGTAGAATAAAATGGTAGAAGTTGCAATATTGAAATGAATTTTGGTGTGGACAAGCACAATATAATAACCACATTTTTTGTAAATTATAGCAGATGGTGTTACGCCAAGTAAATAGATACCAAACGTGTGTAAAAATATAAAGTTGCAAAAAAAAATATAACAAATGATAAATGCAACACAGCCCCCTAGAGGCGAGAATCAATAAGAGAGTGATATTGCATTAAAGTGAAGTCAGGTGCAAATTGATAATAACATATATCAGAACATCCTTCAAATTTATAGTGCTCAGTTCATAGAGGGTGAATATAACAATCTTTCCACCGTGCTTTAAACTGGTGTTGTTTATAGAGTCTTTCTCATACAGTGCTCCACCACAGGAGTGTGACGGGGGTTTACACTCACTGGACCACAGTTCAAAGGAGCGCTTAATTTTGAATATGGTACAGCAAAGACAGGAACACCGAAAGCGACGTCAAACTTCCTCCCTCAGAGGGAACAGCTCATGTGGAGAAATCAAAAACTCTCACTGCGTAACTCCATTGCAAAGGATGGTATAACACAGCAAAAAAGATCTGATAAGATTACACTCACATGTGTGTGTGCCAGAAAGCCGGCACTAGCGGTACCAGCATGTGGATGTGCCTGGCTCCGTATGTCAGCGGCGTGCGTTCCACCGCTCCGGAAGTCGGGACCACAGGAAATGGAAATTACATCAGACAAAGGCGTGGCTTCTATGCATTTCGTGTTCCATTGGAACACATGATCAGTCTTGGTTTGATTCAGAGATCTTGTCTGAAGTCAGGTGGGCTGCACAACCAATCATTCGCCTCCCTTTTTTTATATACCAGTGTCACTTGTAGGGGCACCAGAACCTGTTTAGTTTATATCTATACGATACCAAACATGTCAAGCCCTAAAATTTTGTGCACCTGTGGGTAAGTGAAAAACGACAGTACCCCAAATTGCCCATAGGTGACACTCTAAAAGCTTTTGCAGGTTATTGATTTAGAGAACTTGAATTATGGCCCTAAAATTCTTGCTCTCACTCTGTAGTTCCTTACATGCGTGGCACAATTTCTGTTTTTCTAAATTAGATTTTCCAGCCATAAACTTTTTTTTTAAATCACAAAAGGTTTTATTAAACCAAGAAAAACAATCCGGTGGCAACACAAAAGTTATACAGCAGTTCCAAGTATATCAACAATGAATCATGAAAAACCCCCACTTGCATACAGTCCACTCAGGAAATAAATTCTAAGACCAGAGAAAGGCCTAGTAACAGACATTACATTCAAATGATCTAAAAGTTCCAGTTTATCTGTTTATGCAATAGCATTGCTAGAAAGACATTGTGGAAGCGTAATTTTAACTAATTCCACAGGGCTTAGATCCAGAGTATCGAGCTAGGGGGCCCAAAGCTTTTCAAATTTACCCGGCTAACCTCTATGTTGATACACATACCTTTCGAAAATAAGGGTATTACCCATATGGGTCACCCATTGCTTGCCTGATGGGGAATCGGGGGATTTCCAAAACAATAAAAGTATTTTGCGGGCCTGGAAAAGGGCACGAGAGAACGCCACTCTTGTCATCTCCTCAGGCACTT
Source organism: Glandirana rugosa (assembly GCA_018402905.1). Lineage (NCBI taxonomy): Eukaryota > Metazoa > Chordata > Amphibia > Anura > Ranidae > Glandirana > Glandirana rugosa. Next base: position 377,494 of record BLSH010041002.1, read on the forward strand.
GATCACTTAGATTACCTAGCAAACAGCACTTCGGTTTGAAGGATACTGTGGTTTAAAAAACTCAGTTAATGGTATTCAAGACATCTGATTAGCAGTGGTGCAGTTTCGGGCTGGGATGAATAAGGTCCCCTCTATCATTCCTACACTTACAGCAGATCAGTTCAGAGAGCAGTCCCATTGTATGCAGCTTTAGCCCTAAACTCTGCTACAGCTTTGAGTTCAGATTGCTGTTCCTACACTGACAATCAATGACACTGTCCCCAGAACTGTCTTTTGTCCTTAACTTCAACTACATCTGGCACTGTTTAGGCATCTCTGGTATCCACCTTAACGTTTGTGTACTGTCCTAATTTGGAAGCATCTGCTTCGCTTACATCCAGTAAATTAGGACATAGGTTTCTGGAGGCACCTGACTATGGAGCAAGCGCACATAAAACAAGCTGGCTGCTATAAGTGAAGTGTGCTGCAACAATGAGCAACTGCTTTGAGCTAGCCTTGCAGTCATAACCTGATCCAGACAAAGTGATAGTGTCTTAAAGGATCTAGGGCCGTGGACAAGGGAAAAGAAAGATGTTACAGCAATTAGCAATGGTTGAAAGCGAGTCTTACTGGATGCACTCTTGTCTCTTGTTACATATGATCAGAGCTCATTTTACAATTGCAGCAGCTTCCAGCTAGTAGCTTAGATCTTCAGCAAGCACAGGAATAATAAACGCATTTTATGCATTTTGATAATTATGTTTGGTTTAACTTTGCAATAGTTCTGGAGATAATGTGAATTTCTGTCATTTCAGTCAGTGATGCAAACTGAAGAATACTGTACTGCCCATAAGCTATTTTTCCCCAAAATTGAAGTAACTGCCGAGGACAGGCAGAACCCCAAGGAATGCTACGTTTTCTCAGACTGCGAGTACCCAGACTTTCCCATCATCATGCACTTTCCGTTAGTAAATGACACATTCAAGAAGTTCAAACAGCCAGGTATAGTATTCCTCCCCAAAGAGTTAATTTATTCTCTACCTTTAAAGTGTATGTAAACCTTGAAAAACAACCGATTCAGTTTACATTAGTAATGAAAGGCAACAATTATAAATACCTTTTTTCCCTTTTTTATAAGTGATCACATTCCCTCTCTTCTCAGTTGCATACGAGCTGGGGGGGAGAAGAAGCAGCAGCACACTGAGCTTCCCAGTGAATGGCTGTGCAGGGGGGGGGGGGCATGTCAGGACAAGTCTGATCAT
>BLSH010041002.1:387930-403596 GCA_018402905.1 Glandirana rugosa
CGACACGACCGTGGTAGTTTACCACCCAGTAAGTCGGTGTCGAGTTCCTTGGAGATCGTTGGAGACCTCCTTGGGGTCCCAAAGTACCTTGGGACAAACTCTTACCGACCAGATGAAATATTTCCGTATCTATCACCAATGACATCTAAATAGACGGATAACGATATATGATCCCTAAATTATCTTGTACGTATGTAAATACAATGTAATTTTATGGAAATAATAGGAACTTCCTCCTGTAATAGTAAACTTGGTCTGTGTTTACCTGTGAGTAAAAGACGGTCATCTCCATTCCCTTATTCACTCATTTTGTTCTGATTATTAGCAGTCTGCACAACATTCCCTTACCTCTACTGGCAGAAAATGAGTGTCCATTTGTGTCTGGTTCAAATGATAATGTCCTCCTTCAAGGATAATAAAGGTATTTTAATGTAACATAAATGTATGCATGTTCTATTAAATCCCTAGTATATAGCAATAGGCAGATAAATCTACAGTAACCACTATCTATGCCTTTATAAAGTAGACCAGCCATTCTCAAACAGGGTTCCATGAAACCCTGGGGTTCCTCCAGAGGTTGCTAGAGGTTCCTTGAGCTGTGGCTGAATGACCCACCATTTGATGGTGCCAGCACAGCTCTGGGACCAATATCCCTTTGCAGAGTCAACTGCATGACACTAAAAATCTTTGTAGCTTTATGGTGGCATTCTGGCCACCACTGTATGGGGCATTCTTCCTACCGGCCACCAGTTAATTGTTTTTAATAGGGGTTCCCCGATACTTGGACAGTTGTTTAAGAGCTCCTCTGGGGGGAAAGGTTGAGAAAGGCAGAAGTATACACTTTCCTTATGGAAATTGATGTATTTCTTTATAAATCTTTATCTACTAATTAGACCATTCCTTACTGGGACTCTATGGTACAAATAGAGATTTTCTATTACTAAAATATCATCCCATTGAAACATAAGGAGTTAAAGTAAGAGCCTAATAATCTATAGTGTCTGAAGGAAGGAGGTATTTAGAGGCCAATCAAATTCTCCTTTTAATTCTCCCATATTCCATTTGAAACATAAAAGAAAGAATGTGATTGGCTGCTACAAACAAAAACTATTCTCCATTCAACGACTTCTATTTATAGAGATCAATACAAACCATTTACGAGAAACAGAATATTATGAGGTAGGATAATTAAATCATCAGCATAGTTTATTCTTATCGTGAAATGCTTAAGTCCTCAGTTTAAAGTAATTTCATAAATACACAGACCACAATACTATAAGTTCACACAGCCAACCTCCACCATCCAATTTTTTCCTTCTCAAATGTTGTATGACTGTCATCCTAATCTAATGGCTTCAATATATTATGATGAACTCCAGGCAAACACCTAAATACACCATAGTAACACATACATGGGAGATCTTTTACCATCCAAATGATTTGCCATTCTTTTCATCCAGTCCTGAGGGTTTCACAGTCCTGCCAGACTGGGCACTAAAGGAGCAGCAACAGACTGATGAACTCATCCTCCTGCTCACTCCTCCTGTCAGTGCGGTCTGTGTCAGCAGAAGTGCAATCAGCACACCTGATTGACCTTAAATGCCAGTACGTGATTACATTTGGGCATGTTCACTAGTTGAATTTAAAAAAACATAATTTTTTTAAAGAATGCACAACTGCATTCATTGATATTTTTATATCAGCCAGGAGTTCATCTACAAAATCACTAACCCAGAACAAGCATGCAATCCATGAATTCAGACTCCTCTCTGATCACACTTGAGCTAGCAAAAGAGGTCATGAAAAATTATTATCGGCCAAAGATTGTATCCTGTGTGATCCACAAGAAAGATATTCTCTGTGAAAAAACAGTGCTTGCTTATGTAAACATTAACAATGCGACATCTGCTTACATAATCCAAAAAAACTTGCACGACTCAAAAAATATGCACAAATTAAATAAAAAATGAGTGAAGTCCAAATAGCAAAAATACAGTGCTTAATTCCGATGATCCTGTGTGGCATTCAATATACAAAGTTCTCTCAAATGTGCAAGCTTTTGCAGTGTGATGCCCACCGTGAATGGCAATTATTTTCATGTTAGCTCAAAACACCACGTGCAGAGATAAGTGAAGATCTCCACTCACCAGATGTTGTTGACCCTCCTTCTCATATAAAAAAAGGCTTGGATGGTCTCTGTGACCATGGATAATCCTCCGGCTGGCTCCCAATATCCCCTCCTCGCGATAGTCAGTGGGTCCGGTGGTAGGATTCAGTGGCAGAAAAAAGAGGAAAAAACGGAGAACAGACTCCTCATAGCATAAAAAGTATGGGTAGTATTATTAAAAGACTACCGTAGTAGGCTAGTAGTACAAAGAATGTTTAAAAACCATCCCGTTCGATCATGCACACTGCACGAGGGAAACAGGACCCACTAGGTGTCAGCTTGACGCGTTTTGTCATTAACATGACATCTTCAGAAGCTTCACAAAATTAAGCACTCTATTATCACTATTACTTCACTCATTTTATATTTAATCTGTGCTTGTTTTTTAAGATGTGCAAGTTTTTTTGGATTATGTAAACAGATGTCACATTGTTAATGTTTTCATAAGCAAGTGCTGTTTATTCACAGAAAATATCTTTCTTGCGGATCACACATAATTGCTTAACCAATAGGTTTGGAACAGCAGCTGCAAATAGTATTTTATTATATAGTTTCACAAGTGGCACGAGTGTATATACAGTATATATATATATAAATATATATATATATATTCTTTTCAAACATTGTATCCTATCAGATGCAGTCACTGTTCAGAACGGCCATTGTATTCAGGCAGCTGCAGATGCTGTGGCTGCTGAATACAGTAGCTGGCAGTGGAGATCCCTCTATTCATGCTGTTTAGCGTGGAAAGGGGTATCGATTTATTTGAACTCATTCAGTCTGTGGGCTGAATGAGAGAGAAAGTGGAATGGATAACTAAGATGAAAGGGCAATACAGCATTGAAGAATGGAACATTAAAACATTATGCATAGCTTGTTGACAGGTTCTCTTTAAATTGCATGAATATCTAACCAGTTCCACATAGGGTGCTCATAGTGGCTTGTAGATCTGCACCACACTGGTCATTTCTAAACCGCCACTCATTATTACTTACCTTGGTATTTCATGAATTGGAGTATAGGCTTTTACTTCCCTTTTAACTTCAGGTTCATCTAAAAAAAAAAAATACAAAGTTTAGTTTAGTAAAAAATGATTTATAGTTTGAGGTAAGGCTGAATGGTGCAGCTCTAAATACAAATAAAACATTGATACAAAATGGGAACGCAAAATAGTATGCAGTCTAATTTTTGACCAGCAGGGGGAGAAAAAGAACCATTCCACTGAAAATGCAATTGGCAGGGATTTTAGCTATAACCAAGTTTACAGTGTAAGAATGCTATGTAATATGAAATTTTACCAAACCTCAGAGGACAGAAAGGCTCCACCAAACATTCTCAAGCTCACGTAATAAAAGTGGAAAAGAGGAATTGTTGCCATAATGTTCACTGAAACCAGATGAAAGTATTAAAGTAGAACTATAGGCAAACATTTTTTTTTTTTTGGATAGAGCAAGGGAGAGTTATAACCCCCGTCAGAAGAAATCCCTGCAAATTAACCACTTAAGGACGAGCCTCATTTTAAGATTCGGTGTTTACAAGTTAAAATCAGTTTTTTTGCTATAAAATTACTTAGAACCCCCAAACATTATATATTTTTTCCTAACACCCTAGAGAATAATATGGCGGTCATGGCAATACTTTATGTCACACCATATTTGCGCAGCGGTCTTACAAGCGCAATTTTTTTTGGAAAAAACTTAGATTTAAAAAATAAGACAACAGTAAAGTTAGCCCAATTTTTTTCCATATGGCAACAAACGTTGGCACTTAAAAATCTCCATTGGCGATGTTTAAAAATTTCTACAGGTTACCAGTTTTGAGTTACAGAGTGCTAGAATTATTGCTCTCGCTCTAACAATTGCGGTGATACATCACATGTGTGGTTTGAACACCGTTTTTATATACTTACGTATGCATTCGCTTCTGCGCGCTAGCTTGGCGGGATGGAGCGCTTTACATTTTTTTCCTTATTTATTTTATTTTTTATTTTTATACCGTCCTTTTATATAAAAATAATACTAATAGAAAAAAGCATGCCAGGACCTCAAAAAGACCTCAGATCTCATATTTACACTTAAATGCAATAAACGAAAAAAAAAAAAAATTACACTTGGAAACAAAATGTCTCCTTTAAGAGCTTTGGCCGGAAGTGACGTTTGACGTCACTTCTGCCCTGCAATGTTATGGAGCCAGCTGGGGGCCATCTTACCCTCAGTCGGCATCCAGCCTGTGGGGAGAGGATCGGATTGTCTCCGCTGCTGCTAGCGGGTCCGGTAAGCAGCGGAGATGACCGGAGCATGAAGGGGGGGTGGCCCTCTCCCGCCCCTGATAAAAGTGATCTTGCGGTGAACCCGCCGCAGAGACCACTTTTATCTGAGAGGACTGCCCGCCGTTTAAAAAATTACCGGGGTTATGGTAGCTATCTACTACCTTAGCAACGATATTCAATGCCAAAGTACCGCCGTATAATGACGGTGGGCGGTCCGGAAGTGGTTAATAGAATTCCTTGGGGATGCCCAGGTCACCAGAACAAGTGTCCTTATTGGAAGAGTTCCTCCAATAATGTTTTTGGGGACAACCCAAAATTTGGGATTTTCTTTTACTTTTACTTTAAATGATAATGGTAAACAGGACAAATAGAGACAGTGAATCTATACACTATATTACCAAAAGTATTGGGATGCCTGCCTATACACGCACATGACCAAGCCCAGCCCCTAAAAAACAACCGAACTTCATAATCCCCCCTCCACCAAATGATTTGGAGCAGTGCACAAAGCAAAATCCATAAAGACATGGATACGCGAGTTTGGAGTGGAGGAACTTGACTGGCCTACACAGAGTCCTGACCTCAACTCGATAGAACACCTTTGGGATGAATTAGAGTGGAGACTGCAAGCCAGGCCTTCTTGTCCACATCAGTGCCTAACTTCCCAAATGCGCTTCTGGAACAATGGTCAAACATTCCCATAGACACACTCCTAAACCTCTGGGACAGCCTTCCCAGAAGAGTTGAAGCTGTTATAGCTGCAAAGGGTGGGCCAAGTCAATATTGAACCCTACGGACTAAGACTGGGATGCCATTAAAATTCATGTGTGTGTAAAGGCAGGCATCCCAATATAGTGTACTTTAAAGCTGAACTTTAGGTATGGACAATTTTGCATTGTTACATTGGTCCAGCTTCGGGCAACGCAAGCATGTACTGTATGTGCCATACATGTGGGATCCCTGTGGATGCTGGAAATCACTGTTGTAGACACTGCTACTATAGTGATTGTTGTTACTCGGGGGACCCCACTCCTTTGTTTACTTTAACGCCAGGGGGGAACTGGAGATGTCAGTTGGCACCAGTGAAGCTATGAGATCAGTCTTGTCTCGGCAAGCATTGGGTTTTTATGGTCGTTCATCATGACTGATGTGGACACACATCACTGGATAATGGATGTACAACGTGATGTTGCAAAAAAAAAAAAGACTTGTCAAGAGTTTTAGTGTTGTTTCTAGGGAGCATGCTTTATTTTCTATGAATGACTACTCATTACTTACTGCTAATACTACTTATTGCTAAAGGGGTCTTCCAGATTCCAATAAGCCCTGCACCCAAAGACTTCTCCAACCGCTAGGCCAGGGTGGTGGGGAACAGGCACTTCCCCTCATCAACATGATGTCCCTGCCCCTTTGTTTACTTTATCAACGGGAAACCGGAGATGCTAGTTGATGCCAGGGAAGCAATGCGATCGGAGGTGCATCAGAAGTGGAAGTGTAAATCATTTCACCCAGGTGATCCTGCCTCTTTTTTGTCCCCCCGGCAAGGTACCCTACCACCATGTTGAGGGTATGTGGGCTGGTATGATTCGGTGGAGTCTGGTATATATTTGGTGGGGGGGGGGCTCACAGAATTTTTTCTTTAAATTGGAATTGGGTCCCTCTTAAAATTCATACCAGACCGGTGTTTACGGTCACCTGTCAGTCGGGAGTCCCCAGCTGACAGCTGAAAGTGCGCGGAGGTGGTCGTGCAGCCTTGGGTGGTCGACCCAAGGGCCTACAGAGAGAGAGGCTGAACCCAGAGGTCCTGCAGAGCTGGCTGGAAGGGAGACACCAGCAAGGATCTGATTCTGCCTACTATGAGTACAGATCTGTGTCTTTGGGGCCTGTCAAGTGAGGGCCACCCCTTCAGCTAGAAGAGTCAGTGGACGGGTGTCAGTAAAGGGAATGCTAGATAATGTCTTGAAGATAATATAGTGCATCAAGTCTGCTGCTAGTGAGAGCAAGAACACTTAATTCCTCCATACATGTGGCAGTATGGTTAAAGCCAAGTGAGAGTTGTCCTTATCCACTGTGAATAGTTCAAGTTGGAGTATCCCACTAATCCCTTCTCCCATCCAAGTTCCAAAATAAAATACATAAACACAAATACCCGACTTCCGGTTCCTGCATGGCGCTGTAGAGACGTCTCCTCCACAGGCTCCGTGATCGGCATCTAAAGCGCGCTACATTAACCCTATCAAGAGCCGCCACTGACCCTGCAAAACCATGGGAAAGCATACTGGGAAGTCTCTGCCTGCCACCCCAAACATCCTCTTCAAGCTCCATCAAACGCTTTCTGGTGGCGGAGCCAGAGGACCCCATAGAAGCAGACGGACTAGGCCGATCTCCTCATGGCGATGATTCCGCCCCCCACCCTAGGCGAGCGCACAAACATCGATCCCCAGCCTCTTCAGTCTTCTCTGACGGCGAGGAGTCGGCTGCACTTCGTTCAGAGGTGCCGGCTTTGGTGAGCGGACTCCCCACCAAAAAGGAACCGGCTTCTATGCTTCTCAGCCTGGAGAGAGCAATGAAATAAGAAGTGTCGGCAGTGAGGTCGGACCTCACACGTGTTGAGGAGTTGGAGCTGCGACTTGACCGCCAAGCGACGGCCATTAGAGAACTTCAAACATTCACATGCAGGTTAGCGATCACACACAGAATGGCTGTCTACAAAATCGAGGACCAAGAAAACCGCAACCGAAGAAACAACATTCGGATCAGAGGTTTACCGGAGGCCACCAGGGATGATGACCTGTAGGCCTCATCCGGGGGATATTCAACCGGCTCCTAGGCCGTGAAGCCACCCCCTCAAGCTGGACCGAGTACACAGAGCCCTGCGCCCATGCTCTCAGGCCTCAGAAACACCCCACAATGTTATCTGCAGGGTGCACTATTATGAGGAGAAGGAGCTCATAATGAAAAAGGCAAGAGAGGCAGTCTCCCTGGACTTTGATGGCGCACTCCTGTCTTTCTACCCTGACTTGGCCAAAGAAACCCTGGATCGGCGCCGGGCACTGAAACCACTCACCAAAAAGCTGAAGGCGAATGCTATCACTTACCGCTGGGGGTTCCCTTCGTGCCTGATTGCTAACAGAGACGGAAAAACAGCCATTCTTTGCTTCCCAGAATACCTGGAGAAATTCTGTATGGATGTTAACATCAACCCCCAGAACTCCCTGGCTGGAACGAGGACATCCCCATCCTGCCATCCCCTCCTGAAGCGTAATGGCAAAAGGTTGCCCGTAACCGTCGTTCGGCTACTCCTGGCTCCACAGCCTAGACTGTCAAGACGCAGCAACCAGCTAAGTATTGAAAAATGGGCATACCTGAGTTTATTACGTTTATAGCATTGTCCCCAGAAGTTCTTATACCTCCGTGCAAAGGTCTTTCCCATATATACCTGAGCAGTTCTTTATACCTTTTACTGACTACACGCATTTATCCATGATGTCAGGAACTTAACAACACCTCATCATTGACTAGACTCATCCTGCTGAAACCATGGGAGTTATGCGTGATAATAATACTCATGGGCAAATATCACAGTTGATGACTACAGGGGTATGCCTATTCTCTTTTATTTCTTTTTCTGTTTAGTTAATGTTGTTATATCAAGGGTGATTGAAGCCCGACCCGGAGCCCGAGGGGAGTCCCCGTGGAATCTATGGAGACATCCCCTGCTCTCTTCACATGCCTTCTCAGTCCTGGGGGCACCGTCGGGCCCCGTCTCGTGGCGGTGCCCCCTCTTTACGGGGGATGCGCTGCTGCGCATAATTATGCATGCCTTCTTAGTTTAACCCTCAAGTTTACAATTTTCTTTCTCATCATTTTTATCCCATGCTCACTCTATACTCCTTGTTCTCACTCTCCTCTTTCTACCTTGACCTCTGATGCTCTCTTATCTCCCCTCCTGCCTCTGGTTGGGTCTATAATGAGTACCGCGCTAACCTTTTTTCTTTTGCAAGATAGATGGCGATGCTTAACATAATTTCTCTCAACGTCCGTGGACTGTGCTCGCCAGGTAGGCGGCATGGGTTGTATAGAGAACTCAAGCGCCTGCAGGGGAGACATTGTCTTCCTGCAGGAGACGCATCTAACGCCCAGCACTAGGGTGAGACTCTTCTCTCCCAACTACTCTACCTGGTATTACAGTCTGCTGGAGGTTAATAAATCCAAAGGTGTTGCCATAGGCCTGCACAGGAACTCTCCTTTTACTTTGGTAGAGACACTGACTGATAAGAGCGGGAGATACATATTTATCAAGGGTAGTCTGGGCAATATGCAATGCACTCTTGCCACCGCATATGCACCTAATCAAGACCAAACAGGTTTCATAACTTCTACACTGTCCAAATTAGGAGATTTTGCCGTTGGGTGTGTTATCTTAGGAGGCAACCTCAATATCCCCTTGGAACCTGGATTAAACACTTCACAGGGCTCCTTGCATATTCCACACAGGCGTTTAGCTTTCATTCGTAAACGCTTCATGGAAGCACAACTTATGGACACCTGGAGGGTGGGACACCCAACGGCAAAAGATTTCACGCATTACTCTAATTTACATGGCTCATACTCGAGAAATTATTTTATTTTCATAGACCACCACCACCTTAATCTTATTGTGGACACAAAGACCGCCACGATGATTTTCTCAGACCATGCCCTGGTCTGCCTTACATTACGAATTCCCTCCATTTCAAATAAACCCCCTAACTAGAAACTAAACAATTCATTACTATTAGAGGAAATAGATAAGAAAAGGATCAGCGAAAGTCTCTCCACATTCTTCAAAGAGAACGTCTCCCCAGATGTCTCCCCGGGTGCCATCTGGGAAGCCCATAAAGCCCATATCAGGGGGAAACTTATCGAGTTGGGATCCCGGAAAAAAAAAAAAAGAAAAGGGCTCAACACCAATCACAATTAATATCCGACATCACAGAACTGGAAAAAAAACATAAATTACATTGTTCACCAACCCTACTTCATTCACTTACGCAAAAACAAGAGGAATTGAAGGAAATATTACACATAGAGCAGAAAGACACCTATAGAATACTTTCCCAGAGGTTCTATGAATGGGGCAACAAACCTAGCAAATACCTAGCACGCTCACTTAAACAGAAAAAATCAGCCTAATTTATTGTCAGAGTTAAAACATCCTCAGCCACGATGGTTTATGAAACCAAAGACCATAGCTTGGGAATTTCAGTTATTTTACCAACAACTATACCATGTACATAACAATACTAGGGACCCACTTGAGAGAGCCACCAAAATACAGGAATACCTTGAAAATGCTAAACTGCCCAAATTACCTGAATCCTCTCTAGCGCTGGAAGCGGAAATTACCACCTCTGAACTTCACATAGCTCTCAAGGCCATGGCTAATGGGAAAGCCCCAGGCCCAGACGGCTTTACAGTGGCATATTACCGTACTTTTTCGAACCCTTTACTACCTCATCTTTCGAGGTACGCAAATTTAATCGCAGACGGTGGTAGTTTCCGACCAGAAACACTTCATGCACACATCACGATCTTGCCTAAGCCAGGGAAAGACCCTAGATTGTGTAGTAGCTACAGACCCATTTCTGTCTTAACCACTACCTTACTGGGCACTTAAACCCCTCTCCTGCCCAGACCAATTTTCGGCTTTCAGCTCTGTCACATTTTTGAATGAGAAAAGCGTGGTCGTGCGACGTTGTACCCAAACAAAATTTTTATCCCTTTTTCCCCACAAATAGAGCATTCCTTTGGTGGTAATTGATCACCTCTGCGGTTTTTATTTTTTTGTGCTATAAACAAACAAAGAGCGACGATTTTGAAAAAAGAACATTATTTTTTACTTTTTGCTAAAATAAATATCCCAAAAAAAAAAAATATTCATCAGTTTTGGCCGATTTATATTCTTCTACATGTTTTGGTAAAAAAAATCGCAATCGGCGTTTATTGATTGGTTTGCGCAAAAGTTATCGCGTCTACAAACTATGGGAATTGATTTCAGGCGTTTTTATTATTTATTTTTTTACAAGTAATGGTGGCGATCTGCGATTTTTATCGGGACTGCGATATTGGGGCGGACATGTCGGACATTTTTGACACTTTTTTGGGACCAATGACATTTATACAGCGATCAGAAATTTAAATGTCCACTGATTACTGTATAAATGTCATTGGAAGCGAAGGGGTTAACCTGCAGGGGGCCGTGAAGGGGTTAACCTGCAGGGGGCCGTGAAGGGGTTAACTGTGTTCCCTGCATGTGTTCTAACTGTGTGGGGGGTGGGCTGGCTGGGACATAACAGATCTAACTGATCCCAATGACAGGGATCAGTAGATCTGTCATGTCCCCATTCACAGAACGGAGAACCGCCGTGTTTACATCGGCGGCTCCCCGTTCTGCAGCTGTTACAGGTGATCACGGGTCACGAGCGGACATCGAGTCCGCCCGGCCCGCAGGCACGCCCACGCAGCGTGTGCGCGCGCCGCGTCGCATGTGAGTGCGTGCCCAGAGCGCGCACAAGGGCGGGACGTCCATGGACGTCCACCCAGAAATTCAGATCCGCGCTGGAGCCATCTTTCGGCTATAGTGTGGATCTGAAGGGGTTAAATATAGATGCAAAACTTTATTCCAAAGTATTGGCTAACAGACTTCTGCGCTATATTCCCCAGTGGGCGGCGCGGGACCAAACTGGCTTTATACCCGACAGAGAGGCTTGTGACAATTCACTGAGGACAATATCCCTTATATCTCATGTGCACTCGCTGTCCCAGCCCACCCTGTTGCTCTCCACGGTCGCAGAAAAGGCGTTTGACAGGGTGGACTGGGACTACTTAATAACGACACTTTTCTCCCTAGGATTGGGCCCCAAAATGTTACATAAGATAGCTGCTTTGTATAATGCCCCCACTGCCCAGTTAAGAGTAAATGGTACCCGTCAAGGTTGCCCACTCTAGCCTATATTATTTACCCTCTCCCTAGAGCCGTTCTTAGCGACCATTCGTCTAACCTCTAATATACATGGCATCAAAATAGGATCCCAGGAACACAAATACGCGGCATATGTTGATGATATACTATTCTATATTCCGCAACCACATATCACTCTCCCCAATTTCATGAAGGCCTTCACATTATATGGAAAACTCTTTAATTTTAAAATTAACCCATCTAAATCTGAGATCTTGAACATCTCTATCCCACATAGAATGGTGTCCTCCTTAAAACCCTTTTTCCCATTCCCTTGGCAACCTAGCGCGCTTAAATACCTGGGTATTTTTCTCACTCCCAACCCCTCATCCCTCTTTAGAGCCAACTATGTTCCCCTACTGAACTCCATTCGTAGCGACCTCCATAATTGGACACACTTAGCCCACTTGTGGCTAGGCAAAATAAATATTATAAAGATGAATATATTGCCTAGGCTACTCTTCATGTTTAAAATGATCCCAATCTAGATACCCCTGGGTTTCTTCACCACTGTAACAGCCCTAATAACTAAATATATTTGGAATCGCAAACACCCACGGATTGCCAGACAGTGTCTCTACAAACCAAAATACTTAGGGGGACTTGCCTTGCCTAACATAAAGTCTTATTTTCAAGCTGTCATTTTAGCTAGACTATCAGATTGGAAGCACCATAAAGAGCATAAGCTTTGGGTCGAAATAGAATGTGAACTCAGTGAGAGAGACCTATATAACCAAATGTGGATTCCAAGATCATTTTGCTCTCTCTCCGAGCATACCTCACCTTTTAACCCGCTCTACGTTTGCTGTATGGGACACAATCTACAAATGCTACAACTGGCAGCATAACTCTCCATTAATGTCACTGACTGGCCATGCCTTCTTTTCTCCTGGGGACACTAACACTTAGTTCTGTTCCTGGCCAACGCAACCTCAGACTCTTTTGCATCAAGTCACCTCGCCTATGGGGATACGACCATTAACTACGCTACAATCTTCGTCCACCACCTCACACCTGGACAAATGGAGTTACTACCAACTTGCACAATTTGTCAAATCGCTCCCAGAACCCCTGAGGACAGTATCAGAACTTAATCTGATTGAAACTCTCTTCGCCCACTCCCAACCTCCACATAAAATTATCTCCTTCAGCTACCAAACTATACTCTCTTTAAGTTCAAACCACTGGCCATCGTTTCTCCTCAACTGGGAAAAAGACCTACAACTCCCTTTAATGGACAAGCAACTCTCGGTGATCTTACAACTGGCACACACATCATCAATCTTTTCTAAAATGTCTGGAACCAACTACAAGCTTTTGATAAGGTGGCACTACACTCCTGTATCTATCAACAGATTCATCCCAGAAGCCTGCTGGAGGGGCTGCGGGGAGAGGGCCACACATGCTCATATCTGGTGGTTTTGTCTGTGCATCCGCCCCTACTGGTCGGACATAATGTCCTGGTTTAACATCATTCAAGGTTTCCCAATCTCACATGACCCATGGGACATTATGTTTCATTGTATGGCTGAACCAGCAGGACGTTATAAGAAATCGATTACCCCACACCTCCTTAATGCAGCTAAGTCCTTGGTTCCCAAATTTTGGAAGCAATCTACCACCCCTATCATTAAAACAATGGTTGCAAGTGGTTTACCACATTTATCATATGGAAGATCTCACGTATGACCTTGGGAGAAAATCCACCTTATCTAAAAAAATTTGGACCTGCTGGTTCACCTTTAAATATACTGCTAAATATGCGGAAATCATGTCCTAGTCTCTTGTTACTGCACAGGTAAAACTAACACAAACTAGGGACCCAGAGGCAGGAGGCTCCTTTTCCTTTCCCTTGCTCTCTCTTCTCTTCTACTAACTATTCATCCAATTTTCCAAACTTTGCTACCTCCCCAACCTTAGTCTCTCCCAATCACCTCTGCTTTCCTTTTTTCTTTCTTCTCTCTTCTCTCTACCCTTTTATATTATCTATATTGTACAGTTTCCTAACTACTCTTTCAAGTTGCAAACGTCACAATGATGAGCTATGTACGCTGCAAATCTTGCACGAGTGGGCTATAGACCCCAAATGTGAACGGTCAAATATAGCCTCATGATGTAAATGATAGATGCTGTACAAGACAAACGTTCTTCTTCTTTATTGTGATGTAAAAACTTGTATACTTGTTATACTTTCAATAAAAACTTATTTAACAAAAAAATAAACACAAATAACGTGGACTGGTCATTGAGTAGTGAGCAAGTGGAAGCAAAAGTGGTACAAATGGAAACCCCTAGCAACCAAAGCAGAAACCCTTAGCAACCAGCTGCAAGTAATCAGAGAGAGGCCTAAGAAGTCAACACTTAGCAAGCCCTACAGGGACAGTGCTACAATCTCATGCAATATTGCTTTGTGAATTGAGCCCTCTGACTGGTATGGATCAGTACATACCTGTCCTTCTCTGAATTGATTGTATCCAGACATCCATCTTTCTGGCTGAAGGAGCTGAAAATATGTACTCTGAGCCATCAGTGGTCCTATAAGTACAGGATATATACATTTTATACAGTGACGCTTCTGAAGCCAACTTATTTGCTAAATTAGTATATTGAGTTTAAACATTAAATACATTATTATTATATTATGCTTTTTAAATCATACAGTATATTAAATGAAGACCTCTGCTCAGGCAACACAGACATTGCTTTTTTTTTTTTTCTCGTTAAATAATGCATCATAAAGTCAGTCTACCAAAAACTGATATTTTAGTTTTTTAGCTATTTACTTGTATATCTCAGATACACTGTTGGTAAGATCTCTGCTCCTGACTTTCTGGGTCTACACACCGACCTGCTGTGACCATTATGATAGCTCCAACTCTCCCTGATAGATTTATATTTTAAAATATGGAGAATGCAAAAAGAGGTGCTGCACCAACTATGGGAACACCATTAGGAATTAGGACAATGAGATGTTACTGGGGAGAAGCCAAGGCATATAAGAAGCCAGGAGGTGACTCAGGCCACTAGTCTCTACCTATAATTGTCCCATCACTTTTTAGTGGACTAAACCTTTCCTGGGACATGCAGAAGAGATTTTGAAATACAAAATGTAAAGAATACCTGACAGAAAACATGTTCACTTTGTCTGCTGAATCCTTCATCTTCTCACACATGGCATCAACCATGCTCACAGATGGAATTGCAGTTTCATTCTGAAAGAGGTGTGATATACACATTATTTATGGAAAGCAGGTTACATCCCTTAGGCTGAGTTCACACTATTTGCAGAGCGACTCGCAGCAGGGGGTCCAGTGCATCCCTGTTCACCATTTCATGGGGGAATCGGGTCCGAATTTTTGCCTGAATTCGGACCTTAAATGGAGCCAGAGACACATAGGACCCTTCTGCAGTACGCTCCGCGGCCGCCCCAGAGATGTGTGAACCGGCTCCATTGAGAGTCAGTCACACTCTCCTGTCATGTGAATTGGATGTGGAGAAACCCGCATCTCATTTGCATAAGTGTGAACCCAGCCTTAGGTATCAGTTTAGTGATAATACCACAGAGTTGTCAATCTGCATTAAAGTTAATGCAAACCCTAGCACTAAAATCTTATATAAGCTTTTACATGGCAATACCATTTTAAGTGATTTTTAACATTTTAAATCTGCAGCTTTCATTAAAAAAAAAATCTTGCCATAAAGGTACTTGTAAGGTAACAACAATGTTATTATCTCCTTATTGTCCTACTGAGTTGTCACCCTGTCACATGGGCTGCCAGTGGAGATTACAAGTGACCATTTCAACACATTATGCAGGTTTGGCCCACTGTTAAAGCAATCCAGCCTGAGAAATGCAATGCAGCCAGTGCTGGAGTGAATGTAGACATGAAGTGACCGCAAAGAAGCAGCCCGGAGATCAGCAGCACTAAGATGCAACAAAGGATGAAAAAAAGAGAAAACTATTTTATAAAAATAAAATGGCTAAACATTATTCAATAGGTGATTGCATCTACTTTACTTGACACAGTTTTGGGCTAGTGATAGGAGCACAGACTCTATGCTGATTGGTACCTTGGATTCATCCTTCTTGGCAAAGTAGAAGCTCATCGTCTGGTCACGCAGTGTAATGTAGTAAGAGTTCCAGGAGCTGACTGGGTTTGTCTACAAAAAATAATAAATGTTACAGAGGATGTCACAATTATTTTATTTATTAATGCCACAGAATAT
>BLSH010041002.1:441907-454719 GCA_018402905.1 Glandirana rugosa
TCGCGGTATAGGTTTGTGGTGATGGTAAGTATAATACTTTTACGTAAAATACAATACTTTCGAGATTGTCTACCCTTTCTTGTCTTAGTCTCTGTCACCGTCGGACTGGTAATCCCCACGTCCCCGCGGGGGGGGGGGGGTAGGTACGCAGGCCGGGGGATTAGATGCACGTCCCGTGGCTTGCGTACCTAAGGTTAGTCCAAAAAAAAAATTCGTGTTCAAATCTCGGTCTCCGAGATTATCCGAAGTTTTTTCCCCCCGCACTGGCCTACACTAGCTCCTTCCTGCACAGACTCTCTGAGAGGCGTTTCTAGGCCGATATTAGTAGGCAAATGTTAGCAATCCACGGCCAGGGATTTCAGACTGTAAACGGATGATTATAGCCGGATCTTTGCGGAGAGTCTCTCAGACACGTCCTTCCTCGATCACATCCGGTCACGCCCCCCTTTTTTGAAGCCTATTAGAGCCTCTGGCTCTAAACTTGTGCTTAAAAAAAAAACCTGATTGGAATCCATGCGTTCGGTGCCCTGCACGTAGATTAGGGGGCCGGACGCATGGATGGGGGGGGGGGGGCGCCCCTGCACCCCTAATGGTCAGGCTGCCACTGTCTCTGATTCTGTTCTTTCCCATCTGTTAGAGCTTTCATAACATAAAATGCATTTTCATAATATGAATGGTAGTGGTGTTTGGATATGGCGCTGTCTGAGCTTTGGGTATAGGGGAAAAATGTATGTCAGTGCAAAATGTACTAATAAGGTGCAGTATTTTCAGTAGATTTCCGTGTTTGTCCATAAAGTGCAAGTGTGCTTCAGAAATAATAAATGTGTTGTGCTTATAGTGTAATAGATTGACATACATATATTTTACAAAACAACCCTTCTTCAAAAATAAATACAGATAAGACATAAACTAAAATGGTAATAGACATAAACCTTAAATAGTAAAAAACATATCAGAAAATAGAAACGTATCTTTCCAAAGTCCAAGTAATGTGTTAGTGTGTGTGTGTGCTGCTTTCCTCAGAAAACAACTACAGGTGTGTCCATAAACCAATTAGAGCATCCTTTTGCTATATGTGATAGAGATGGTTAATCCGCTCTTCCCAGTCCTTATCCAGATTTTTGGTGAGTGTCAGTTTATAGCCAGTTCTATTTCAAATTAAGGTGCAATGTGCTCAAATGTGACAGTTCAGTGGTTTTCCATATTCAGGACTTTTTGATGTGATTCACACGTGCTCCCTCAATGTTCCCCTCCTTACCAGATTCCCAAAGCTCAGACAGTGCCATATCCAAACACCACTACCATTACATTACCCAAAGCTCAGACAACGCCATATCCAAACACCACTACCATTACATTTCCCAAAGCTCAGACAGCGCCATATCCAAACACCACTACCATTACATTAATCCCACCCACGGGAGGGAATTCAGGAGGACAGTAGTTGGGCAACCCCTATCCTAAGCGCAATACACCTATTTGTCATATTAGTTCATAATATGAATAAATTAAAACGTGTATGGGGCTTTGCGAGAGACTCTTATCAAGTAAAATGCAGGTACACGCTTTGCATGCAAAAGAATACATTTAATGATTCATTAATGCATATTTAACTGTACACATTAGTGTTCTTATATAATATCTACCAGTAGTTGGACTTTAAAGCAAACTTGTGCCCAGAATATGCACACAACATTATTTACATGTTCCAAAAAAGCAGTCAAGTGTTGTTAATCAGTGTAGCTATAAGGCATTGCAAATAAATTTTCTTTATTTCAACAACAGAGGCATCAAAACCTGAAAGCGGAGCTCCACCCAAAAGGGGAAGCTCCACTTGTTTGAAAGACCCCCCCCCCCCCCACTGCCACATTTGGCACTTTTTTGGGGGGGACAGGTACCTGGTTTTCACAGGTACCCGCTTACACTTCGGGGTCAGATTGCCACGCCAATCTACGAGGATCATTGGCCCCTCCCCTCCCCCCCAGCCCTCTGGGACACACAAAGGTCCAAGAAGACTGCAGGACCATTCACAAAGTGCAGCGTGCCTCATGCAGTAGGTTTCTCTTACCTAAGATGCCAGCGCCTGCACCTGAAGCCAATTGAAGAATCGGCTTGGGTGCCAACACCGCTGGATCCCTGGACAGGTAAGTGCCCTTATATTAAAAGTTAGCAGCTACAGTATTTTTTTGTCCAGACTGGAGCTCCTCTTTAATATTTCAAAAATGATTTACTTTCTATTGCAGTGGAATCTAAGTGCTTCTAAGCTGTTATAACCCGACTTTGGAGTCTTTGTTGTGATTTTTGAATTTTTTTCAGAATTACCTACTTTACAATACAAGCAGCTAGAGGGGTGAGTGAGGGCACTCGTTCTTCTAGTTCCTAAAAATAAGTAAATAGTTTAATGTGCATATTCTGGGGACAGGGGCACTTTACAGTCTTAGCAATAATCTTAGCCCTAATGTTTGTATATCCTAACTGTACAAAGGGTTTTCTTTAAAACCTTGGTTTGAAAGTAACTTGGTTTGACAGCATTTTGCAAGACAAGCAAACTTTTTAAATAAATTTTGACTTCATATACAAGCGATGTCTTGATATAAGTAGTGTCACGTCACAACTGAGTATAAAAGAGAAGAGAGGCACCTCTAAGTGTAGCAATATGGTTACATTTAATGAAGGTACAACATTTAGCAACTCACATGGTTGATGATGAAAGCAGGCACATCTAAGTATGCAGGCATCTGGGGTAAAGCTGTCCTCATAGACCATCCTCCACACCGCTATCAACATCATCCCTCCACGAGCGCTTCAAGTTTCGCTTTAGATCCCTCTACTGCAGGGTAGTCTTCCCGGGCACGATTGCAGACTGACAGCAATGAGAGCTGGTGGTGTGAAGGATGGTCTATGTGGACAGCTTTATCCGGGATGCCTGCATACTTAGATGTGCCTCTTTTAATCATCAATCATGTGAGTTGCTAAATGCTGCACCTTCATTAAATGTAACCATATTGCTACACTTAGAGGCGCCTCTCCTCTCTTTTGTACTCTGTAGCTCCTGCTGGGTTTTTCTTCTAACCCCCTTGTGGAGGCTCCCATTTGTGAATGGACATTTTATGGTTACACAACCAAATCACATTGCTATAATCTTTTTATATGGACTATAAACTGAAGGACTTATGAATAAATGGTTGTGGAATGAATCATCTGAGTTTCCTTTATTTCTTATGGGGAAAATTGCTTTGATATACAAGTGCTTTGGATTACAAGCATGTTTCCAGAACGAATTATACTTGCAATCCAAGGTTTTACTGTATGCATGTTTTGTTATTCAGCAATCTCCCAAAATAAGTGTTGTGATTTTACTATTACTTATAATTAAGATATATAAAACAAGGATAGACATCTAGCTACAGAAAATAGATGGTAAAAATAAATGTTACCTTAGCTCTATTCTGTATTGCACGGCACAGGGCATCCCAGGCTCTGTTCACGTCCTCTGCCTTTTTCTTGATCTCTTCTGCTTGACCATGTGACTCTTTCAGCAGTCCCGATGTCAGTTCATTCAGTGACTGAACTTTACCCTTACCCAGGGTCTCTATTTCCTTAACAAAGTTCTCAAATTCCTTTTCCAGGGCCTGAAGGAAGAAAATCAAATTGGTTTAGCAACCCACTAGGCATCTCAATGACAGACAGCTGTGACACAAGCCTTGCATTGTGATTTCTGTACAGCTCTGGTGGACAGGCCACCTCCATATGGATGCCCCCATAGCCCTATTCTCTAAAAGTATTCACTGGCAAAAAATTCATAACAAATATCTATAATTTGTCATTTTCTTCAGTCAATTTTGAGTTTCAGACACTCTTCCTATACAGCGCACCCACATTCCTAATCTTATCAGCAGAACAATTTAGTCAAAAACTCACTGAAAGCATGGAGCGGCAGCATCAAACTGATGAGGCCATCATTCTGCCCTTTCTTCCTGTCATAGCATGTACCCTGTTTGCACACACACACTACAGAAGAGCCTCACTGGCTGGCAGCAACACCCAGACTCTTTACTCTTCTGGTTTTTGCCATACTTGGAAATACGGGAAGCTGATATCAAGACAAATTCAGGTACTTACACCAGTTGCATTTAATCCATTTACAGTGTTTTCGTTCTAGATAAGTGTAAGTATTTTTAGAACCCCTGTTGGGTTTTTATCGTGATCCAGTGCTCCATTAGAGAGATTTATTCTCACTTCCTGTCCTGGTGACAAGGATTTCACCAGATAGGAAGTGAGGGTAAATATCAAACAGCAACACAGATAGTCTTAAAAACACTACTTTTTTAGTAAAGTAGGGAGAGGCTATGCTTTCTGTCAGCTTATTATTGCTGTCTATGTTGCTGTTGCATATTTTCCCTCACTTTGGGATTTATTTACTAACAGCAAATAGACTGTGGACTTTGCAAAGTGCAGTTGCACAGCATTTTTGCTTGCACATGATTGGATGATGGAGGTCAGCACAGCTTCTGCTTATTTACTAAGCTTTGGAGCAACCGCTCTTGCAGAGTACAACTGCAGCGTTCTACCACAGTCCTGGATGGCAATAAAAAAGTCAAGAACAGATTTTATCCTCAGACCTACCATACTACTAATAGTGCTGCTAAATCTAAGGGAGTTCCAATAATACTCTCTAGTAGACTCCTGTGGAAATGTCAGGAAACCCTTGCTGACCCCGATGGCCGTTTTATGTTCATCAAAGGCACAACTGGCGACATCCGAGTGACCCTAGCCACCCCATATTGTACCCAATGATTGTCACAACTTAGAAAGACTTCTTGAATTTGTTTAGGGCCATTTGATTTTGGGTGGCGATTTCAATGTCCCTCTGACTCGCTCTGTAGACACCTCCTCTGGCTCCTCCTCTATCCCTCCTGACTCCCGTAAGTGAATTGCGCAAGACATTTATAGCCCTCAGATGGTTGATGTTTGGCCTCTGCTTCATTCGGGAGAGGGAATATATGTTCTATTCCTCTCCTCACAAGGTATACACGGGAATAGATTACTTTCTTATTCCACACTGTCAACTTCATGCTGTGTTGGACGCCTCTATCAGTACAATCATGCCTCCATTGTGTTGATGCACATACTCTCTGATGATCCTTCCTCCACAAACAGATCTTAGAAGCTAAAGGAAAGCCTTTTAAAAACTCATTAGGTTCTGGAGGAGGTAAGCAGGGAATTTAATTTTTATTTTCAAACCAATGACTCCCCGGAAAGGTGATCCTGGGATCCTTTGGGAAGCCCACAAGGCAGTTTATTGGGGAATGCTCATTAAACATGGGGCACGGATTAAGAGGGAACGAGAGGAGAAACTCCGATCTCTCCTGACGGAGAGAAAAACTCTAGAATCCCAACATAAGCTTGCTCCGACCCAAACACTTGAGCGGGATCTCATGACTCTTCATAGACAAGTGGATGACATCCTACGTTACAAGGCAAAAGCAGCCCTACAAACTTGTCGTAAAATATATTATGGATCGGGCAATAAATGTGGCCTAATGTTGGCCAAATCAGTTCAGGATCAAAAGCTGGCAACTTACAAAACTCACGTCTTGTCTTCGAGTGGTAAGAAGCTAAGCTTTACCTAAACAGACTGCACAAGAGTTTGAGAATTTTATTCCTATACAACCTGCCAGCACAATCCCCTTCCCAGACTAGATGTGCACTACTCAAAAATTTGTTAGTTTTCGTTTCATTCGTTCTTGTTTTTTTTTTCCATTTTTCGGGTCATGAGTTATAATAGAAATTCATTATTTTCAATAAATTCATAACTTCGGAAAAATTAAAAAATTTGGAAATTCGAAAATTCAGAAATGTGAAAATTTGAAATACCGAAAATAAGATAAAAAAATCGGAAAATCAGAAATAATAACTAACTAACTAATAATAACCAACTATGAAATTATAGGTATTGAAATTTCCTTTCAAATTTGGCCGTTAATGAATGTAACGAATATGAATTTCAGTTGAGCCTGGGATAAACATGTGCAATTTGTCTAGTTCCGAATTTGTTTTTCAACTAAATTCGAAAAATGAGTTAATTTGGAAATATTCGAATTAACGAAAACCCGTTTAACAAATTTTTCCGAAATTCGAAAATTAAAAATCCGAAATGTAAAAATTCAGAATTTCGGAAATTCAAAGATAAAAGCGAAAAATCCAAAATGATAACTAACTTATAATAACTATTACTAACTATGAAATTATAGGTATTGGAATTTCCTTTTAAATTTGGCTGTTAGTGAACATAACAAATTTATCTGCAGTTACAAATTATCCGAAATAACGAATGCCGCATCTAAACAAATGAAACGTAACAAATTAATAATAATAAATAATAATAATAAAAAGTTTCCATTATTATTTATTATTATTCATTTGTTATGTTCCATTTGTTTAGATACGGCATTCTTTATTTCAGATAATTTGTAACTTTGGATAACTTTGTATTCGTTACATTCACTAACAGACAAATTTGAAAGGAAATTCCAATACCTATAATTTCATAGTTAGTAATAGTTATTATAAGTTAGTTATCATTTCGGATTTTTCGCTTTTATTTTCGAATTTCCGAAATTCTGAATTTTCAAATTTCCAAATTCTGAATTTTCAAATTTCCAAATTTTGGATTTCGAATTTTCAAATTTCAGAAAAATTCGTTAAATGTGTTACAGGAAAAATTTGAGGTCCCCGTCACGTTGGAGGAACTTCAATCAGCTGTTGGTGCAACCAAACCGGGTACAGACCCTGGGTCTGACGGCTTCACATTACAATATTACAAACGTTTCTCCTCACTCTTGGCCCGTATATGGTGAAATTATTTAATGTATTCAGATCAGAGACAATACTTCACAGACAAAAGCTGAGAGCTCATGTCCCAGTGAAGGAAGTATCCAGCTTCCTGCAGCAGCTATAGACCTATCTCCCTCTTAAATATTGATCTTAAGCAATTTACCAAAATTTTGCCATCACGTCTCCAACATCATTTACAACAACTGATCCATTTAGATCAAGTGGGGTTCATCACCACTGGGGAAGCCTGTGACAACACAGTTAAAGTCCTCAACTTGATTCCGTGTAGCCAATGCGACCCGCACTCTGCGTGTTTCTG
The DNA here is from genome assembly GCA_018402905.1 of Glandirana rugosa. Taxonomy (NCBI): domain Eukaryota; kingdom Metazoa; phylum Chordata; class Amphibia; order Anura; family Ranidae; genus Glandirana; species Glandirana rugosa. The sequence continues at coordinate 449,064 of BLSH010041002.1, forward strand.
GGTATGGATGCCTAAAAAGTGTTCGACCGCGTAAACTGGAGGTTCATGTTTTTGGTTTTACAGCATGTTGGTCTTGAGGAGACTATGATTAAGTGGATCAGCAGAGTATATTCTGACCTGACCACTCAAGTCAAGGCTAATGGGGTCCTTTACGACTCCTTCCCCATTACTAATGTGACGCGGCAGGGGTGCCCCTTGTCCCCCCTCCTTTTTGCGTTATCCCTTGAACCTTTCCTATGCACAATTTGTTTAAACCCAGACATCACGGGGCTGACCACTGGAGGAGTCCAACACGAAGTCTCAGCGTATGCTGATAACATGCTCTTTTCTCTAACTAACCCATTGGTGTTCCTCCCAAACCTCCTCTGTGAGTTTGACTCATATGTAGCGCTCACAGTTGCAGACTAGAGTCAAGCTCAACAGGGTCTTCTTTCCCTGCCGATTCTGTGGATATACTTACCGACACTGTTTTTAAACATTCTACTGGTAAATAGATGTCTCAACGATTTATCTTTGCTTATCAAAGCTTGTATTAAGAACTCTGAATAAACGCCTATGAAAGATTTTACACTATTGGAGTTTCCTCTTTTCATTCCGGCATATGGAAACAACATTGATGGAATGTTTGATGAGCCATAGTGAGATGGAAGTTATCAGATTGCAGGTCTGGTGATATGCAGAGGTGCTGAATACCTACAAGCGGTTGTGACCTTCCATAATCAGAGGGTCCATTTTTTCTGGTAAGCACATACCTTGCTTTGTGTTGGTGGTTCACATGGTGGAGGATTCGTTGTTTGGATGGACCTGCACGGCTCACCTGATGATTGATTGATGCCCTTGATGGTAACGTATATCAGCATTTGCACAGAGACTTTCTTTTGTCTGGATGTATTTGCACTATTCCCTTGATGATTGCGTGACATCTTACTACTCTATTTGCATAAAATCACTTATGAACTTTTGTTGATGAAATGTATTTATTTTTTAAATTTTTTTGTATTTGCATGATTATTAAATTAGAAGTCATATATTTATTTAGGAACAGCGTGACTTTTTTTCTTTTTCTTCCATATATGGAAAAATGGTTAAATAAATACATTTCATCAACAAAAGTGATTTTGTGCAAATATGGCATCAAAGATGTCACGCAATCATCAAGGGAATACAGGCGGTTGATTTACAAACGACTCCTACTTACAAACGGAGGGAGACAACAGGCAGTGAGAGGAAATCTCCCCCTAGGAAGGGAAATTCACTCCTGTAAGAGCTATGATGGGATAAAGGTGTTTCCACTGAAGCTTTATCACCAATCCTTGTTTCCACAACAACTCAAAATTTTCAAAATCCAATTATCATTGGGACAGGAAGTGAGGTGAAATCTTCTGAACAGAAACATAGACAGCAAAACAAACATTACAGGGGTGTTAACCCTTCCCTATGCTATCCAAAATGCTTAAAAATAGTTTTTTTGGCTGAAGCTACACTTAAAAAATGTACCTGTTCCGACTTACAAATAAATTCAACTTATGAACAGACCTACGCTCCCTATCTTGTTTGTAACCCAGGGACCGCCTGTAGTGCAAATACATCCAGACAAAGGAAAGTCTCTGCGCAAATGCTGATATTCGTTACCATCAAGGGCATCAATCGATCAATCAAAACTGTCCAATCTGAAAATCAATTTCAGCAAATCAGAAGCAATGGGGGTTGAGCTCCCTCCTCCTATCCTTCTAACTCTGAAACAAAATACTGAATACTTTTGGAAAGAAGTCCGGAGGATTCTCCAAAAGTTCACTTAGTACGAGGTCCCTGGAGAACCAACCTTCTTCTTACTACTTGTCTCAAGCATTCCAGCAAACATTTATAAAAAAATCAATTAACCTCCTCCCATCCGCGCCACAGCCGAATGACGGCTACAGCGTGACTCTAAAATGCCGTCTGTAGACGTCCTCCCATTTGGCTCGTGCTGGGAGCGCTCCCGCGGGCGCGAGCGGCGCGCGCACGTGCCGCCGCACACTGCGGGAGCGTGGCCCGCAGGTCGGGCGGACCCGATGTCCGCCGGAGACCCGCGATCTCCTTACAGAGAGGAGGAACGGGGAACCGCTGAAGTAAACACGGCGGTTCCCCGTTCTGTGAGGGTGGGCATGCCAGATCTACTGATCCCTGTCACTGGGATCAGTTAGATCTGTCATGCCCCTGTCAACCCTGCCCCTCCACAGTTAGAACACACCCAGGGAACATTGTTAACTCCTTCACTGCCCCCTGCAGGTTAACCCCTTCACTGCCAATGACATTTATACAGTAATCAGTGGACATTTAAATTTCTGATCGCTGTATAAATGTCATTGGTCCCAAAAAAGTGTCAAAAACGTCCGACATGTCCGCCCCGATATCGCAGTACCGATAAAAATCACAGATCGCCGCCATTACCAGTAAAAAAAAAAAAAAAATAATAAAAACGCCATAAATCAATGTCCATAGCTTGTAGGCGCTATAACTTTTGCGCAACCCAATCAATAAACGCCGATTGTGATTTTTTTTTACCAAAAATATGTAGAAGAATATATATCAGCCAAAACTGATGAATAAATTTGTTTTTTTATTTTTTATTTTTGGATATTTATTATAGCAAAAAGTAAAAAAATATTGTTTTTTTTTTTTCACAATTGTCGCTCTTTTTTTGTTTATAGCGGCGATCAGAAATGACGATCAAATACCACCAAAAGAAAGCTCTATTTGTGGGAAAAAAAGGACGTAAATTTTGTTTGCGACAGCGCTGAAAACTGAAACTCCGGGCAGGAGGGGGGTTTAAGTGCCCAGTAAGGATGTGGTTAAATCCTGAATGCTGTCAAACCCTGTGTCCCCCTTAATTGGAAGAGTACACAAGCATCGACTATCAGTCTCTGGCTCCAAAAAATGTAGGAAATAAATAAGATGGAGGACCTCACGGTACAACACAAACATGAAAAGTATTCTAAAACATGGATGTTGTTGAATATGTTTATCTGTTCTGAGGAAGGGGCAGCTCTTTTTTCAATAATAACCTATTCGTTAGGCAATCGCTTCAGCTTATTTTTAAAAAAAGAGCGACAATTTTGAAAAAAAAACAATATTTTTTACTCTTTGCTATAATACATATCCAAAAAAAAATTAAAAAAAACAAATGTATTCATTAGTTTTGGCCAATATATATCTATACTTCCTCATATTTGTGGTAAAAAAAAATCGCAATCAGGGTATATTGATTGGTTTGCGCAAATGTTGCTGCGTTTACAAACCATGAGAATTAATTTATGGCGTTTTTATTTATTTATTTTTACTAGTAATGGCGGTGATCTGTGATTTTTATTGGGACTTCGATATTGCGGCGGAGAGATCGGACATTTTTGACACTTTTTTTGGGACCATTGACATTTATACAGCGATCAGAAATTTAAATAGCCACTGATTACAGTATAAATGTCATTGGCAGGGAAGGGGTTAATCTGCAGGGGGCAATCAAGGGGTTAACGGTGTTCCTTAGGTGTGTTCTAACTGTGTGGGGGCTGGGCTGGCAGGGGCATGACAGATCTAACTGTTCCCAAATACAGGTATCAGTAGATCTCTGTCATGCCCACTGACAGAATGGGGAACCGCCGTGTTTACATTGGCGGTTCCCTGTTCTTCCTGTGTAGTAGGCGATCACGGGTCGCCGGCAGACTCAACCTGCGGCCACACTGCGGGAGTGGGCACGAGAGTGTGCAGCCGGTGGTACGTGCTTACCCCATGAATCGCTGTTTATAGACGGCGATTTGCGCTACGCTGCCACTCTGCAGCAGAAAATGTACGCGAGCCAGGCGTTAACCGGTTAAACAGGACATTCCCCAAGGATTAGATAGCTACCAGTTTGCTTTTAGGGAACATAGATCTGCAGAGAATGCCATTGCATTGGCCTGCCATTCTGTGGTGTCTCATCTGGAAAATAAGAATAGTTGTGCCCGCATGCTTTTTATTGATTTTAGTTCAGCATTTAATATGATTTTGCCAATGAAACTTGTTGCTAAGCTGACGTTTTTTGGATTGAGCCCAATGCTTTGTAACTGGATTTTGAATTTCCTGGCTGATAGGCAGCAGAGGGTAACAGTTGGTAATTGTTACTCATCAATGCTGTCCCTTAGCACAGGGGTGACACAGGGATGTGTGCTTATCCCTTTTCTGTTTATGTTATACACTTATGATTGGGTTTCTCACTCGGAGGTGGACTCTGTGTTAAAATTCACAGACGACGCCACGTTAGTGGGGAAAATAAGGGGCGGTGACGAGTCTGCATATCACCAGGATATGGAAAATCTAGTTGGATGGTGCAAAGAAAACAACTTACACTTAAATGTAGAAAGAAAAAAGAGATTATTATTGATTTCAAGAAAGTACAGGAGGTTAGCTATGAGCCAGTGGTAATTAATGTGATGGAGGTTGAGAGGGTATAGGAATTCCGGTTCCTGGGAATAATAATTAGGGAGGACCTGCCATTGATGGGGCATATATCCCGTCTGGTGGGCAAGGCTCATCAGAGACTGTACTTTTTGAGAAAGCTATGGAGGGCAGGCTTTTCAGAGCGGGTACTTTTTAGCTTCTATAAAGCTTCTATTGAAAGTGTGCTAATGTATCACATTTCTTTGCAGCAAGGATCATGCACAATCCATGACAGAAATGCCCTGCAGAGGATAATAAAAACTGCACAGAAGTTTATTTCAGGAATTAGTCTACTGAGTATTGATGAACTGGGGGAGTGGAGGTGTCCCAGGAGAGTGATTATTATATTTGAAGACCCTTCACATCCTGGTAATGCTCTGTATACATTACTACCATCTGGTAGAAGTATTCTCATGCTACCATATTGTGGAATAGCTTTTTTCCTCGATCTGTGTGGCTCTTGAACACTAGAGGTCTTGTGGAATAAATGGATTGGAAACTATAGTATGTATTTATTCTGGTATGTGTGCTGTTTTTGGTTAAGTATTTTTATGCTGGACGTGGGACTTCTTTTTTAATGTGAGGGAGCTACAACTCTGTTTCATTTTATTTTTTGTTATTGCAAAATGACAATACATTTTCTGATTCTGATTATGAAGCCACCTACCCCAAATCTTTTAAAATTCAGTTCTGCTTCCCTTATGTTGAAAAATTAAACATTCTGATCTTAATATGTTGTTAATGGGGTTCAGCTGACTTCCTATGGTACAATGTTAACATCCTAGCTTATAACACGTATCCCGTACGGATACTCTGGTAGCCTCATCTACCTCCTCCATCCACTTTATTTATATTCATTAAATAGATACATAGATGTATTAATTGGCTTTTTTATATCTATCCGGGGTTCGGTTTAACCACTTAAAGACCACCCACCGCAAATATACTGTGGCAGGGTGGCTCTATTGCGCAAAACAATGTACCTGTACGTCATTTCATGCAATAGATACTGGGGGCACGTGCACGGCGCCGGAGGTGCGTGCCTGCTGTGCGGAGGGGAAGCTAATCACCAATGTCCACCGGCCACCCGCGATCACTCCACAGAGAGGCAGAGCGGGGATGTAAGCAAGGCAGATCCCCGTTCTGACTGGAAAGTACACTGAGATCTTTTGTTCCTTGTAAGCAGGAACACGGATCTCTGTAA
>BLSH010041002.1:455234-472658 GCA_018402905.1 Glandirana rugosa
CAGTGGGGTTGTACGTGTAAGAGGAACACACTCTTTAGGACAAGTAAACTATTCTCTAATATGCTAAATGGAAAGTCTTCCTCCCTCATAATAACAACAGTAGTCTTTGTTGTGCGAGAGTTACGAGTGGTACGATCTGTAAGATTTCTCTCCTTTGTTTTCGACAGTGAATTGGCTATTGATTTCGTTTAGTTCTTTCGATAAGGAAAAAAATTTTTTAGATTACAAAACTATAACTACTCTCAGAAAAGGTATATGTAAATTGTATGTTACCTAAATGTTACGACGTTATACATTGAAAATGAAAAGCTAAAATCTAATTTATTTGTTTTAATATGATATAACTCAGTCTTTGGTATAACATTTACAAAACCCTGACCACATGTCCTGTATGAATCAGACCAGACTTCCATGTACTACAAGATGGCTCATTATCTGGATACAGTAAAAGTTACATATTGCAGCATTGTAAATCCATTGTATGTTAAATGTATATGGAAAAGACTCTCATCAATATCAAAACATTAGATTTTTTAAAAAAAGGAATAGCTTTCTTGATTTGCTTTAGTTATCGGTTAAGTGACAGCTTTTGTTTCCTCTCTTTAGAATGTCTAGCATGGTGAGCATTGAGAGCGTGTTGTTTCTGATGACAACAATAATACTCCCTCCTTCTGAAAGGTAAATCGTATAATCTCTTATCAAATGAACAGGATTTCTCACACAAGGAGAATGTGCATGTTGGGGTGACAATGCCACCAATGTATGGGTGGGGGGGAGTTGTCGCCTTAAAAAAGGAAGTTCCCGGGCTAAGCACCATAAACCTGCAGTTTTAGGTGTATGGTTGTCCAAGAGGTGTAAAAAAATAACATGCATGGATCCACCTACTATGCTAAATTGAGCAATATTCCCCTTATTTGGGGATTTGTAAAGGATTTGTGAATTGTATATGGCAGTAATTCATTACAAAATTACAGTGGTAATGAGAAATACAGCAGTAGTATATAATACTTACCTTTCTGGGTTGTCGCTGTCGGTTTGTAAGTTTCTGCCCGTGTCTCTTAATTTCTCAATTCTAGAAGAGAAACCTTCCAGGTCCCGAATGGTGGTGTCTAACTTGCGAAGTAGTGCTAGTGTGGATTCCTCGTTCTTCCCACTGTCAGAGGATTTAATGATAAAGCCTCGCTCCGCCATCCATGTTTCGGCCTCCAAAAGCTGAGTGGAGCACAAGTGGTCAGAGGATATAAGTGAAATCTCAGATATAGTTTGAAAACAGAAATGTATAAGTGCAATAGATAAAATAAACCACAAATAATAATCACAGTGTCTAACTCCAACATTCCTTTGGGAGCTTTTTGAAAATGTGTATATATACCAGATGACAAGGCATGTAGATGTATATAAGGCACAGGTATTTGGCAACATTACCTCTGTAAGAAATTGCTGGGCTTCACAGGCTTGTGTCAGTCTTGTTCTCCTACGTTCAGCTTCAGCCTTCAATGTTTCTACAGCCACTTCCAGCTGATGTAGCCTTTCATCAATCTCTTTGCTGGCAAAATGGTTGCCTCTCACCAGCTTGCGCCCAGTGCCCATCACAGCTTTGGTCAAAGCCTCACGGCTGCTGATCTCATTTTCTAAATTCTGAAAACCGGGAGGTGGACAGGTTTTACAAACCGAAATGCATTTGAACATTTGCCATTTTGCTACACTTAAATAATGATTAGAATAAGAATTAAAACAATATCCTCGTTTCTTCTTTGAAAAGATGGAGGGTCTGTTTAGCTCCTTTTTGTGGTCTTCTTTCCACCCAAGAATAGGACTAAGAGCCCTTTACAAACCTTTAGGACAAGGGGGCCTAGCTATGTCTGACTTGCATAACTACTTTTTAGTGAGCCAGATGGTGCATGCACATAGATGGTTGATTATATTTGATGGGGATGCAGCCACTGTGTTGGAGGTGGCTGTGGTGGGCTCATATGAAGGGCTACATAATTTACTCTTTAGAGGACTGCAGGGCTACAAGGTACTGACTGGCTCTATGAGAGTACAAAACATTATGCAGCCAGAGGGCATCAAATATTCTCCTTCTACGCCACTATGGTATAATCACCATTTGCTCCACTTTGTCTCAATACCAGATCCCATTGTGTGGGCAGAGAAGGGAGTCAAGCAGCTAAAGGATATTGTAGGAAGCGGGAACTGCTTACATTTAATGAGCTCAAATCTAAATTTCAACTTCACAATTAGTATTTTTCTGCTACCTGTAACTGCGTCATGCTTTTTGTTCCCAGTTGGGAAGCATCGCTTTACTATTCCAATCTTCAGACCTGGAGCAGTTGCTGGCATCGGAACAACTCCCTAGGACGTTGTCCGCAGTTTATACAGAATTGTTTGCGGTTAGACCGAAATATATTGAAAAGTGTAGAGAGTGGTGGATGTCTGTAATACCCAATTTTCAAGGTGATGATTATGATGACATGTGGGATTGCCCCTTTAAATATTTGGTGTCTACCAGGGACCGCCTCATTCAATATAAAATTCTTCATCGGCTTTACTACACCCTGGCCATACTTGCAAGGATTTATGCTTCTGATTTGGTGGACTGTTGGCGATTTATGCTTCTGATTTGGTGGACTGTTGGCGTTGCCAGCATTCCCCAGCAGACTTTCAGCATATATTTTGGCAATGCCCACTTATACAGCATTTCTGGCAGACGATGGTCTGGGCTCTTGAGGATATTACAGCTCTTAGAGTACCCTTGACTATTGCTGTGTGTTTACTTGGTCTGATGGAGGAATTAGCGCCCCTTAGGGCGCAGAGGACTTTACTATCTACCACTCTGTTTTAAGCAAAAGCGATTCTTTTGTATTGGAAGAAAGCTGAGGCACCCTCATTGGCATACAGTCAGGTCCATAAATATTGGGACATCGACACAATTTTAATGTTTTTGGCTCTATACACCACCACAATGGATTTGAAATAAAACGAACAAGATGTGCTTTAACTGCAGACCTTCAGCTTTAATTTGAGGGTATTTACATCAAAATCAGGTGAACGGTGTAGGCATTACAACAGTTTGTATATGTGCCTCCCAGTTTTTAAGGGACCAAAAGTATTGGGACAATTGGCTGCTCAGCTGTTCCATGGCCAGGTGTGTGTTTTACCCTCATTATCCCATTTACAAGGAGCAGATAAAAGGTCCAGAGTTAATTTCAAGTGTGCTATTTGCATTTGGAATCTGTTGCTGTCAACTCTCAATATGAGATATAAAGATCTGTCACTATCAGTGAAGCAAACCATCATTAGGCTGAAAAAACAAAACAAACCCATCAGAGAGATAGCAAAAACATTAGGTGTGGCCAAATCAACTGTTTGGAACATCCTTAAAAAGAAAGAACGCACCAGTGAGCTCAGCAACAGCAAAAGACCCGGAAGACCACGGAAAACAACTGTGGTGGATGACCAAAGAATTCTTTCCCTGGTGAAGAAAACACCATTCCCAACAGTTGGCCAGATCAAGAACACTCTCCAGGAGGTAGGTGTATGTGTGTCAAAGTCAACAATCAAGAGAAGACTTCACCAGAGTGAATACAGAGGGTTCACCACAAGATGTTAACCATTGGTGAGCCTCAAAAACAGGAAGGCCAGATTAGAGTTTGCCAAACAACATCTATAAAAGCCTTCACAATTCTGGAACAACATCCTATGGACAGATGAGACCAAGATCAACTTGTACCAGAGTGATGGGAAGAGAAGAGTATGGAGAAGGAAAGGAACTGCTTATGATCCAAAGCATGCCACCTCATCAGTGAATCATAGTGGTGGTAGTGTCATGGCGTGGGCATGTATGGCTGCCAATGGAACTGGTTCTCTTGTATTTATTGATGATGTGACTGCTGACAAAAGCAGCAGGATGAATCCTGAAGTGTTTCGGGCAATATTATCTGCTCATATTCAGCCAAATGCTTCAGAACTCATTGGACAGCGCTTCACAGTGTAGATGGACAATGACCCGAAGCATACTGTGAAAGCTACCAAAGAGTTTTTTTAAGGGAAAGAAGTGGAATGTTATGCAATGGCCAAGTCAATCACCTGACCTGAATCCGATTGAGGATGCATTTCACTTGCTGAAGGCAAAACTGAAGGGAAAATGCCCCAAGAACAAGCATGAACTGAAGACAGTTGCAGTAGAGGCCTGGCAGAGCATCACTAGGGATGAAACCCAGCGTCTGGTGATGTTTATGCGTTCCAGACTTCAGGCTGTAATTGACTGCAAAGGATTTGCAACCAAGTATTAAAAAGTGAAAGTTTGATTTACTTTTGGTCCCTTAAAAAGTGGGAGGCACATATACAAACTGTTGTAATTCCTACACCGTTCACCTGATTTGGATGTAAATACCCTCAAATTAAAGATGAAAGTCTGCAGTTAAAACACATCTTGCTTGTTTCATTTCAAATCCATTGTGGTGGTGTATAGAGCCAAAAAGATTAGAATTGTGTCGATGTCCCAATATTTATGGACCTGACTGTATTGGAAGACCCTCATTTATAAGGCATTGCCATTATATAAAGCCACATACCAAAATAGAGGCTGTCCCAAAAAATTTAAAAAGTTATAGCAAGTTTGGACTTCTGACTCATCCACACTCACTTAAGGCTATTATAGTTAATCATAAGTTGAGTTGATTCCTTCTACTGAGGAACGGAGATGATATCCAAATGTGTTGGCAGTCATGTTAGATACTCAGACATCAATCCTGTTGTGGCTGGTGATGTCAGTATGTTAACATTGCTGTGGGGCCCCTTTAAAGACGGTATTGTCAAGCTAAAATTTTCCTTGGCTGCATCTTGAATGTACATGTCTTTATATCCTTGCATACAGTATCTCACAAAAGTGAGTACACCCTTCACATTTTTGTAAATATTTTATTCTGTCTTTTCATGTGACAACACCGAAGAAATGACACGTTGCTACAATGTTAAGTAGTGAGTGTACAGCTTGTATAACAGTCTAAATTTGCTGCCCCCTCAAAATAACTCAACACACAGCCATTAATGTCTAAATCGCTGGCAACAAAAGTGAGTACACCCCTAAGTGAAAATGTCCAAATTGGGCCCAATTAGCCATTTTCCCTCCCTGGTGTCAAGTGACTTGTTAGTGTTACAAGGTCTCAGGTTTGAATGGGGAGCAGGTGTGTTAAATTTGGTGTTATTGCTCTCACTCTCTCATACTGGTCACTGGAAGTTCAACATGGCACCTCATGGCAAAGAACTCTCTGAAGATGTGAAAAAAAGAATTGTTGCTCTACATAAAGATGGCCTAGACCATAAAGCAGTTTAACAGGACAGGTTACACTCAGAACAGGCCACGTCATGGTTGACCAAAGCAGTTGAGTGCACGTGCTCAGCGTCATATCCAGAGGTTGTCTTTGGGAAATAGTCATATGAGTGCTGCCAGCATTGCTGCAGAGGTTGAAGGGGTGGGGGGGTCAGCCCATCAGTGCTCAGACCATACGCCGCACACTGCATCAAATTGGTCTGCATGACTGTCGTCCCAGAAGGAAGCCTCTTCTAAAGATGATGCACAAGAAAGCCCACAGTTTGCTGAAGACAAGCAGACCAAGGACATGGATTACTGGAACCATATCCTGTGGTCTGATGAGACCAAGATAAACTTATTTGGTTCAGATGGTGTCAAGCGTGTGTGGCGGCAACCAGGTGAGGAGTACAAAGACAAGTGTGTCTTGCCTACATTCAAGAATGGTGGTGGGAGTGTCATGGCCTGGGGCAGCATGAGTGCTGTCAGCACTGGGGAGCTACAGTTCATTGAGGGAACCATGAATGCCAACATGTACTGTGACATACTGAAGGAGAGCATGATCCCCTCCCTTTGGAGACTGGGCCGCAGGGCAGCATTCCAACATAATAACGACCCTAAACACCTCCAAGATGACCACTGCCTTAATAAAGAAGCTAAGGGTAAAGGTCATGGACTGGCCAAGCATATCTCCAGGCCTAAACCCTATTGAGCATCTGTGGGGCAGCCTCAAACGGAAGGTGGAGGAGCGCAAGGTCTCTAACATCCACCAGCTCTGTGATGTCATCATGGAGTAGTGGAAGAGGACTCCAGTGGCAACCTGTGAAGCCCTGGTGAACTCCATGCCCACGAGAGTTAAGGCAGTGCTGTAAAATAATGGTGGCCACACAAATATTGACACTTTAGGCCCAATTTGGACATTTTCACTTAGGGGTGTACTCACTTTTGTTGCCAGCGGATTAGACATGAATGGCTGTGTGTTGAGTTATTTTGAGGGAACAGCAAATTTACACTGTTATACAAGCTGTACACTCACTACTTTACATTGTAGCAAAGTATAATTTCTTCAGTGTTGTCACATGAAAAGATAGAATAAAATATTTACAAAAATGTGAGGGGTGTACTCACTTTTGTGAGATACTGTAGGTATTGCAATAGGGGAGAGGGGAGGGTGATGTTAAAGGCTGTTTTTTTGTTGCTTACTGTCTTCTTTAGTATCTGGTTGTGCCAGTAATGTTATTGTATTTTTCTGGTTTTTGGTATCTTGGATACCCCATTGTATGTTTTTTCTATATGAAAAATTTATAAAAATTAATAAAAATAATTTTTCAAAGAAAAAGAATTAAAACTATTTATCTGTGACTACATTGGTTTGAATTATCATAGCTGGCATCGTGGTTCTTCCCTGCTGTAAGCATCTTCCCTATGTTAGAATGACAGCACTGTACAAAGCAATAGCATCCTCATCTGGCTCAGAATGATTGACCTCCCTCTCCCAGGTTGCGTGCTACTGTGTACCGTACTACTATATTGAAAATTTAAAGTTATGATTTAATTTTTAAAATATAGGTGGATTTAATGGCTAGTTTGAGTCAGGTTTAAAAACTATTTTAAAAAAGCAGGAGCAAATGTTTACTCCTGATGAAATAGTTAGGGCTGCAATACATGTAGAGATATCTGCCACCAGTCCCCATGTTATACTTCATGATTCAGCACTGATCAGGGATACAACCCCTCTCTCCTTTTCGCGGGTTTTTAAATTTTAGCATTTTCGCATATTTATTTTTTGGCCTTTTGATTTAGGATTTTTTGTATATTTTCCTTTTTTTCCTATTTCTGCACAGGTGTAAATTTTTTGGTGTGGACTTTTGTTTAAGGGGTACGTTTTCTTTTAAGTCCAATTAAAACAACTTGATCATTTTTTAAAATAAATGTTTTTTTTTTTTTTAACAGCCCTATTTGTTTTACCCTAATCAGCCCTCCTTTCCCTTCTCCCCTTAGCTATTATGATGTTCCCAGTGATTTGTTTGTTCTTTTGTATTTTGATAACCATATTTTTAATTTTTAATATTTTATATATCATTTTAAAGTCTATATTTAACTTTGCAGTGCTTTGTACCGAAATCTTAATTTTAGTTTCATTTTTTAAACCTAACACTGGTTACAGTTGAAAAAAAATGTGTTTTGTTACATTTTTGTCTATGGATTGCATAATAAAATAATCATAAATAAATAAACAAAATAATCACAATAAAATCATTTGCAGGACAATATCATCATACGAAAACCTTTATCCTAAAAAAAAAGCAATGATATATGTACTATGCATTACATTGTTATCTTAAATGGATACAAAGATATTGCTAAATAAACAGGCCCAGAGCACAAATTCAAAAACTGATCTGTAGAGCATATACAGGTATGAGCTGTTAAAAAATCTTTTTTATTTCTTTTTTTAGTGTGTGTTTTTGAATTTATGGTACCTTAGTTAATTTTACTCTTCTTTGCATTTGCTTTTTTTTTCTTATCGGTGTGTGTGTATTTGCTATGTATTTGTCATGTCGGATCTGTCTGTCACTTAAATTTTTTTTATTTTTCATTTTAGAGTCTATTTTTTTTTCTGCAGAAAAAATGTAAAACAATTAAGCTAATGAAGGGCTGTTTTTTAAGCTGGTCCAAGATTGTTGCAAGCAGCTTTTGTAAGGCTGTGTTCACACAGGGGTGATCCGAATTCGGCGTGACTTTGCTAGATGACTTACAACGTGACTTCAGCACAACTTTGGGCAACATACAACGCGGTTCCATGCCAGGCGACTTTGCCTGTGGCCAATCAGAGAAGGGAGGGAGGGGGGTTGCGGGGGTAAAATGATTTTCTTTTTTCTGTAAGTCGCTTCAATATAGATGGGGGATCCGACTTGGAGGCGACTTCTATTGAATTCTATGGGCACAAGTCAGATAGAAGTCACCTTGAAGTCATGCAGGAACCTTTTCTGAAGTCGGAGCGACTTCAGTAGTGAACATTAAGACGGGAAGACGATGTGAGTGTCAGCCATTTCTGTTTTAGGGAGGACCCCTGATGATACCAAAGCCGATGGCTGCTGGGCGGGTGATCTATTTGATGCCATTACCGGGGACATTATTATTTGGCTTGTCCTATATGCTGTCATAATTCTTGGTTCCGGGAGGACCCCTGTTCATACCAAAGCCGATGACTGCTGGGCGAGTGATCTATTTGATGCCATTACCGGGAACATTATTTTTTGGCTTGTCCTATATGCTGTCATAATTCTTGGTTCCTGTAAGAGTACCTTGTTTGCTCTGAGGTGGTGGAAAACTCACTGTGGTGATTTACAAAGGTTGATCCTTCACTACTCTTGGCAATTTATTGGATGCATGATCTTACCCTTTCACTTAATGGATTATTATCTTACCTGATGAACTTTATGAATTAACATATGTTATATTTGCACTGTGTACTTTATTATTGTGTTCTTGACGGATTAAATGTCTGTCCATTTTTCCATTTTTTGTTATGCATGAATATTTTTTGCATTTTGGTTTGAGATGCCCCCTTCTCTATGGGAGTCTTTGTCACTATTATTAGCTCTGCACTTTTTTTATTACTTTTTACATTAAGACGACTCCCATTCACTTCAATGGGATTTCAGATGTCAAGCAACTTGGGGCGACTTGAGGCGATTTAAATCGGAGCGGAAGTTGCCCCTGTGTGAACAGGCTCTAACCCTCAGGAGTCAATTAAAGCCATTTGCACACTTAAAATTAACCAAAATCACATTGATTTTGCCTTCCCTATTAATGGCAATGAATTTTGCAAAAATAGTGAAGTTTTGTTGCAATCTTAAATTTTTGCCACAGTTTCCAGGAAGTATAAATTTTAGATGTCACTCATCCCTAGTTACAATTTTTCTATCCCCATATGTTGCAGTTTTACCAGACCTGGTGCTTCTCCAGTAACGCTTGTGACGTAGTCAGTGACTGTCCACACTCCTTAGAGGAGGCAAGAGGCATCTTTTCTTGTATCCACGACAGCTCATCATCGATGTCCCGAAAAAATTGATCAAGTAACTTCTTGCTTTCCAGAGCTGCTCTGCACTCTTGTAGAGGCTCATTAAGGCTTTTGTATCTATCATTGAAAAACATGTCACACTAAATTATTCAATCACAACTTCTAAACAACAAGTCTAAATGCTGCCCATAAGGGTCTCGGATCTTTCCACAAAAGGTAAAAAAGCCTTGCCAAATCATGCCAATCCTTACTTGTATTGACATAAAGTGCCTTTAACCTCAAGCCCCTCTGCAAAAACAGCAAAACAACCTCCGTTTATTTATTTTCTTTTAAACTTTGCTCCCAAAACCAGTTAACTTGGAATAACGGCACTCACAAAATGGCATCACAAGTAAATGGACATGTTCGGCTGGCATCTGTGGAAGGCTCACGACCAAAAAAGGTCTGCCAACCAGATCCCAGTCAGTGCTCTCAGCCAGTGGCTAAGAGCGCTGACCGGAGTGTTCTGGCGGGGGGGACACAATAGAACAGCAGGGCTCCGACCTGAGCTGTCAGTTTTTTTTCAATCAACCCAGGCTTTAGATGGACTTGAAGTCTTAAATGGACATTAAGTAAGTGAAAAGCAAATTCAAGACTAACTCAAGGTAACACTTTAAGAGTTGCAGCAACTCTTTTTTTGCTTTGGGAAAAAAGGTTACAAAAGCAGCTGAATACTGTCCATGATACTTATTTTATTTGCAACAGATAAAGAGTACCACAGACAGTACTCTGTTATTTTGCTGGAAGTGCACTAATATAGTTACAATTAGCTCAAAGAAAAAAAGGTTGAAATTGTGAATAAAAGCTGACTGCCGTCAGCACCTCTGTCAGTGTTTTATGGTTTGTCCCAGCTCTGTAACTCACTTTTGAAGGACAGTTTGACCTGTTTAAAAAAAATATAAAGGCCTAAGAAATTAAAAAAGTAAGTCATATACTGAGGACTACCATTACAGTTACCAGAATAGAATATGTTTTGCTATAATTGTCCTTTAAGTTCACCACATGCATGCAGGTACCACTGTGGGATAAGACAGCACAATATTCATGCCATTTTTATCAGATATATTCATCTCAGTGTAGATCTGTAATGATAACCTTGTTTAACCGCTTCTCCCATTTAAGACGTAAGAAGCAAGAAGACCACACTACATATACGGAGCTGTGGACTTCAAAAAAATTGTGTGATCTGATCACTCAAAAATGATCAATTACAACCCCATGAGTATGACCAATCTTACAATCTGTTTCTTTTCTGAGATATGGCAAGAAAACAGAAACATATTTACCCAGGGAATATCTACTATTTTTAAAGATGAAAACTCTTAAAAGTGGCAGAACAGGAAGATAGTGAGAATGTAGAAATCAGATATACAGTATGTTGTAGACAGACTGACCACAAACATGGATTACAGATCGCTAACCTGTGAACTAGAATTCTAACTCTGTCTTCTATTTCATCTGCCAGGAAGTGTTCTGCTTGTCGGAATTCACGAGTCTTATTTGCCAGGACTTGCAGTCTCTCCCCATGGCTTGCGATGCTTTCTTCAAGCTCTCCAAGTTTCTCAAGTGTTATTAGATCTTTAGTTTTATTAGCAGAGTCCAGCTTGGCTTCAACTTGGTCTAACCACTTCTCCAAGTCATCTATGCTCCTTTGAAACTGCTGTGCCTAAAGCAGAAAAGTTGCCAGGAATTATGTCATTATCACATGGCATATGGCTAAAAATGGAAAAAAGGCAAGCTATGCAGTCAGCCTTTATAAACTACTGATCACCTTATAAGCATCCTGGAGCTTCTGTCCTTTTTCATCGCACTTTTCCTGAAGTTCCTCCCACAGCTCTTCCATTTCAGCAAGTCTTATCTGAATGATCTCGGATGCATAATGATTAGCTTGCAACATCTTCTCTCCATCCTGCAAAATATGGGCCCAGTCAAAAGCAGCCAGATGCCAATGGACTACTAGTGTAGTGGAAAAGGGGCGTGGTTCACAATAACCAATAAGACTGTGACTTTCATATTATTGTACGTTTACTTCCTACATGATTACTTTGATAAGCCTCACTTTCTGGGCACTAGGGCTTAGATATCACAAAAATACCAAACACAGAAGTGAAAATGAGATATCAGGGCTAGCCATTTCTTGTGCAGGTCAGTAAACATATGTTTTATTCGCTATTGGCAACGTTACTGCTTTTTCTTTGCCTTCATTTTTTTTGGGAAATATATATGCCTATATTTTTAGGTCCCCTAAATTACTGTTCCAAAGTAAAAGAGTCATTCTTCCAAATAACTCTTTTTTTTTCTGGCAAAATTCTTAGCAAAGAATCTTGCTTACAAGCCCACTAACACTGTCTAAGCAGTCTATCCTGCTGTATGCACTGGAGTATGACACCTGCATATAAGAACACTCTGTGATCCAGCAACCCCCTTTACAGAACACTTCAGCTCTAAGGGCTGTGTCACTGCCCTGCCCCCTGCCTGCTCTCTGCAGGCATGCTCCAAGCTCTCTTTTAGGTCAGCCTTACTTCTCTCTCCAACCAGTTTACAGGGCAGGTTCCCTGGCAAGCCCAATGTCAACTTTTTTTTATCTATAACTAAACTTTATTGAGCAATCTTTACTGAAGGGGGAAAAGGAGAGAAAAAATACAGTGCATCCGGAAAGTATTCACAATGCTTCACTTTTTCCACATTTTGTTATGTTACAGCTTTATTCCAAAATGGATTACATTCATTATTTTCCTCAGAATTCTACAAACAATACCCCATAATGATAACGTGAAAGAAGTTTGTTTGAAATCCTTGCAAATTTTTTAAAAATTAAAAATTAAGAACATCACATGTACATACGTAGTCACAGCCTTTGCACAATACTTTGTTTAAGCACCTTTGCCACCAATTACAGCCTCAAGTCTTTTTGCCACCAATTACAACCTCAAGTCTTTTTGAGTATGATGCTACAAGCTTGGCACACCTATTTTTGGGCAGTTTCTCCCATTCTCCTTCACAGGACGTCTCAAGCTCCATCAGTTTGGATGGGGAGCGTTGGTGCACAAGCATTTTCAGACCTCTCCAGAGATGTTCAATCGGGTTCAAGTCTGGGCTCTGGCTCGACCACTCAAGGACATTCAAAGAGTTGTGCCATAGCCACTCCTTTGTTATCTTGGCTGTGTGCTTAGGGTCGTTATCCTGTTGGAAGATGAGCCCAGACTGAGGTCCAGAGCGCTCTGAAGCAGGTTTTCATCAAGGATGTCTCTGTACATTGCTGCATTCATCTTTCCCTCGGTCCAGACTAGTCTCCCAGTTCCTGTCACTGAAAAACATCCCCACAGCATGATGCTGCCACCACCATGCTTCACTGTAGGGATGGTATTGGCCAGGTGATGATTGGTGCCTGGTTTTCTCCAGACATGATGCTTGCCATTCAGGCCAAAGAGTTCAATCTTTGTTTCATCAGACCAGAGACTTTTGTTTCTCATGGTCTGAGAGTCCTTCAGGTGCCTTTTGGCAAACTCCAAGTGGGCTGTCATATGCTTTTTACTGAGGAGTGGCTTCCATCTGACCATACAGGCCTAATTGGTGGAGTGCTGCAGAGATGGTTGCTCTTCTGGAAGGTTCTCCTCTCTCCCCAGAGAAGCGCTGGAGCTCTGTCAGAGTGACCATCGGGTTCTTGGTCTCCACCCTGACTAAGGCCCTTCTTCCCTGATTGCTCAGTTTGGTTGGTCGGCCTGCTCTAGGAAGAGTCCTGGTGGTTCCAAACTTTTTCCATTTATGGATGATGGAGGCCACTGTGCTCATTGGGACCATCAATGCTGCAGACATTTTTCTGTACCTTTCCCCAGATCTGTGCCTCGATACAATCCTGTATTGAAGGTCTACAGGCAATTCCTTGGACTTCAGGGCTTGGTGTGTTCTCTGACATACATTGGTAAGTTTGCAACCTTATATAGAAAGGTGTGTGCCTTATGTACAATCAACTGAATTTACCACAGGTGGACTCCAATCAAGTTGTAGAAACATTGCAAGGAGGATCAATGGAAACAGGATGCACCTGAGCTCAATTTTGAGTGTCATGGCAAAGGCTGTGAATACTAATGTACATGTGATTTTTTCGTTTTTTATTTTTAATAAATTTGCAAAGATTTCAAACAAACTTCTTTCACTTTGTCATTATGGGGGCATCGTTTGTAGAATTTTGAGGAGCATTTTGAATTTAATCCATTTTGGAATAAAGTTGTAATATAATGTAGAAAAAGTGAAGCGATGTGAATACTTTCCGGATGCACTGTATATACAAAATATAAGAAAAACAACGTTGTGTTAGTATTTTCCACACATAGACCACGTGACATAGAGTACTGTATGCAAATAATGTACTAACAAACTTTGAATGGTCTTATTCAAAGTGGAGTAACTTTGAATGGTCTTATTCAAAGTGGAGTCATTTTGAATGGTCTTATTGGCAGAACTCATTGATTTTCTCACAATAATTTATGTATGATTATCTTACAGCTTTGATGGCATCCAGCCTGTTGCGATTCGCTTTGATCTCTGCCTCAAATGTCTGATGCTTCTGTAACTTGGTCTGCAAGTTGCTGGGATCCTTCCAGCTGTCATCCATGGCAATGGTGTTTTTTTCTAGCATCCATGCTCCCACCTTTGTGTAATATAATTGAGAACACCAATGGTAAATATTTTTCTTTACAGGACCTCAAATTAGTACACAAAATTTTCAGGACCTTACATGCACACACAGCCATGCATATACATGTACACTTTCATAAATATACAGTCCTCCTCAGGCATACATGCACAATTGCACATTTAGAGCATGCAGCCCAATGTTAAGCAAATCTAAATATAAGAACAAAGTAAATGTATTGCAGCTTACTGGTCCTTATATATGGTGTCTGCATTTATTTGAATTTTTCAGGTTAGGAGCAACCTCTATTGACTCCGTGGTCCACCACAGATACAGCGCAAGGGGTAAGAATTATCAACCAAAGACAGAAGTGTGTTATTGGCAGGAACACCAGTGAAAATGAAGGGAAAAAAGTCTAAAAAGAAAACCAATGCACCCACTAAGCACCAGTAAGCTGCAATATATTACATTTTTGGTTTTGGGTTTACATATACACTTTAAGTTACAGTGCCAGTAAGGTCTTACAACCTCTATTAGTGTTTGCCACACATCACACAGGGGTTGCGTTGCTCAGTAGTACACCATAGTGGTAATGTTGTTACCTACAGATGTGCTACACAGTAAAAACGTCCGGTCTGTCAGCAAATTCTTCAAATTTATAGTGCAGTTAAACATGTATTTACAAATATATGTATATTTGGTAAGCCAGTGGGAGCTATGCCTGTGTATTTATGGGTTTTATACAAATCTGGCAGAGTGTATATTGTTAAATTTTATTCTTGCGTTATATAAAAACCTCATAGGAGCTCCGTAGGAATGTCTGAAGTTCCCTAGATTCTTCAAGCTTTTTCTTACGGGCTTCTGACATATTCAAAAGCTTCTTCTTCCTGGTGGAATGAAAAATAAACAATATGAACAGCTGCGATATTCAGTAATGAGAACTGAAACAATTGGTGCAACATTAAACTGGTTGTAAAGGTAGAAGGTGAAAAAACCTTTTAGGTGCAGCACCCCCCTGCCCCCACTAAATACTTACCCGAGCCCAATTTCGGTCCAGTGCTGTGCCTGAGAGCAGCGGCGCTGCTCTCTCTCTCCCTTCTTACTGGCCTCAGTGAGAGCAGCAGGAGCTATTGGCTTCTGCTTATGTCAATCAAAAACAGTGACAAGGGAGTTGGGGGTGGGCCAAGCTGCACTGTGTGTGTCAATAGTTGCATAAAGTGTAGCTTGGGATCGAACCTGCATGAGTATGCCCCCTTAGCCAGTGGATTGCTTTGGGGGGTATTTGAAGGCAGGAAGGGATAGGAGCGCCAACAGGGGACCCCAGAAGAGGAGGATCGGGGCTGCTCTGTGCAAAACCATTACAGACCAGGCAAGTGTGACATGTTTGCTATTTTAGAAAAAAAAACAAAAAAAAACTTTAGAATCACTTTAAGGAAATGTGCATATTTATTGACAATTTATGGTCTAAAAATTGTTAATACTGAAAAACTGCTAATGGCAAAATATCGCAGTTTCAGCCATTGAATATTAAAGCTTACCATATACATTACAATATGATTGTACAATCTCCTTTAGATCTAACAACAACTATGTAGTGTGAGGGTTTGCCTTATTGAATACAGATTAATTGTAGACTTCAAGTGGGTGCTTATATTATATGTTTTGGAAAAAAAAAGTAAAGTATACAAAATGAATGTAAAAGTTAATACAGAAAAATAAAAGCCACACTGTGGCAAAAAGTTTGTATATACCTAACCATCACAACTACCCTATAAGGCCAAATGTATGCTGACACCACTCCAATTTATTCAGTTCAGGTGTTTCGACTTGAAGGCTACTGTTAATTATTCTGCATATAACTGTGCACTTCCAGCCTTGTGTCAACAGTTTTCAGAAGGCCCTTATTTTGTTCCAGGATGAGTTTGACCCATAAACACATGGTTTGATGAGTTTGTTGTCACGGAACGGTAGGAACAGAGCCCTGATCTCAGCCCTGCTGAACACCTGAACGAATTAAAATGCAGATCGCAAGCTAGGTCTTCTCGTTGAACATCAATACCTCTCAAGTAATACACATTCCCATCAGAGATTTGAAATAACATTACATAATATTCCAGACAGTGGTGTGACTAAACAGCTTACAGTTGGATTTTTGTACAAAGCTGGATAGGGCCTGAAGAAGGCAGAATGGTTTGGTCCACTGTGGTATTCTCAGCACTGAAAGAGATTTCATGGACCTTTCTGCTATTGACATGTAAACTTCAAGCACAGGACAAGAAATTTACAATGGAATAGGGGTTGTGTCGGTGCTACGTTTAAGGCTGGGTTCACACTTATGCCGAATGCGGCTCGCAGCAGGAGTCTGGTGTGTCCCTATTCCGTTTCAGGAACGAATCAGGGGCAAATTTTTGCCTGAATTCGGACTTGAAACGGAGCCAAAGACACCCCTGTCAGGACCCCTGTGCAATCAGCTCCGGAGCTGCCATGGAGATGTGTGAACCGGCTCCATTGAGAGCCGGTCACAATCTACTGTAATGCGAATTGGATGCGGAGAAAGCCACATCCAATTCACACTAGCGTGAACCCAGCCTTAAGGTTAGGTTCACTTTAGGGGCTTGCTTAAGTTGTTAAAGTACAACTAAAGACAACAAACATATTTTAGTAAATCCTCATATAAATACCTGACACGTGGTAATAAACATAATAAGTGAAATGATTATTTCCCTACCCTGTAGCTGTGATTGGGGGTCTATAATCCTTCTCCTTAGCTGTATAGTGTAGTGATGATGGAAGGAGTTCTGTCAGATGTTATTTCCTGTGAGTGAAATAGCTGCTCTATCCCCAGGGCAGCAATCAGAAATGTTGGGGCCCCTTACACAGCTTTAGACCTGGGCCCACTGGTCATCCCACCATATCCGCCCACTGGCCAGGGGTGTACACATGTTGCAGCTGCAGTAGGAATTATACACCCTGTCACACTTACCAGGCTTAGCCTGTCAAGCATGACCCATTCAAGTGAAGTGAAGTGTGCAATGCATGCTAGTGTGGGATCCAAGGGGTTAAAAAAACAGTGCACAGGCAGCACAGCCTCACCCGATGCTTGCAATAAGACCTTGTGCCGAACCATAGGTGCTGGAGGTCCCAAACCAGTTGGACCAGTTGTTGTCCCGAGGGCCCTCTCCATGTGACCCAAGTTTGGTATTTTTATCTTTTTTATCGCCTATAGTTCGGGAGAACGGTGTCCCCAAGCTGGGTGCCCTCTCCCATAGACTCCAATGTTATGTCCGAAATTCACCTGACAATTGCCGGTCAATGACTGGTCCCTTTGGGGATCTGGTACGGCTGAACCATAGGAGCTGGAGGTCCCAAACTTGGACCAGTTGTTTCCCGGGGGGGGGGGGGGGGGGG
>BLSH010041002.1:499028-511676 GCA_018402905.1 Glandirana rugosa
GGGGACATAAGGTGTATAACACAGTCCTCATATGTCGAGTCGTAGTGTCCTGTCCTGTGATGCTGAGCTGTATACTCCTGACACAATATGTGGAATACAGGGGATGGAGTGGGTGGATTCTATAAGGGGAGGGGCTTATTAGAAGTGGGAGGGGTCAAAAGGGAGGGCGGGGCCTGGCGCCCCCCCATCCAAAAATTTCACCAGCCGCCACTGGGTGTACTCACTTTTCTTGCCAGCGGTTTAGACATTAATGACTGTGTGTTGAGTTATTTTGAGGGGACAGCAAATTTACACTGTTATAGAAGCTGTACGCTCACTACTTTACATTGTAGCAAAGTGTCATTTCTTCAGTGTTGTCACATGAAAAGATATAATAAAATATTTACAAAAATGTGAGGGGTGTACTCACTTTTGTGACATACTGTACATGTAAATGTGGCACAAATTCATAGCACATTACAACTGCATGTGAACGTGCATCCAGAACTAACTTTTAATAATTTAGAATTTTGGTAGTCTAGCGCCTGTATATGCAGTACAGTCCTCTAAATGCGCTCTCGCAGTCTAAAGTTTAATGACAGTCACTCTCCACTTTTTGTAGAACATGTCTGGGATATTTGTGACACGATGTTCATGTGGGAGTGGTATGGCACAGGAGAAGTGACTTCCCACTGCTTGGCCTCACTGGAACACTGCAGCTTGACAGCTTTCACTCAGCAGCCTTCCATCGTGCTCAGTCTTGCACAGCCTCTCTGCACAACCATCATCCAAGCAGCTCCTCTTAAATGCCCTCAACACAGCATGACATCCCTCACCTGGAGAGGAAGAACTCTCATACCCTATAGAAGGCCCTTCCTCATAGAAGAACTTTAGGAACCCCAACCATTCCTTTTCTTGTCCAGAGACATACTGGGAGATCAGGTAATATCATCTCCTGTCTTTGGCTGACCTGGGATTGCAGGAGGGCAGAGGATCCATAGTACAGAACCAAGACTCCTCATACAGTAGTAGTCAAGTGGTGTAGCATGTTGGCTATTTATTAAAGAAGCTGTGGAATTTGAAACCCTTTTTTGGCCAACTAACATTTTTAAAGGAGCAAGCTTCTGAAACACATTAGGGACCTAACATCTATAATGCTTTTATTGGCTTAAGTTTTCAAAAACTTTAGCCAGTGGAGTGTAACACTTAAAACCATCTTTTAACTTCATTCCCAAGAATTATGTGTGTGGAATTCTATATCTATTGTAAAGGGAACATGTCCATGCAGGTTTGTCCTGCATTTTATTCAGCAAGGCAGTAAACAAAGACAGTCTGTAGCATAAAATAAAAAAGTACTTATCCCAGCCACTAACTAAACTTATATAAGTTCCTGAATAGTGACTGACTAGGGTACCTACTATTGGGTTCCCAAAAGCAAACAGGTAGCATATGTACTGTTTTGGTGCAATGTCAGCAGCCAGACTTTTTGTCCAGCAGAAAGCTCACACAGCATAGAGAGAGCGAGAAAAAAAGAGAGAGCCCTCACAATCATAATAAGGTCTGGGTAACAGGCAAGTCATGGACCTAAGGATAGAGGGTTTATCCCTCCCAAAGCTCTACAAAGCCTCTGGGCTCCAGGACGCACACCAGAGCTTATTAAAAAATGAGAAAACCAAAGTTTGCTTTCTCCATAACAGACACAAATTCTGAGGCCCCTAATCATGAGTAGGTAAGAAACACGAGATACATAAACACCATTCACAATTTTGAAGGCTAGTGCCTTACCCTATGTAATGTGGTTGTTGTGGCATGCCTGTATTATAGAAAACAGCACTGTATACACCACAATTCACTTTTAAAATTACATATTTAATTTGTCAAAGCTGGAGCTAAAAACAAAAGCAGAAAAAAAGAAAATATTGGAAACGAGCCCCATAGCAACCAAACACAATCTATTATTTTTCTGACGCAGGTTAGCAGATTAAAGTAAATGTGATGGTATGCCACAGAAACCACTTCTAGCTTCTTTTTTTATGGTTTCTATGAGTCAACCAAACTGAGCAGTCGGGAACGCCCTAAATAAAAGAAAAATGGTTGCATTTATCTTGCAAAATGTGGAAAATCAAAAATTTCAAATACACTCTGGTTTGGTTACTCAGCAAGAGACATACCTTTCTCTCCTGGTGCTCTCCAATCCTGGCTTCAACATCTCCAGCATTTTTTGGCAAAGCAACCCCTTCCATCAGGGCCTGGAGCTTCTGCACCCAATCCATTATCGCTCGTATATCAGCATTGAACCTTTGCAGATGATAAGAGGCGTCTAATTTCTCCTTCCTGCCAAGGAATGAAACAGGTTGTTCAGTGGACTGGACAGAGTAGACTCAGATAATGCTCGGTGCACACTTTCTCTGCCAAAAGGGATATAGCAATGGACAAATGTTCCATATTTCATCCATAAAGCTACAGTCTTTTGAAATACAACCACAAAGGATTAGACATTAAAGAACAGCCCAGCTTACTGTGCTGTCATTTATTCTGATCTCGGACCACAGACTGTCATGTGCCTTTTCACCAATGGTTTATTCTTATTTAAACAGGGAATATAAAAAAAATATCTTTTGTTTGATTTTTCTTATTGATTTATGAATCTACTCACCACTAGAGTGTTTAAAAAGTTAAAATCGCAAAGTTGCAAATCTTGCAGGATTTATGTTTGGGTATTATCATTCACATTGATAGTGAGCCAACTCCTTTTGCTAGAGTTTCTTTTTTTCAGATATGGGCAGGCAGTTTAAGCATGGGATATGATAGAATGCTTGTCTGAGAGAGCTGGCTTTCCCTGCTTGCCGAGATCTTTACAGCTGCTAACAAGCAAGCACCCTTAAATCTGCTTAATACTAGCTTGTGAACACATCAGTAATTTATCAATGGGAATTACTTTTTTTTAATCTTTAGAATATCTTGTGCTGCCAGGCAGAAGAGGGTAAACAGGGTGGGGGCAGTGGGGGTGATCTGAATGGCAGCAGCCAGGGATGAATCTAAGCCTTGAGGTAAAAGTACGGCAAGGTCTCTGCATTGCTGCTTTATTTAGTTAAAGCACATCTAAAGTATTTTCTTTTTGATAGAGTAGAGAAGGGGTAAACACTGTCAGGTTTTAAAGCCCTTTGTGTCTCATTTTGGATATCTTCCATTGCTTTTTGTTATCAAGGCAGTGGCGGTGTCAAAATGGCACCTCTAGCTACACTGTGAGGGATACTCCAAAGAGAGATGGTAGGCTTACCCAAGAAGTGCAGACTGACACCTAGTTCACAGTAATACACACCACCACAGAGCAGATCAGACCTGGGAGGAGGATCAAGCAGACTTGCATAAGTAGACAAATGATTCCAGGTGACAGCAAGTAATGCGGGATTCCCAGGGTGCAGAGTCTAAGGGACAGCTGATATACACCAGAGCTCCTAATGGTGAAGATGGATTTTGCTGCTTGCTGACCTTAGGTCCCAGTCCCTTCTTTCACCCTACTCAAGACTCAGAAACGAAAAGGTACCAATAGGCAATAGGTCTGAAACAAGAAGTAACCTGCAGTGACCTTCCAGAAGACAAAGCTGGTTGCGGGCACAGTAGGACAGGTAGAGGTTAGAGTTCAAGTCAGGCAGTGGATCCAGTTAACCAGGAAAGAAGCCAGGGTCAGGGAATGTCGCTGACTTGGATAGTCAGGAATGAAGCCAAGGGTTAGGGCAGGTAGCAGACTCTGATAGCCAGGAAAAAAGCCAAGGATCAGGGCAGATAGCAGACCCAGATACTCAGGAAACAAAGCTAGTAGTAGATACTTAAAAACAATGGAGGAAAGCAGGCACAGGGTCCAACAGCCAGCTTGCAAAAGCATTGGTCAGGGAGCAAGCCACAAGCTGCATGGAGTTAAACAGACAAGGCAAAAAAAGGAAACCCTCCAGATTGGATGCAGCCCAACAGGAGGGGAAGGGTTCCACATCTGCTTTGATTGGCTACATCATGACGTTAGAGTCATATAGCTAGGCTGGGCAGGGACTAGCCGTGTAGCTGACATTTCTAAATTAGCACCTTAGACCTACTGAAGCCTGTGGCACTCAGTTCTGTGCAGGAACAATGTAAGATTAAAGCACGTGTTGTGGAACTATAAGAACCAGGACAGCTTTGTATGTTAGAGCTGTGGAACACAAGTAGCATATTGACTTGCCTGCTATACTTTGGGCTACAAGCAACAATTTGCCTGCTTGTCTATGGAACCACATGTAACAGATCAGCAACAGCTTTTACAGCTGATGTGTGAAACCTATTCCATGAACAGAACATGAAGTGAAAGAAAATATCTCCAAAGTAAGGGAAATCCCTTCTTAGAAAGTTGGCAAGCCAACAAGATTTCCCCTTTATTCTTATTAAGACGACAACTCAAACTTTGTAATTTTTCATAATTTTCAGTCCGGATGACAATAGTCAACCAGACAAAGAGAGAGGGTAAATCTCACTGTGGGGACACAGACTATAATATAAACCTGATGGAAGCTATAACACCTTCCTACTTTATTCAAAATGTAAAAAACAAAGTTTAGATATACTTTAGGGGTCTATTTAAAAATGTTTTCAGTCAAAATTCACACATTTTCTAATTGGCCTGTTCATACCAAATGCAGCAAAGTGTGTTGAAATGCGATATATCACACCGTGGTGCGTAAAAATGATCAGAATATAATTTTGTGACGTTTAGATGAGATAAACAGTGTGATGAGTTGTAATTAGCGTATTACAGTACCGATTCACATCGCACACTATTGGCCTCAACATTGCTCATCAGCAGTCCCTCGCACGCTACTGGTGTGAATGAGCCCTATATCATGGGTCTTGAGGTTGTGAGGATTTTGGGTGAAACATTTATAAATAGACTGCAGTGTGGTAAATCTACTCAAAAACAGTACAGTAGAAACAAGACCGTCTCATTCACGAATA
This sequence comes from Glandirana rugosa, assembly GCA_018402905.1. Classification (NCBI taxonomy): domain Eukaryota; kingdom Metazoa; phylum Chordata; class Amphibia; order Anura; family Ranidae; genus Glandirana; species Glandirana rugosa. Next base: position 503,991 of record BLSH010041002.1, read on the forward strand.
TGAGAAAAACAGTTAAGTGTTGATTTTATAAGCGCAGAGATCACAATGTTTTGCAGAATTTATGGAGCACTCCATCATAGCTCATAATTCTCCCAGGATAGAATGTCATGGTAGACATTCTTAAAAAACAGATGCTATAAGAAACGGTTCTGCCCAAGAAAACACTGTAGGAATTCAAATCTTCAGTCACCAGAAGACCATACAATTACAAATGCTTTTAACTGGTCAAGATGGTTACATTATAAAGGAAAAACCCAAAGCTGTTGGCTTTTGGTTTTCCCCTAACCACTGATATAAATGTAAAGAACTAATTAGCTGCAAGGCCTAAGTTTTCTGGTTACAATTAAATATCCACAAATCAAGTCAATAAGCCTCAAGGTCTCTAGATGAAATAACTCTATAAAAGGCTATAAAGAAAGATGGGGGCACCCACAGCCATTAAAACGTCATTCATATTCTTTCTAGTGTAAGTTAAAAAAAATGATTTTATTGGCTGCCCTAGGTAAATCCTCCACTCTCCCTTCATCCTATTTACCGTAATAGAACAGTGTACGCTAACTCAGAGCAGCTTTAAATCATGGGCTCAGGATATAATAGAAAAAAATGTGATTGCTATAAATAGAGAGGTATCCATATTTGAGAAGAAACATGTTTTATATTTCCTAAGACAAATAGAATTTGAAGCATGTATGGCCATTATAAGTTTTTTAGCTTTAATATTTAAAAGAAGTCACTCCAGGTTCAAAAAGTAACCATTCTCCTTGGAGAATACATGGCCAATAACCTTTAGCTCAAAGAATAAAATGATCTGGATCCTCCGACTTGAAGTGCCATTTAGTTCTTTCCTCATTTTGTCCTTTGGCAAATGTGGAAGAAAATGTATACAGACACTAAAAGACTACTTTGTTTATAGTTTTGAAAAAAAAGGAAAAAAGCTCTCTATTCTGGTGCTACCTGGGACAGGAAAGTGATGGGGAATGAAAATACACAGCAATATATATATATATATATATTTTTTTTTTTTCTAAGAAAAAGGTAAATGTTAACCTACATTATTACTACAGTATATTGCTCTATAACACCATCTATGAGTTTCCCTTTACTTCCATTACATTCCTGGGGGCAGGACGGGCGTTAAAATCCTCCCAAATAAGTGAAAACAGCAATGGAGCACAACAGAGGGTCATAAGCCTCCCTATTTTATCCAAGACAGGAAACAAAATTAGAAAAGTTCTGCTAAAAGCTAATTCACGGAAATGTGAAAAACACTTTGTACACTACTTCATGGCTAGATCTATATGTTAAAAGCTAAATGCTCAAAGAGATCAGAAGCAATACAAAAATGCCTGGACATCATCCAAAATTGAACACAGAATCAAACATGGAACAACATTCGGATGTACGTTAGATGCACACTGAGAAAAGATTTCTTCTTATAAGGCCACCTCTGATGCTTAAAGGGTCATTTCACCCATAACTGATATTTCATTATTGAGAGTAACATTAGCAGGCTTGATCACCCGTTGGTTTCTAATATCTTTTGGGAACTTCCAGAAAGGAAATCAAGCTTGCTGGCACCTACACAAAAATGATACTGTATATCGGTTTGGGCTGGTCTGACCCTTTAAGGAGTGGTGTTGTTTATAAAATGACTCTTTAGAGATTTATCTGGGAGCTGAATGCTCTCAATAGAAATGCAATTGTTACTGATCTATGATCTGCCCTCAGTTAACCAACACACGAAATACGTGTGTTACTTTATAAATAGCATTGGTTAGGTTGCCTTTCCAATACCTCTGGTTAGCCTGGAGCTGGAGTTTTTGCCAGCTGTCTGTCATCTCCTTCTCTTTTGAAGTAAGGCGTTCACTCATTGATGAATTTCCATGGGATAGACGTTTGGCTTCTTGATGCAGAGCCTGCAAGTGAATATTTATGTAAAAAAATAATTTTAGTTCCTAAAGGTTCTTGGCAAGTGATGGTATTTTCCGAGAATAATGTGGATCAGATCCCAACAAAAGTAGGAAACAATTTGTAAACAGATCCTCAAACTTGGCAATATATGTTGGACATTTAACTCGTTAATTCAATGTATTTTCATATAGTAAATTGTCCATAGACTAAATCTGAGTTATGAAGAGACACTGTGACACTGTCCATTTAAAAATAATTTCACTCCAGTTTCACTTTTTACACATTAATTTACATTTGAAAAAATGTGAATATTGGATGAAAGTAGTGTAAATCTTAGCTGGAAACACTGATAAATAGAATGTATGAATTATTGAATACACTGCATTAATGTAAAAATGCATGTGCTTGATTATAATTAAAGTGGAACTAAAGGGTGAATGCTTACCTGTCCAATGGTCCCTTTTGGTGGTGGGGGGGGGGGGTAACATCACTCCTGCGCATGCCCAGGAGCTAGTCATCCTGGCACAGAGACCAGCCCGGTACTGTAAGGAATGCTGCGCAGTTTACAATGCTGGAGAATATGGCAGGCAGATGGGGGAATTTGAAAAGGCATGTCTCTTCTGCAATAAAAGCCTATCTGCTCACTGTTTGTTACAGCGGAACTTCGGTTTCACTTGAAACTATCTTGCTATTATACTTGATGTAAAAATAAATAAATACAATTTTTAAAAAATGTATAGGGAAAAAATATTGTTATAAACTAATCTGATCTACTATTTTCCAAGGTTTATGCTGTATTAGTTAGTGCTACGAACCTCTTTCTGTGTCTGGATGACCTTGATTTCACGAAGAGTTTCTTCATGCCTCCGTATTAAGTTGGTGACGCTCTCTACATCCTTTCCATAGTCCAAGGACTGCATGAGCACACTCTAAAATAGATGGGTAAGATTGAATTAATAAATATCAAGAGCTGGTTACTGCTATCACAAGACTTACTTCATCTGCACAGACTTTCTGTCTATTGTACACAGACATGCTTAAAGTGTACATTTAGCCCAAACTTTTATTACATTTTGGATAGAACGAGGACAGGTTAAACTCCTTTCAGGGTATTTTTGCACTCTATGTCCCATTTGGGGGGTTTATATTTCCTTCCTGTCCTGAAGATGCAGAAGCAACAGGAAGGAAGAGAAAATCCCCCCAAAGCTAGAGGAATTCCCGTCTCATACAGTTATCACCAGAACAGTGACCCTCATGTCTTGTTCCAGTGACTACATTTTTGGATTTCCTCTCACTTTCTGTTTTCATGGCGAAGGTCACCTAGACAATTAGAGGGGTTGAATTTCCAAAGGAGGTCTAACCCTTCTATACTGTATCCAGAAAATAAAAGTTTTGCCTTTACATACACGTTAAAAAAACTGTGTTGCATTGGTAGGACAAATCCTTCAAATGCTTTAGGTACATGGTGGAATGTTCAGTAATTATGGAAGATCCAAGACACCCACCCAAAACTATTATTTTTGTTTGGTAGTAAAGGTGATGGGGGTCTATCACTGGGTAAAATATACTTTCCCTTATGAAGTTATCCCAGTTGTCCACTTTGCTTATTGCTCACATTAGTTCTGTTTGCTATAATTGTACAGGATTTTTATAGCGCCAACAGTTTACGCAGCACTTTACAACTTGAGGGTAGACAGTACAAATACAATACACTTTAATACAGTAGTAATCAGAGAGCCCTGCTCGTTATACATGAAACATGCCCAGCTAATCTTGTCATGAAATTATCTGAAGTGTACAGCTTGCTTCCTATACCATTAGTTTGAGCAAAATAAATTTCCTCCGTCAGTTCATCCTTACATTAGTGCAATTGGAAAATAATAATAAAATAAAATAAACCAAAGACCCATAATTAAGAGAGATTTAAAAAAAAATATCTAGGAAACAAATATTATAGAAAAATACCCAGCGTTATAATGATGCTTCTGACATAGAGGTATGCAAGCTATAACATAATAAACTGCGAGCAGACTAAACAGAAGGGTGTATTGCTAGACCCACAGGTGGCTGTAACGATGGGTCATGCTAATGGCATGACACAGATGTGCAGCATAAGTCACGGGGGAGCAGTATTCCTACCACTACAAAGTTTTCAACCCTGAAATTATATATAATGACTTTCTTTTCTCGAATAAAACACTGTTTATAGTAGTAATTAGGGGACTTTCATTCAATGTTCCTTTGGAAACATATGCAAACAAGAGTATGTGGATAATGCCACGTTTTACATGGCAGATCTATGAGTGAATGATCTGCCCAATGTTTCTTAAAGTGACTCTGTCATGAGAACAGTATGGGGGCTGCCATTATTGCCCCCTCCTTTGAGACTGTTAGATTCCTGGCTTTCATGTAAATGCTTTGGCTTTTATACTTTCTGAGTCCCTGACCCAGAACAATTATAGGGTAAGGAATTCTGACACCTCTCCAACACTCACTTACAGTATGCTGGTTCCAGGTCTTTGTCTCAAAAGTAATGAAGACACAGCCAGGGAACTAGCATTTTTAAAAGAGCTAGCAATCATGCAGCCTTTGCTAAACCAGAACACCTACTGGTGGCCAGCTATGTTTCAGAAAATAGGCCTCATGCGCTGAGGGATGGTGCCTCTGCTCAACATTTTAAAGAAAATCTGTTATCATTGACTTTTCTTTCTGAAAATGTTAGGTGCCTGGCTGTTATTCTGACCCTTTGGCCTCACTCTGTTTTGCATGCTAAGCCAGAGAATCAGCAAAACAGCCAGGCAACAGGCAGTCCCCTCATTTATTTCATGACAGGCTAACATTAAAATTCAAATTAACTTTCAGCTTAAATCAGCTAAATACATTCCGGGTCTGCAAAGTCATGCCTTTTTTATTTTTAAAAAGCAGCCACAGCCTAAGTAGAAATTCCTTCCCTCTGCCAGCATACTCTAAAAAAGGACCCTTGCTCTATATGTGGAAGCAGTGGCCTCTCTGCAGAGGTCCAACGCCTGATTGTGAAGCTACAGTTCTGACTGAGAGGGGGATGTCAGGCGTCTGCATAGAACCCACAGAGAGCAAGGATCCCTCTCTGCAGCATGCTGGCAGAAGGCAGGATTTTCTACTCTGCCTACTTTTTAAAGAACACATATTTCTGATTATGTGCATAATCCTCTGGATATCGTCTTGAAAGTACATTATCTTCAGGTAATTGAAGATTTAAGCTCTATATAACATACCATTAAGGACAAATTTGTAGAAGATTTATTTCATACTATGCTTCTTCCATATTATACACAGGCCCCCATGCCAGCTTGGTGCAGCCTTGGTTGCCTGCGGGGGACGTGATTGGTATGGTGACGATCCCTATCTATTGAGAGGCCCTCCCAAGTTTGTGGTAGTGGCCCCATTGGACCCTTGGGGGAGAGACCACCACGGTTGACGCACTAACCCTTGGTACATATTGTGTAAGTGGTTGCCATTTTACACGCATTTGTTGCAATGTACTATCAATAGATAAAAAATTTCTGTATATATGTTTTCAATCCTAACATGTATGTTGTTTATCGATTTCTATCAGATTGATTTTTAAGCTCCAGATGAAGCGCAGAGCGCGAAACTAGTTGAGCAAGATATCACCTTTCACTTGAACAACTGGGAACCATACCAGCGTAACCTTTAAAAGCCAATTATTCATGCTATTGCTTGTTATCTGTACTTATATATACTGACACACTAAGGTACTAGGTTACGGTGGGATATTTGTCCCAGATCAATGTGGATTAATGTCCAATTGATTCACCAGGGACTCAACTTTACAGTTGACAATCCTTGGCAATCCTATATGATATGATGCTACTACTCTGGGATCCCCTAAAGATCCTTGGTAAAGTATATTGGTATTGATGTTTGGGATTCATACATACACCTTTTAAATTACCAAATTTTAAATGTCATTTGTTTAATGTGGGCACATGGATGCCATTGTTTGCAATAAATAAAGTACAATATATTTTTTACTCAGCATGCCTATAAAGTCCATTTTTTGTAAATATTCATTTACTTTTTAAAGAAGATGAACTGTGAGCCTTTGCATAACTTTTGGTTTGGGTGCATCTGTAATGTATTTTGCTAATTTAAACTGAAAGCTTGGTTGGGCTTTAAGACCTCCCAGAGTGATTTCACTAGAGTGTAAAAGGGGAGCACAACAACTGCAGCTTCTTCAGCAATCAGAAGTGCATCCTCCTGGGCAAATAAAACATTCTTTGTAGAAGGCATTATATTGTACAGGGTGCGGTTTCAGTGTAGTGCAATTTACTTGCTTTATCATTCATCTCTATGGAGATGGCATTTGACAGGGGACCACACCAAAGATGTTGCAAGTAGCATTTCTTTAACACAACCTAATAAAATGCACCCTTTTGCCCAGTTCATATAGTTTTAGGGTTAGTTTACCATTACAAAAAAAACTGGCTATACAGGTAAGGGGTGTCTGTAGATAAAAACAAACTGGGCAGCTTTCACCACAGTTAAAAAATGCCCCTGCTATAGGCGTAGGTCATTCACGTGGAACCAACTGGGATAGCGCTGCAATCTCCACTGCAATCCAAAGAAGGCTCCAAAACCCGGTGCCCTGGCTCTACAGTCTTTGGAACCCCACTGCAGCACAATCTACGAAAAAGCGCTGGTGCATCAGTATGCAGTATGAATCAGCAAAGCGGTTATTTTTTATTGAAGACAGTGAAATACTGCAAATGAAAAGCCAATGCGTTTCAGCCATTCAGGCCTTAATCCTGGCCATGATTAAGGCTTAAACAGCCAACACGCGCTAGATTTCTATTTGCTGTACTTTACTGTCTTTAATAAAAGATAACAGCTTTTCTGACTCATGCCTGTGTGTCTGTGCTTTTTTGTGGATTGTAGGTCATTTACATACCTCCCAAATCCTTGCTGAAAACCTCCCACAGATGGCATCATCCTGTCTTGCTTTGCGGCTAGGACATTGCTAAGACAATCTCAGCCAATTCAAATCAACCTTGCATGTGCTCTCTCTCCCCTGTCACAGTAGCTCTGAGCTCAGCGGTGCTGCAACAGAAATGATAGTGGACAATATACACTATATTACCAAAAGTATTGGAACGGTGTTCTGTCAGGTTGAGGTCAGGCCAGTCAAGTTCTTCCACCCCCAACTTGCTCATCTATGTCTTTATGGACCTTGCTTTGTGCACTGGTCCAAATCATTTGATGGAGGAGGGATTATGGTGTGGGGTTGTTTTTCAGGGGTTGGGTTTGGCCCCTTAGTTCCAGTGAGGGTAACTGTTACGGTATCAGCATACCAAAACATTTTGGAAAATGTCATGCTCCCACCTTTGTGAGAACAGTTTGGGGATGGCCCCTTCCTGTTCCAACATGACTGTGCACCAGTGCACAAAGCAAAGATGAGGATGAGCGAATTTGGGGTGGAGTCCTGAACTCAATCCAATAGAACACCTTTGGGATGAATTAGAGCGGAGACTGCAAGCCAGGCCTTCTCGTCCACATCAGTGCCTGACCTCACAAATGCCCTTCTGGAAGAATGGTCAAACATTCTCATAGACACATTCCTAAACCTTCTGAACAGCCTTCCCAGAAGAGTTGAAGCTGTTATAACTGGGTGAGCCAACTCAATATTGAACCTTATGGACTAAGACTGGGATGCCATTAAAGTTCATGTGCATGTAAAGGCAGGTGTCCCAATACTTTTGGTAATATAGTGTATGT
>BLSH010041002.1:513867-555063 GCA_018402905.1 Glandirana rugosa
TGGATCCCAACGGTGGAGTAGAGAAATTTGGGCTTAGTGGGAGGTGGGCAGAGGGTGGAACCAAGGGACGGTGTTTGGAGGTGGGTAGGGGGCAGAGATAAGGGGTGACTTGGAAGGGGGTAGTACCTACAACTATTCCCTGAGGAAAAAAAAAGCCCCATGCATGTGTACACCCCCAGTCACTGCCCCTGCAGATAAAGGGGGGGGGGGTGGTTGGGATAGAGTTGCCATCTCATCCCTTTAAAACCGAGCACGCATTAACTACACAGGTTCTGTGGCTGAGTAGGGTGGTAATTAAACTCACTTGGTGCCTTATCTGCATTAAATTAGCCTCAGAACCTGTGTAATTAATATGTGTTCGGGTTTAAAGAGATGAGGTGGCAACCCTAGGTTGGGGGGCAGCAAAAGCACAGCTCAAGTGCAGGGTTTTACTGCCCTTCAGCAGCTAGTGTAAATAAGCCCTAACAATGCCAAATAACAGAGCCCAGTAGTTGCTTATTTTTCCCTTAACCCTTTTGCAATCATTAATGCCAAGATGTACCGGCTAAACTTACCATACCAGTGTCAGTATGCTTCGACTGACTATATTGTTTTTGGCTAACACATCTGCTTAAATTACTATTACACTGTTTTTAAAGTGCACCTGCAACCAGACTATGGAAATTTAATTTTCTATGTATTCTTAACAAGCAGTAAAGGAGCTTTAAAACAAGCCATCCCTGACCTTTCTAGCTGTTTCTTGTCTTTGACAAACTGGATGTACTATCTACATGATGCAAAGAAGAATAACCCCTGATTTTGGGACTTTTAAGGCGCTAACTATAAAAAGTTTTACATTTATTTATACATGTAAAATTCAACTGCAAAAGACATTACATACATAAGCATGGAGTGATACAGACATATATCACCAGAAAAATCACAGATGTCTACGTAGAATACTTGAATGATCCTCCACCTGACATGTTTAGGAGTTTACCTCCTTCTTCAGAGGATTATAGAGGAAATTGTATAAAGACATTCCATAGTGTACATGTATAACATTTCCATGCCAGTATTAAAAGATGAGGTTCCACCAACCCATGCCCTCCCCCCAATCTCGGCCACCAGTTAAATTGTATGTCAATGAATGATGTAGCCTCACTTGCAAGTGTAAAAAAACAAACGAAAAGGAGTCATGGCCCAAGATAGGGCTGGGGTCTCCCTGGTGGGGTATAGGCCCTGGGGGACACTGAGGTCAAAAATTTGAGAAGCCACCGTTGCACCATCCAGCTCCATCCATTCGAGAAAGGGGTCTTTTTAATACAGGCTGGCTTCCCAAATTCTTGATCTCAGTGTCCCCCATGGCTCATATCCCACCAGGGAGACCCCAGCTCTATCTTGAGAGGATGACCCAGGTACCGATCCAGGGATCTGGGCAGATCCCAACTCTATGGTCCTGATAACGCCCAAGCTTGGACCAACTCTATGGGATCAGCAGAAACCGGACTTCAGCTCGCTCTCTGCTGAAAATGGGTCACAGGAGTGCAGAACGAACTGCACTCCTGTGATCCACAGGAGTCCTCATTCACATCTCCTTTCAGCCTGGGTTCACATTAGTGCGATCTCAGAGACCGCATGTGATTCGCACCCGCACTGCAGGTGCCAATCACATGCACTCTCGAAGCAGTGGGAGTTCAGCCATACAGTTGTATGGCTGAACTCACATTAGATTCGCAAAAAAAAGGTGCATGTACCTTTTTATTCCCCCAGTGGAATCGCATCGCATGGGTGTTCTCACCCATGCGATCCTCTTCACGTGCAAGTTCACAGTTCGCACTGCGATCTGTGAACAAAACTGGGGGTGTCATTAATTTTGTAATGACACCTGCAGCGGTTCGCAGAAAGCAGTGTGAACTGCCTGCGGGAAGAATTTGATGCGGGAACCAGCTCTATATCGCGCTGGTCCCCGCATCGCACATATGTGAACCAGGGCTAAATATAACTGATGTGTAAGAGAAAACAGACTATTTTTCATTAAAAGATTAGTTCACCTTTACAAATAAACCACCTATGCAGCTAAGGGGCACCTGTAGATAAAAACAAACTGCGCAGCTTTGACCAAAGTTAAATAATGCCCTTGCTATAGGTATAGGCCACTTATGTACCTCCTAAAGCCTAGACAAAGAACTCCCAGAGATCGCACCATCCTGTCCTGCCTTGTTGTTATAGACCTACACCTACAAAACTATACAGTTTGGTTTTACCTTCAGGTACCCCTTACCTACATAGGAAGTTTTTTTAGTAAAGTTGAACTATCCCTTAAAAACAATGTGATAAATAAGTATTATTTGTAATACACAGGAGCTGATAAACCCAGATCTTGTTTATTATATTGTATATCCACTGCCAAACATTTAGTAAGCAGGGTTCACCCCTTAATAATGTAGTGTGATGATGATATGTTCATGATGGCAGGACAGATCACGTACTTGTCATTCAGCTGTTTCTTCCTCTGAGATATGGTCTTCACTTCTTCCTGGTTCTGTCTCTCCAGCTTGGTGGCCAAAGCATTAATAGCTTTTATGTGGGCATCGTCTACTGTCTCTTGCTACAAAAAAGACAGGAGTTTAAACACAAAAACATGCAGTAGTTCCCAACCAATGATAATGCTTAGGTAAGTGTAATTCGAAATACCTAAGCATTATTTATAATGAATACACAGGACCATGGACCTAGGATTACAACAAGGAAATGATAAAGGCATACCTAACTAACTCTAAACCTACTCTCAGTCATATTCTAGCCTAATCTATCTAGCCCTGTAAATAAAAAATCCCTATACTTACCTGTTCTGCAGCTGCTCTGGACCAGTCCCAGGTTGAGCTGTCAGCGGTGGATTTAGTGTGTGGGAGTGTGTAGCAGAGGCCCCTGCTCCAACGGAAGCCCCATAGCCAGTCTATGAGTGACATCACTTCCCAGGTATTTCCCAGCTTTCTCCTGGACACAGAGGGCGCCGCTGGAGATCGGAGTGGAGAGCATCGCAGAACAGGTAAGTATAGTGATTTTTTCTTTACAGGGCTAGATAGATTAGGCTTAGAATGTGACTGAGAGTAGGTTTAGAATTAGACCCCTTTCACACTGGGGCATTTGTCAGTCACTTTAGCGCTAAAAAATAGAGCCTGTAAAGCAACTGAAAACTGCCTCTCCTGTCTCACCAGTGTGAAAGCCCGAGTGCTTTCACACTGGGGTGGTGTGCTTGCAGGACAGGAAAAAAGTCTTGCAAGCAGCATCTTTGGGGCGGTGGAGGAGCGGTGTAAAAACCGCTCCTCCACCACCCCTGCCATTGAAATGAATGGACGCTGCTTTCAAAGCACCTTAAAAGCATTTTGAAAGCATTGCTAAGCAGGCACTTTTAACCCCTTTTGGGGGGGTTAAAAGCTTCCCGCTAGTGGAGCCAAAGAGTTGTTATAACAGCGGTAAAGTGCCGCTAAAACTAGCAGCGCTTTACCGATACTGCCCCCACCGCCCCAGTGTGAAAGTAGCCTTAGTTAGGTTTTGCCCAAACTTCCACTTTAATGTTATTCGGTAGTGGGACCTTGCTGGAAAATATTACTATATTCAGTTCATTAGAATTCACCAGTTTAAAGTGCATTTATAGTGAAAACCATTTGATTTTTTTTTTTTTTTTAGCTCTGCATATAGCAAAAATTAAAACTTGTCACTTTTTTGGCTGTCCCTTCAAGAAGATTTAACTTCACTTCTTGTCCCCAAAAGTATCTACCGTACAATGTGAGAACAGGTATCCACATTGGAAGATTTCTATTCATCTCTTGTTCCGGTGCCCATTGCAAATTTTGTATTCTCCCTTTTCATCCAACAGAGGATGAAAGTGAGATTTTTGTGCAATACCCTTGCACAGAGTAGGTAAGTGTTACTTTTTAAATTTTTTTTTATTTTAACCTTAATGCTACTTTAAAAGTTTTGTGTACCGGTACTTTGACTATCTGCTCAACCAGTAATGGTTGGATTAATTAGTAGCTACAGAGTCAAGAAAAGGCCAGTTAGATTGAGGGATAAAAAAAAATAAACAAAAAAAACAAATCTTTAATACCCCAGATCCAGCTCCACGAAATTCATTCAATTTCCTTGTAAGCTGCAGACAGTGTTCATAGTCTTCTCCAAGATCTCCAACATTGATCATCACTTCCTGAAAAGCAAATTACAATGAGTCAACATACAGTATATGTATATACAGTATATAGCAGTGGTGGCGAACCTTGGCACCCCAGATGTTTTGGAACTACATTTCCCATGATGCTCATGCACTCTGTAGTGTAGTTAAGCATCATGGGAAATGTAGTTCCAAAACGTCTGGGGTGCCAAGGTTCGCCATCACTGGTATATAGGATACACAAATTAGGGCGTCAGACACAGAAAAGTAGCGTGAGATACATGTAGTAACACTGTGCAGGAATAAAAACAAGCTCACCTTCTCTCGGATCCAGGCCTCCACCTGGTCCACTTTCTGCAGGAACTCTAACAGGTCCCTCTTGTCCTCCAGCATTTTTCCACGAGCAGCTACTGCTTTCTTCAGTTTTTCCCATTCATCCTGGAGCATTCGACTTTTTCTTTGTATATCAGAATACTTTGGGTGTTGAGAAGTCAGCAGTGAGTTCCCTGTCTGTACATAAACAACAGTGATTTAAATCACAGAGCAAGAATTTTGGTGCCTGAGATTTATTATTGTGCTGCATCATTTCATGTGAGCTTCCATATGTTACTGCAAGTCTGCCCCCCTCTGGCCACCACCTCAACTGAAAGCTTCTCAAACTGCCCAAAATAAGTGGTCACAGGGCCTGAAACCTTCAGGTCATGGAAATCAAGGCGTTTGTTACAGTAACCAATAGATGGCAGCTGTCATTTTCCTGTTACTGAATAGAAAACCTATTAACGAGGAATAGTGGACAACTCACCATTCTTCTTCCTCCAGATTTAACACATAACATCATTGTAACAAATCTGAATGCTCAAAGAACAACCTGCCTATACAAGAATTTAATCTATCAAATCCCCATACAACAAAGAGCCCAAATGATGTGTGTCATGAAAGAAAAATTGTAAATCAACGAGAAAAATATATAGATGTGAATGCAGCATTTGTAGTATTGTAATCATAATACAGAGTTGCTACACTCATTAGGACCAGATGGAAGTAAGTGGGCTGTACTATGACCCCTTCTGCTATAACACTGCATAGAAAACTCTATACTCTACCTGCAAAGATTTATTAACATAGTTTGCTACTAAGGACCTCCTCTCCCTGGCAAATTTACCAATGCTAAAGCCATTAAGGGGGAAAGGCTGGGATGCAAGATATTTGCCCCTTTACAATCCCTACATAAGTGCACAAGATAGCTCTCCTCCCAAATCCCTTGGGGGAATTCTTTCACCATCACTGTTGGTAGACTTTGCCAAAGGCTGACACTGCTACCATTGCAGAAAAACCCTAGTAGTTCATTACCTGAATAACAGTCTGAATGTTTGTTTCATGAGCCAGGATTTCAGCCTCAAACACCTGATGTTTTTGCAGCAGTTTCAGTTTACTTTGCAGGTCTTGGGGCCCTTGGTAGGCTTCGTCATCCAGCTTCTGCATGCGCTCATTAATCCAGTACTGTGCCTAAAAGTTTAAGGCACCAATACAAATAGATTACAATAAGCAATTACTATAAGCTATTTAAAATTATAAAGCAGTGTGAAGTTATTCTTGATTGTCACATGCTGTATTACCTCGGCGAAGTTCTGGTAGAAGGTAGCCAGCAGGAATGCTATCTGCAACTCTTCCCGACGGACCTTGCTAAGTTGCTTCACCTTGTCCCTTCGATCTATGACAGATTTCAGTTTGTACTGCACCTGTCTTCCTTCCTCTTTTCTACTCACTTCTTGAACTCTGTCTGCTTGTTCTTGCAGCAATGCCACCTACAATAGCCAGTAATAACATATAACGTTATTATCCTCAAGAACATAAGTGTATATGCCATACAGAATAGTAAAAGAGGACCAAACTGTTCTAAGTTAGCAAGCCATCGCACTATTTATAAAACCGAGAAAAATTAAAGTTATATTTTTCCAAACTATGACTTCTTAAAGTGTATTTGAAGCCAAATTATTTATTTTTTTAGTTTAAGATAAAATAAAGAATGTTTAGAACCCCTTTCAGGTTTTTATTGTTGTCCCTGCTAGGGAGATTCACTCTGTCCCTTTATCTTGACAGGGTCCGAGTCCAAGGAGGGCTGGAGGGGGCCAAAGTTCCAGGGCAGGTCAGAGGGACCCAGAGTGGGCCAGAGTTTTGGGAAGGGTCAGAAGGGGCCAGAGTTCCAGGAAGGGTCAGGGTGGGCCAGAGGGGGCTGGAGTTCCAAGGAGCACAAGAGGGGGCTGGAAGCAGCCAGTGGGAGTAGGAGTTCGGGGAAGGGCCAGAGGGGTTCAGAGATCTGGGGATGGCCAAAGGGGGCAAGAAAGGGCAAGAGGGGGCAATAGGGGCCCAGAGTTCTAGTAAGGGCCAGAGGCTCCTGAGTGCTATGGAGGACCATAGTGGGACAGTGGGGGTCAGATTTGTGGAGAGGGCCAGGGAGGGCCAGAGGAGGCTGGAGCTCTGGGGGAGGCCTGAGGGGGCTGGTGTCCAGGGGAGGGCCAGAGTGGACCAGAAAGCGCTGGAGTTCCAGGGAGGGCCACAGTGAGCAAGTGGCAGCCTATGTTGCGGGGACAAGGGCCAGAGGGGCCTGAGTTCTGTCGAGGGTTGGCTGGGCTGGAAATTCCAGCAAGGGCTGGGTAGTTCTTGAGTTCTGATGAGGGCTGGAGTTCTGATGAGAGCCAGGGAAACCAGAGTAGGTGAGGGCCAGGGGCTGGGAGGTGGCTCAGTTCCATTGAGGGCCAGATTTCTGGTAAAGGCAGAAAGGGGCTGAAGTTCTGATGAGGGCCAGGGGGGCAAGAGTTCTGGCAAAAATAGAGAGGATCTGGAGTTCAGACGAGGGTCGAAAAGGCCTGGCAAGGGTTGGGGGACCTGGTGCAGGCCAGAGGGGCCGGAGTCCGGGCAAAGGGTTGGGGCTGGGTAGGCCTGGGTTCTAGTGAAGGTTGGGTGGGCCTGAGTTCTGGAAAGATCCAGGGGGGCTGAAGTTCTGGCAAAGGCTAGGAGGTGCATGAGTTTAGATGAGCAGTGCGATTCCTTCATTTCTTGACATGTCTACAGATCAAGAAGTGAAGAGAAATCTCCCAACTGGGACACAGATGGCAACCCCTGACAAGGGTTTTTAGCAATCTGTTACTTTATCCAAAATGGACATATAAAAATAAAAATAAATTTGACTTTAGATACACTTTGACAATTCTGAAGAACAATCTGGGAAACCCACTTAATTAGCTTTTCAATGGTTATTCTATCGTGTGGTCATATTTATATAATATAATAGTCAAATTGATTACATCACATGCTAACTATGGATACATGAATATGCCTGGATTAAGTTCACAACACTTTTTGTAAGTTCCCAAACTTTGTGGATAATCTCATTGACATATATGGGGAGTGAAGCTTTTTATTCAATACTGGCCATTGGCTAATAAGCAAGCTTTTTTACACAAAAAGAATTGGAAGCCGGCAACTGCCATTGGGGCCATGTATCAAAGCCAAAATTAAAAAAAATAAATAAAAAGCCTCTCTCCCTACACATAACTGTAAGGTCTTCTGAACAACTTAAACACATAGGGGTTGATTTACTAAAGCTGGAGAGTGCAAAATCTGGTGCAACTCTGCATAGAAACCAACCAGCTTCCATTTTTTTGTCAAAGTTTAAATGAACAAGCTGAAGTTAGAAGCCGATTGTCTTCCATGCACAGCTGCACCAGAATTTGCACTCTCCGGTTTTAGTAAATTAACCCCACAATGACAACATGGCTGCTATAAGTCCACCTCTTTATAGAAAGGGGGCTCAGTTATCCTCAGTTATGCGTTCCTTTACATTCCTTGTGACTTAGCTAACCAGGGACAAAGGCTATAAACTGCATTATAAGTTGTCACTAATTTCTGATGGCAAACCTGCAAAGTATTTTTGCCAAAGGCTTGTGATTGGTGCAGTGAAACCACCATGCCTAGTATGGATGCCATCAAATTAGCCATGGTGTTACCAAACACCCCTTTCATATCTGGGAAGTTGTATGGAAAATCCAATCAGTTGGGACAGGGTTTGGGTTTTAACTTTTACAACAGATTTAATTTAAACCAAAGACAGTCCTGGCATTTTTTACATCAGTGTAAATTTAACATGTATAAAACAAGCACTCTCTGCACTTATTTTCCTACCCCTACTTTTTCTAAGGAAATAAAATGTTTTTCTCCATTATTCAAAAAATGACTGTGTGAGCATGTGGAATATCCTCTACATTAGGTTGTTAGTCTCTTGTTTTTTTTAATATAAACAGTATACACTAACCACGTACCTTTTCATCCTGGGAATAGAGAAGCTTTTCAAAGGCCTCATGTTTTTTGATCAGCTGTTCTATTTCTCCAGCAGTGGCCCCAAGATCACCAGACTTTAGAGTGGCCTGCCAAATACAGAAAGAATCATTAAAAAAAACTTCCACTAAACCATTGCATTTAAATCGGCCACATAAGATTGGTCCAGTGTAATTTTCAGAGAAACCGCCATACCAAAAATACCTCCTGTTTATGGGGTACTCATAATGTACAAAAAAACTTACAGGTAGCCATTCCTGCTCTTTATAACAAAGCTCAGTAGGTCTGAACCAGGAAGAAACACTCTTTCTGCCACAGGTGCTGATGTAGTGGAGGAGGTGGGAATTTTGGGTATTGCAAGAGAAAGAATGGTGTCCCTTGTGATCTCAACAGCTCAAAATTTCAAAAGGATGTTCTGTTTCTTTTTTTAAGCATATGTGATGGAATAATAAACCATAAAACTAAGATCTGTAGCACAGAGGTAACAGCATAAGCTGTTGGTACATATGTATTTCTTCCCATGCGTTACTTCAGCGCAGTTCAGAGCCCCACCAAAGTTTCCTTAAAGCAGAGAACAGGCCCATTCTCATCTTAGTGCTATACCTATTAATTGAGCTACCTACCCTTCAACCATTCTAGTTTGGCAACATCCTGAGTAGGAGGTCCGATTCTGTCAGCAATTCTCAGAAAGGATGTGCTTGAACTGCAAAGAGTCCAGAGAGGGGCATCATTGCTAAAAAGGGGGGGGGGGGCAGGGATGATCCTAGGGTCACAGACGCCTTGGTGCAGAAATATTTCTGGCGCCCCCACATGGGCATGGTCATCTTACTAACTCCTCCCCTTTACAAATGTTTCTATGGCATCAACTCAAACACAGAGATGCTCCCCTAAGGATTCTTTGTTACCCTGGGATCCTCCCACAATCTCTTAACAATAAACAAAATACAGGAAGAGAGTACTCTAATGGGATCTGGAGGGGGTCTCTCTAATGGACACAAAGTGGGCTTTTGTTAGAGAGAGCCCCCAGACATACTAGAGACATGATACAAGCAATGGTCAAAGACTGCAGACATAATATAAAAAAATGGTCAGAGACGGCAGACATAGAAACATAGAAACATAGAAGAGTGACGGCAGAAAAAGACTGAGTAGTCCATCGAGTCTGCCCCCTTTTTATTTATTTTTTATTTTTTTTTTTTTTTTTTTTTAATTTTTTTTTTTTTTATACATTAACCTTGTTGTCTGACTATGGCTATGTTTATCCCAAGCATGTTTGAAGCCATTTACTGTTGACTGTCTCACAACCTCTGTTGGTAGTTTATTCCAATCATCAACCACCCTTTCAGTAAAATAATACTTTCTAAGATTAGTTTTGAACTTCCCCCCAGTTAGTTTGAGGTCATGTCCCCGTGTTCTTGATTTTGGTTTCATATTGAAAAGACCGCCCTCCTGAACCTTATTTACCCCCTTCAGACATGATACAAGAAATGGTTAGAGATTGCGGACATGATACAAGCAATGGTCAGAGACTGTGAGCATGATACAAGAAATGGTCAGAGACTGCAGACATGATACAAGCAATGGTCAGAGACTGCAGACATGATACAAGCAATGGTCAGAGACTGTAGACATGATACAAGCAATGGTCAGAGACTGTGGACATGATACAAGCAATGGTCAGAGACTGTGGACATGATACAAGAAATGGTCAGAGACTGCGGACACTATACAAGCAATGGTCAGGGACTGCGGACATGATGCAAGAAATGGTCAGAGACTGCAGACATGATACAAGCAATGGTCAGAGACTGCGGACATGATGCAAGCAATGGTCAGAGACTGTGGACATGATACAAGAAATGGTCAGAGACTGCGGACATGATACAAGCAATGTTCAGAGGCTGCAGACATGATACAAGAGATGGTCAGAGGCTGCAGACATGATATAAGAGATGGTCAGAGACTGCAGACATGATACAAGAAATGGTCAGAGACTGCAGACATAATACAAAAGATGGTCAGAGACTGCGGACATGATGCAAGAGATGGTCAGAGGCTGCAGACATGATACAAGAGATGGTCAGAGAATGCAGACATGATTCAAGAGATGGCCAGAGACTGCAGACGTGATACAAGAGATGGTCAGAGACTGCAGACATGATACAAGAGATGGTCAGAGACAGCAGACATGATACAAGAGATGGTCAGAGACCGTGGAAATGATACAAGAGATCAATGCACAAAATGCAGCCTTATCAATACCCACCAAATGCAGCCTACCAGTGCCCAGCAAATGCAGCCTTATCAGTGCCCACCAAATGCAGTCTTATCAGTGCCCACCAAATGTGGCCTACCAGTGTCCACCAATTGCAGCCTACCAGTGCCCATCAAATGCAGCCTACCAGTGCCCACCAATTGCTGCCTACCAATGCAGTGTTCATCAAATGCAGCCTAGTAGCCTACCAGTACCCACCAAATGTGACCTACCAGTGCCCACCAAATGCAGCCTCATCAGTGCCCACCAAATGCAGCCTCATCAGTGCCCACCAAAAGCAGCCTTCTCAGTGTCAATCAAAGGCAGCCTGCCAGTGCCCACCAATTGCAGCCTGCAAGTGCTCCTGGATTACACAGAGCGGCGACGATCTCCTACTGTCACGGAGCTTGGATCTGAATCTCCCGGGCAGCCACTGTAACACAGTCTCACCTCCTAGACTGGTTCCTGGCTCCTATGATACATGTCACACTGATTCAATTTCACTACATTCACAACTTTTGAACTTGAGAATGAGGGACACTTCAGGGAGACAGTTCTGAAGTATGAACCAATCCTTAGGGAGAGAGAGAGGAAATGATCACTATGGTATATGGAAGAAAGGAAGGAGGGATCACTATGGTACATGGAAAACAAGAAGGATTACTATGGCACATGAAAGGCAGAAAGACTATGGTACATGGAAGGCAGGAAGACTGGCACAGGAAAGGCAGGAAGACTATGGTACATGGAAGGCAGGAAGACTGGCACATGTAAGGCAGGAAGACTGGCACATGGAAGAGAGGAAGACTGGCGTATGGAAGGCAGGAAGAATAAGGCACATTTCAGGAACAGAGAGGGGCGAGATCACTCACCGGAGGCTGCATTGAGGCTCAGGAGACATCAGAACAGGAGCAATTTGTTGCTTTTAAATCTCCCACCCACACTCCCTTCCCAGGCACAGATTGACTGCATGCAGGGGTTGTGGGTGGGCACTGGGTGGTGACATGGGGAGAAGGTGGGGCAGACCTAGTCTCCCTTCTTCTTGCTCCTCTTACGGGATATACAGAGTACAGTGTACAGCGGGCGAGGATGTACAATGGGCGGGGATGTACAGTGGGCGGGGATGTACAATGGGCGGGGATGTACAGCATGCGGAGATGTACATTGGGCAGGGATGTACAGCGGGCGGGTGAGTGGGGGGACTGTTTGGCACTGAGCAAGACCACAGCGCTCAGACGAAAGCTAGTGCGGTGTGACTCTAGCATTGGGAGGAATCTATTTAACCTATGGTCTCTAAAGAGGACCTAGCCCCATGAGTAAGTTAGACAAGAAACAGTTCAATCTTAAACGGAATAAGGGGTTCTTTACTGTAAGAACGGTAAGGATATGGAATTTCCTTCCACAGTTGGTGGTGTCAGTGGGGAGTGTAGAAAAAAAATTAAAAATGTGTTTCTTAGCAAGCGCAATGTACAGGGATATGGAAAATGGTAGAGACACACACACTCAGGTTAAAATGGATTGACTGATGTCTTTATTCAAACTTATCAACTATGTAACCTCTGTCTAATGCCTAAATCTAACCCTTCATCTCAGCCTGAACCTTAACTTTAACCTAACCCCTAATCATAACACTTAAAGTGGTTCTAAAGCCTCAAGGTTTTTTAATCTTAATGCATTCTATGCATTAAGGTAAAAAACCTTCTCTGCTGCAGGATACCCCCCCTGTTATTGTTGCCTAAGCCCAATCCGACGTGCACGAGAGCTCTCACCGCTGTCTTCCTCCTCATTGGGCAGATTAATAGCAGTGGGAGCCATTGGCAATCCAATGCTATGATGAGGGAGTGGGGGACAGGGCCGAGTTGCCCGGTCTGTGTCAACAGCGGCTTTCCATGGGAGCACTCACTAAATAGGAGGGGCCTGAAGCGCCGGCAGGGGAACACAGAAAAGGAAGATTGGGGCTGCTCTGTGTAAAACTATTGCATGAAGCAGGTAAGTATACCATATTTGTTATTTTAATTTTAAAACAACAAAGGTTTAATGTTACTTTAACTTCAACCTAACCCTCAAATTAGCCCCTAATCGTAACACTAGTTTTCAGCCTAACCCATAATCCTAACCTTTAATATTGTTATATTTATTATGACGAGCTAAAATGGTGTTGGATAGAATGGGGAATGATTAGAGCCACTGTTGGGAATTTACTGTTACACATATTTTAGAGAGATCTCCCCTCACTTATTATCCTGGGACAGGCAAAAAATGAGGAAAGATGAAATCTCCAATAGTAACACAGAAATAAAAATGTTTTAGAGTAGAGTAGGGGAAGGCTAGAACCGCTATTAGCTTTTATTGTGAAATGTTGCAGATTTTTCATCACTCCCATTCTGGTGAAACCATTGTTATTTGGACAGCAAGTGGGGAGAAATCTCTTTAACGAAGCCCCAGATAGCAGCAAAGCCCGATAGGGGTTGTAATATTTCCCCTTTCAGACAAGGGCTCTCTTTCATCTTGCACAATATGTATATAATGAACAATTTCCAAGAGTCCATCAGTCTGAATATTAGCTCTTGAAATCTCAGCATCTGGAAAGAGCTCTTGCGGTGGTGAAGAATGTTTACATTACTCCATAAAAAAGCCTTTGTCCTATGGCAGTACAGGGATATAAAGCCCACTGTATGGTTTGCCATTATTTACTGAAAATAAATATCTACTTGGAAGTAAACTGAGCCCAAAGACCGCTTTTACTTGACAATATGCTTTGGGTCTTTAGAACAGATGTTTTTCCGAGTAATATATTATGCCTCGTATTTGTGGAATTTGTCTGAACGTATGGTAGTATAAAAGCCTAGTAATAAGGGAACGGTAAAAAAAAATAACTGACGCTGTCCTGATTGTTTCTCGGTAACTGTAGACGAGAACCATAATGCCACATTTTTTCATTTAGAATAAAAAACACCTAACGTGTATCTGATCGACTAACTGCAAACAGCTGTTTGAAGCAATGGTAAATGATTGCAAAATAAAATCCCATAGACTAAAGGATTTCTCCACAAGTTAACCTCTTTGTAACCAGTAGAATATCAGTCCCTATGTTAACAAAAATTGGAGCATTACATTCAGCGGGTATATACTGTTTTACTGCAGCATTTTTATGAAAATAAAATTTGGTCTGACTTTCACATTTTTTTTACAAGCTTGCTTCTTCTATATTTTATTCAATTAAATATATCAGTTTGTAGATTGGCCACTGGAGGGAGCAGACCCCCAATTTGAAATTACTCCACTTCCCTTCTTAACAGCTGTAAGAATAAGGCTATCCGATAAACAAGGAGTGCATTGATTTCAGTGATTCAGCCAACTTGCAGACTTGAGCGAAGGAACAGTAAGGCTTCGTGCACACTGGGCATTTAGCCCCAGTGTATGAGGCTCCAGTGTTTGGTGGGAGGTGCAGTGCACCGCCCAGCACCGCTACCAACAGTCTGTCAAACTCTATGAGAATCTGACAGCTATGGAGGCCAATTGGTGTTGAATGGTGCACAGAGAGGTATTGTGTTTGGGGCAGTAATCACCCAGGTACAAATGCCCAGAACACAGACTGCTTGTGTTCCAAGCATTCGCCCTTGGGCACATACTACATTAAATGTATGTACTGTTGGTGGACCATCCAGCCCCTCCAGCGGCATTAGCTATGAGCCTCTCAAAAAGTTTGACAGGTTGCTGGCAGTGGGGCTTGACAGTGTGCTTGTACCTTCCACTTACACCTAAATGCCATGGTCCTCATGCACCAGGGCTAACTCCCAGTTTAAGACACAACCATTGTGTGGTGAAGAACCTGGGTATATAATGATCAAATACTGCTCCTATGTACATATATGTAGCTTTACCCTATAGGAGCCACTGATTTTAACTTGTGCTTCCCCAAACAGCGCAGAAGCTACCAATCACACAGGCAGCAGTTCATTCACTTTGACTCCATTAAACAGCCTAGGGGATGTCTTTTCTAGATTTATTGCCTGTGTAACAGAAGAGGGGTTGGGGTGGTATGAGATACTCCAAAAATGCTCACTTGTAACAAGACACATTTGCCTAGGCTAGGCTTCTCTGAACAGTCTTTATGCCAATGGTTAAAATGAATGGCCAGGACTGAGACCCTGTAAGAGCTATCAAAAAAGAACTACTGCTGGCGCTTATTCTTTAAAGAAGCACACAGTCACTTGGATCATGTGGTCTATTCTCATTCTCACAAGAACAGCGGAACTCCCTCAGTTTCCTCTATATATCTCTATGCCTGGACAACTGCTCAGTTCCTAGCTTCCACCAGACACTCTTCGGTGAGGGAAGGGTTAATACTCACAATGGCACAGAACAGCTACACACTTTCCAGCTTCCACACAGCACTCTCTAGTGAGTCTTCCAGACCAGACCCTTAGGTGAGACTGCTTAGTTAGCTCCAAAGATGATTAGGAATAGGCTCCCTAGCCCTGCCACAGCTTGAACCTTGATCAACATCAGCAAAACTGCTTCAGAGGGGCAGAGCCCCGAAGCTGTGGAACTCCAGCAGGTCAAGAACTGTGCAAGCCTCAGACTATTTATGTTCCCCTCCCTCACCTACTGGGCACACCCCCAGGGACTGACTGAAATACAATACATTTTCAGGCTGCCCATTTGACTTTCCCAGCCCTCTATGTTTTGGAAGCCTCAGAATGCAGGGGAAGCAATCAAACTTGCAGCCTGTGAAATCTAGAACAGCCCAAAAAAAAGTAGTAGTGCTACACCCGCAAGGGCTGCTGATTTGTGTTCTAGGTTCTTTTCCCTCTAGTGCAGCAGCAGCCAGGCAAACAGAAACATTCACTCTTCTGGTTCAGTAAATAAGCTTGGGGTTACCTTTTTAAAGTTCATTGCAGGTTAACTTGGATGGAGCTTAGGTAAGCTGTGGGATTCTCCAGAACACTGAACAGGAATGTGAGGAGACTCTTCCTTTTGCAGCTACTTCTCCCTTAAGCAGTAGGATATGTAGTAGACAATACTGGGACTAGGGTGGCATTTGGCAGGTCTGCCTCGGGTCCGGGCACCTTCATTCCAGGACAATACAGTGTCCCCGAATGAAACTGATGCAACCCGTCTGCGATTCTGCATTTGGAGGCCCTGGAGACTGGTGAGCAAAATCCACTGACCTACCTGGCTTGTACATGTGTGGGGGAGTAGTGCAGGAAGAAGTGTAGTGGGCAGGTAGGTCAGTGTAGTTGGTAGGTAGGTCATTGTAGTGGGCAGGTAGGTCAGTGTAGGGCAGGTAGGTCAGTGTAGTAGGCAGGTAGGTCAGTATAGGGGTCAGGTAGGTCAGTGTATATAGGGGTCAGGTAGGTTAGTGTAGCAGTCAGGTAGGTCAGTGTAATGGGTAGGTCAGTGTAGGGGTCAGGTAGGTCAGTGTAGGGGTCAGGTAGGTCAGTGTAGTGGGCAGATAGGTCAGTGTAGGGGTCAGGTTGGTCAGTTTAGTGGGCAGGTAGGTCAGTGTACTGGATAATTAGGTCAGTGTAGTGGGCAGGTAGGTCTGTGAAGGGGTCAGGTAGGTCAGTGTAGTGGGTCAGGTAGGTCATTGTAGTGGGCAGGTAGGTCAGTATAGGGGTCAGGTAGGTCAGTGTAGGGGATAGGTAGGTCAGTGTAGTGGGCAGGTAGATCAGCGTAGGGGTCAGGTAGGTCAGTGTAGTGGGCAGGTAGCGCAGTGTAGTGGGCAGGTAGCGCGGTGTAGTGGTCAGTATAGGAATCAGGTTGGTTGGTGTAGTGGTCAGGTAGATTGGTGTAGTAGTCATGTAGGTCATTGTAGTGGACAGGTAGGTCACTGTATGTCCAATGTTTACTCCAGATCCCTCAGGTCATTTGTATTCCTTTTGTAGTATAAAGTATGTTTTTTTTTTAAATATGCAACTTT
This sequence comes from Glandirana rugosa, assembly GCA_018402905.1. Lineage (NCBI taxonomy): Eukaryota > Metazoa > Chordata > Amphibia > Anura > Ranidae > Glandirana > Glandirana rugosa. Next base: position 530,536 of record BLSH010041002.1, read on the forward strand.
AGTGCTTTAGAAGAGCATTTGTTTCATGTATGTTAGCCTAACATTGAAAGAACAATTACACTCTTTGAATCTAAGTGGCCACCTGTAACTGCAATGCTAGGCTAACATACATGAAACAAATACTTTTTCTATCTAAGGTACTAAAGTTGCATATAAACCCCGTTCCACTCTCAAACACAGCCACCCGCCGACTGCGGGTGACATTTCTTAAATAGGAAAGGGGGGTGGTCACCCGGTGATGTCACATGGTGGTACCGCCCCCTTGTGACATCACCGACTGGTGCATGCTGGGGGAGTGCCCCTGAATGTCAATTTGGAATGTGGTCAGCCTAATTGGAACACAATGAGCAATGTTACAGGCTAGGCAAAACTTAATACTTGTGCACCAGGGGTTCACAGCAGCAGTCACTGGGCTCCCACTTTCAAGTCTCTACTCACAGTGTTCCTGGGTCTTGGATGTCTCCTCAGTGAAGCCTCCAGACCAGATCCTCAGTGAAACCCATCTTTTAACTCCCAAAATATTTGCAGCAGGATAGGCAACCCAGCTATGCACAGCTGGGACCTCGCTGAGACTAGCACAATGTTTAGGAAGAGCAGTAGCCCTTCTGGCTGGGAACTTCTCCTCCTGGGGAAGAACACTGCATTCTGGGGCTATAAAACTATTTATGCACTCCCCCAGCCGCCATCTGGGCGCACTCCCCAGGGATTGGCTGGTGCCACATAAATATTCAAGCTGCTCATTTGACCCTCCTATTTACTACATTATGGAAGACAGGGGGAAGCAATCATACCCTCAACCTGCAGAGCCCAGAGCAGCCAAAAACAATCACATGCTGCTCTGCTAATTACAGAGCCACAGAGCTAAATTTGCCAAACTTAAAGCAGAGCTTAACCCAAAAGGGGAAGTTCCACTTTAAGGCCTCCTCCCTCCCTCTTCTTTAGGAAATGTAACTGTTTTTTCTTTGGGGGGGGGGATTTTGACAGGTATCCGCTCTGATGACCCCCCCCCCAGCCCCAGAAGACTACGGGACCACCACAATGTGCAGTGCCGCTCGCGAATGCACAGTGGGAACCTGGCTGTGAAGTTGCAAGCTGTCATAGTCGAATGCCCATAGTAAAGATGCTGGCGCTGGCAAGAGAGGACACAGGGAGAAAGCGGCTGGGGTGAGCACATCAGTGGATCACGGGACAGGTGAGTGGTTGTTTATTAAAAGTCAGCAGCTACAGTTTTTGTAGCTGCTGACTTAATTTTCACTTAAGAGACTGGAGCTCCTCTTTCGGCTAATCTCTGTTACATATACAGTATATACCAAAACCAAAGCACTGTATATTCCCTTTAAATATCTGCCTCAATGTGCAGTACAGTATTCTAGGCACAATTTCACCATCTCCCACCCGTTCCACAGAAAAATGACAGACAGGGAATTGCATTGTAAACATTAGATTGCCTTGATCACTCCCCAATGACAGTGATAAATAGCTTTTTTGCTTTTCAGCAGTTTTCCTATGACTGTCATTGTCATCAGCAAACTGCAACTACATGAGAATATGCACATATTTGTAAATGTCCTAATAATGTACCCATGCAAGTAAATTCTTGCTTGTGGCCATGTATCTGAGCATGCAAAGCCATCCACTTCACCTTAGGCAAAAGTACATGTGTATCTGGAAGGGGGTGTTACCTGGAGGGCAGTTATAATGGAGTTGATTTACTAAAGGTAAATAGACTGTGCACTTTGCAAAGTGCAGTTGCACTCTGCAAGGGCAATTGCTCCAGAGCTTAGTAAATTGGGTAAATTTATTTTTGTGCATTTGTTGCAGTCTTCTACCTGGAGATCCTGCCACAAGCAGCACATTCTGTTGCAGGCTGACAACCGTAAGATAAAGGTAAAGGTAAAATAAAAAATCCAGTGGTGATTAATTACCACCAAAAGAAATCTCTATTCGTGTGAAAAAAAATGATACAAATTTCATATGGTACAATGTTGCATGACCGCCTAATTGTCATTCAAAGTGTGAGACTGCTAAAAGCTGAAAATTGGCCTGGGCAGGAAGGGGGTGAAAGTGCCCGGTAAGCTAGTGGTTAAGAAATATGCATACAGTACAGTGAGGTATGATGCTAAATATATGGAAAAATAGAATTTCGGTTTACATACATTTTAATGATGTAAACCCTTACTTAATAAAATTTGACATGCTAAAGCACCATGTATCAAACAATTAGCATTTTTGAAAAAAATACAACATTCACATTTGTTACATCTCAGTGACGCTGAGCTCCTGCAGCAAATTCCTATCTACATGCACATTAGCAACTAGTGCATGCCATTTCTTAGGCTGTGTTTCCTTATGGCAACAATGGAGCATGCCTGTACAATGTGTGTTAAAATGGCCACTTGTAGTCTCCATCAGTACCCCGTATGGTAAGGTGACAACAGGAGAACAATTGGGACACATGTGCAGAGTGTTGTCACCCTAGAACTGAACGTGCATGAGCAAGAATCTTCAAATCAGGATCATCAGGTATTATTTGAATTTAAAAAATGCAGACCTAAAAATACCGATCACATTACCATGTCAAAGCTTGTATTATATTTTAATGATTGGGCTTACATGCACTTAGCTCTATAGCTAAAGTAAGCTTTTCTAAAGCCAAAAGAGGTCATACGTTGCAGCAGGTGACTATAACAAGTGTCTGTCTTTAGTATCTGGCCTCGGTGAAGGATGCCACGTACTGATATGGAAGCGTTAAAGTGCTTTATTTCATAGTGGACATGTAGTATGACACTTTTTGTAAGAAGACCTGATCTGGTCATGCGGTGTTTGTAACATTCTGACGCTTCTCAGGTCATGCTCTATCATAGGTCTTATGGGAGCAGATTAGACATTGGACGCTATTCACAGCAGGGTTCCCCAGCAGGGGGGCAGACGCCTTGGCAAGAAGAGGAGTAACTAACAGCTGGAAAACTGAACTGGTAACCCAATCCTAAACCGAGCGCCTGTGTCTGGATACCTCTCCGACACTGGATAGGGCTACACAAAACCACACAGGCCCATTAACTTAATAATGTATTTACTCTGCTTAGTGCAAAATCGGCTCCAGTTAACCCTGCCAGGGCCAAACCTGTTGACACTTCCATTCGAGTGTCCCACTGGTCCATCCTGTATCAAAATATAAATGCAGTCATAAAAAAGCACGCTTGTATTAAATATTACTCCAGTTGGATAACGGTTTTTATGGTGAGGTATAACATTTCATGCAATGTCATTTCTGCTACCTATAGTAAATGCTACGGGACACTTTAGTACATAAACACTATCTGGAAAAATATTGTACATTCCTAACTGTATGAGTTAAGTACAGGCAGTGCAAGCACTATATTATCCCCTTTATTTTGAGTTCATATGCCTTTATGCATTTTACATATTTGCATGCATCAAGCTGTCCAGGAAAAGTCACAATGACAGAGATGTGGCAAACTATGCTATGCAGAGGTGCTTACAGCAACCACCTACTCTCACATGCTAAGTGGTTGTAAACCTCTGGAATGAGATATGAACAAAGCATACCCCTTTTTTATTTTTTATTATTATTATACAGGATTTATATAGTGCCAGCAGTTTGCGCAGCGCTTTACAAAAATGAAGGCAGACAGTACAGTCACATCACAATTTGGTACAAAGGAATCAGAGGGCCCTGCTCGTTAGAGCTTACAATCTAAGAGGGAGGGTCAATTGATACAAAAGGTAAAAGCTGTGGATGACGAGCTGATGTAGAAAGAAAGAGTATTAGGTAGAAGCAGGATAGGCTTAAAGTGTTGAGTCAAAGTGTAATACTTAATCCAATATGAATACTTTATCCAAGATGATATTGGTCAATTATAGTTTGTTTCAAAACAGAGCACTAAGGGGTTGATTTACTAAACCTGTAGAGTACAAAATCTGGTGCATCTCTGCATAGAAATCCATCAGCATCCATATTTTACTACCAAAGCTTAAATGAACAAGCTGAAGTTACAAGCTGATTGGCTACCATGCACATGTGCACCAGATTCTTAGTGCTCCAGTTTTAGTAAATCACCCACCAGTAGTGGCTGGTGGTAAATTTTTGGGAGGGGGAGGGGGGGCTGCAAGCAGTGCACCCACAGCCAACCCCCCCCCCCCCCCGGTCTGGTCGGTCAATTAGGTCTTCATGGGTACTTACCTCATTTATTGCAGCCAGCGCTTCATCCGGGCAAAGGCTTCTCCTTCCCCAGCTCTCCTCCGTGGGCATCACACTCATCACGGACGGCTTCCCCAGCTCTCCTCCGTGGGCATCACGGAAGGCTTCCCCTGTTCTCCTCCGCAGGCATCACGGACGGCTTCCCCTGCTCTACCCTGCGGGCATCATGGACGGCTTCCCCTGCTCTACTCTGCGGGCATCACGGACGGCTTCTACTGCTCTCCTCCGAGGCCATCACAGACGGCTTCCACAGCTGTCTTCCGTGGGCATCGCAGGTTGCTTCCCCTTCCCCTGCTCTCTTCCGCAGGCAGCACGGCGACTTTCACCTCCTCCCTCTTCCTCAGCGGCCAATCGGAACTCTTCTCCTTTTAGCCAATAGGAGGATTAGTGTGAAAATAGCAAATATTAATTCGTTATTGTCACACAATTGGGTGGGCTCATAGCACAGTGCTATCCGCCCCCAGCCCACCCTTTTTTGGAGCCTATTAGAGCATCTGGCTCTCATCACGTGCTTAAAAAAAAACACCTCCCCCCATTGGAATCCATGCATCCAGCACCCTTTATATCAGTGGGCCGGACGCATGGATAGGGGGGCGGCGCCTGAACGCCCCTAATGGAGGGGCTGCCACTGTCCCCCACTAAGTGTAAATTTGGTCTGCTGCCTCATTTCTCTGCTATCTGCATGCAGGGCTACTGTTAGAAACCACAAGGCACCATACACCCAACCAGAAAGGCCCCTCTTCTCAATAAACACAGTTTACTATGCTTCAGTAATGCATGAACACAGTGAGCAATCAGTGCCAATCACTCGTCTTCATTCAGGAAAGGAAGGGGCTGGTAAATATGACATTTACCGGACCCTTCCCTCACTTTCCATCCTGAAGGATCTTATTGTGTGCTTGCAGCTTGTGGCAGGAAGGAGAGAATGGGAGCTGGCAGTACTGCAGGGGTAGGGGGGCCTGGCCTGCAGGGGGAAATGTACGGTGCATGGGGTGGGGAGGTTGATCCCCTGTATGTCTTTCCCTGCAGTGGCTGAAAGCCAGTGGGAGGAAGAAGAGAAGAAGCCAGCTTTCAGCTACTGCAAAGAGGACCACACAGGGGATTGGTTCCAGGAATTTCTTCCCCGTGGTGCCGATTACCCTTCCTGCCCACATCTGATTCACCCTACTGCCTGAGGCCTCCTGCTGGCCCAGGCCCCGTACAGGAGGACCAATGGTACCCCCCTATCCACGGCCATGTCTGCATGAGTCACGTCTGACAACTTTTGCTAACACCAAGAGGTAAAAAGGTGACAGGGGAGTGAATTCCAGCACACAGCCTGTTATTGAGATCCTCAGCTCTGTTCCTGACTGCTGTGGGTAGGGGGGTGTGTCCCTTACCTCCAATCAGTTCTCAGAGCTCTTCTCACTGAGATTTGCAGAGTGTAACTTTAAGTCTCAGCCCCCTTCTTTTTTAAAGCTCAGAAAAGCTGTATATATTCTGCACTTTGAATGGCTGTAGATAAGAGAAAACTGCAGATAAACAGGTACAACTTATGTAGGAGGATTTGTTTCCTCTCTTTGTATCACCTGAGGCCAGTCGCTTCACTTGATATATGTAATTGTTTACAACCACTTTAATTAAAAATTAAAAAATTCCAGCTGTTCAAGCACCGCTGGTAATGTGCGTTTTGCAATGTATTACTACAACAAATGGTAATGTATTGCAGTGACTGTCTTTCTAAATAGGACCCCAAAACATGTGTGTTGGAGCAAAGAACACAGCACACAGATGGGAACCATATGCATTGAAAAAAAAAAAGGTGCATTTAGTTTTTTGTGTGTTGTGGTTTATTGGCAGCCCATTCCAAATAAGTGGGCTGCCTTAATGTGCCCCACATCAAAGTGCAAGATACTGTATGTTAACATGCATGTGTAATGCATCCAAGCACTGTAAAGGGTGTTTTATGGTGTGCCCCAACCCCTGACATCCATCAGCTTGGTCAACAAAATTTATCAAGAGAGAAAAGTTAAAAAAGGAAATACTGAATACTATCTTAATATGCTTTATCTGCACATTGTTGTTAGAGTGTAACATTGTTCTAGATCATAGTCTATTTCCTGCATGTTACAGACAACCTGATCAATGCAAGGGATGCAATAGGATTCCAGTTTCCCCCATGGTATTTGGGATCTCTTATTTCAATATTTTCATTGAAATGATTCTTGGTGATTCTGCCATAAGGCTACTTTCACATTGAGGCGTTTTACAGACTCTATTTTAGCTAAAAATAGCGTCTGTAAAGCGCCTCAAAAATCCCCCCCAATCCACCCCAATGTGAAAGCCCTGAGTGCTTTCACACTGGGGCGGTGCGCTTGCGGGACGTTACAAAAAGTACTGCAAGCAGCATCTTTGGGGCGGTGAGGGGAGAGGTAATATACCGCTCCTCTACCGCCCCTGCCATTGAAATGAATGGTAAGCTCTTCCGAAGCGGCTGCACACCACCTCGGTAACGCTGAGCGCCGGCACTTTTAACCCCTTTTTAATCCCTTGTGGGGGGGTTAAAAGCGTGGCGCTCCCGCCAGCATAGCCGAGCCATATTGCTGGTAAAACTCTGCTAAAACTAGCAGGGTTTTACCGCGACCACGGCTGCTGCTCAGCGTGAAAGTAGCCTAAGGGTCCTTGTTTATGCACTTCTTATTAAAGAGGTTTTAAACCCTAAAAAAAACCCCCCCAAAAACCTGTAAGACAAGGGCATAATGAGCTAGTATGCATCGCATAGTAGCACATTATGAAATACTTACCTTAGAACTAAGCTGTTGCGGCGGCGCCTGCACACCATTGAGATGGCTGACATTTTCCCCAGAGTTTCTTCTGGGAGTGAAGTCATCGCGGCTCGGGCCAATCACATCGCCGGAGCCCACAATGACTTCACTTCCGCGCGTTCCTTCAGTGCGCATGCGCCGATGATGTTGGCGGCGGCGTATATAGTAAATACCTCCTAAACGGTGTAAGTATTTTAGGAGTACCACCTTATTATAGGCTTACCTGTAAGTACAATTAGACAGGAAGACTTTAAGCCCTTGTTCACACTGTCACGGGTTCAAAGGAGCATGACTTTGAAGCCGCCGCGCGACATCATCGCGGCTTGCATAAGACTTCTTTAACAGAAATCAATGCAAGTTGTGCTTAAAGTGGTTGTTAAGCCACTTATATAAAATGCTCCCATTCCCTCTTTATTAGCACAATACGTACCCCTGTCCCTGTGTTATAACATATATATACTTATCTGTATAGATAAGACACAGGCTTCCTAGGATCAGTTGTCGTTGTTCTCTCTCCTCTGCTCAGCCAAGAATTCCTGAGGGTGAGGCCGAGCAGTGCTGCTGACCTCAGCTGGAGAGGAGAGAGAGAGAGAGCCGTGTGTAGGAAACCCTGGAGTGTTATCTATATAGATAAGAATATTTACATATTTACAAGATATAACACGGACTCTGGCAAACTTCTTGTTCTAATACACAGGGGGTAGGGGCTTTAAAAGTTAATTATGAGAGCAGAGAAGAGACTCTATGTACTGACAGGGAGAGGGAGAGGGAGGGGGAGGAGCTGACGACAGGCAGAGGAGAATAGGAGAGCTGCTAGTGACACAGACTGCACAGACCACGGGGCTCTCAGGATCAGCTAATATGATAGGGGAGTCAGCAGTCAGGGGGGAAGTCATGACCTGGCATTATCAAACAGGTATTTTAGGGGATACAGAGGGATAAGTTAACCGGTTCCCGAACGCGTGCTGCATATTTACTGCTACAGTGTGGCGCTGTCCCACGAATCGTCGTATATAAGCGCCATATATAAGCGATTCGTGCGTGCGCAGTTAGCAGGAGTGTGCCCACGGCATTCGTTCTCATTGTTGTTCATAGGGACTAAAGTGCAGTGCCTGAGAAACAATTTGATGAAATACCTGGAGCAAATGCTTTGATACGAAGCAACCTAGGAGCACAGTTATCTTCCTCTTCTTTCTCACCCTTCTCCTACATCATCTGGGCGTTGGGACGACAGTTTTGAATATACGCCTTCTAGTGTATGGCATGGGCAACTGCGATACATAATGAGGCTTGGACCTGAACTATCCCTGCTATACTGACATTGAAGTACCATTCTGACCCCTGCTCTATATTTTTTAACTATCTTCTATTGCACATCAGAACTGTGAAGATCTGTGAGTGTTTATCAGTAGATAAAGAAATTGCGTCCAGATACGCGAATTACATTCTGCAATAAGCCCCTGACGAAAGGCTTGAACCTGAAACGCGCCTGACTCTTCTCCTTTTGCATAGGACTGCGGAATGGTGTACAGAATACATTTACTCAATTGTTGGTGTGGGCCATTTAGGCTGGAATTTTCTCATGGTTTAACAGGTTGTAAAGCGATGTACATGTAAAAATCTTCTTGTGAAATTTTGTAACCTCATTTTTCAATCTGATTCTATGTGCAATAAATGTAGCTTTTATATGAATATGTGGTATTAAATACTTTCTGTTCCACCACTTCTAAAGTCCCACCAATAGGGTTACCCTTCTTCCATATTCATTTTTGGGATTGGTGGTGGTGTCAGACCAGCATTGCTTATTTGGCAAATCTTTACATTATTGTCCAGAGAGAGGGTCAAGGGTCCTGCAACCTCATAGGACAATAAGGGGGGAATGAAAACTCCTCCTATAAGCTTTAACCCTTTCGCAGCCAGAGCCAGTTTTGCGCTTTTTGCATACATATTTAAAAAAATAATTTTAGGCCTGAAGATTACACGAAACCCCCAAACAATATATATTTTCTGAAAGCATACACCCTAGCGAATTAAACAGTGGTAGTTCCAATTTTTTATGTCACATAATATTACCGCAACAGTCTAGGAAAATCTAAATTTCAGTAAAAAACACACTAACGTGGATTTTAGGGCAAACAAACACAATAAATTACCCAAATTTTTGGTAAAATATAAAAGATGAGGTTGCACCAAGTAAATAGATACCAAACATGCCAAACCCTTCATTTCTGAGCAGCCCGTAAAATGGTGTCAAAACTCGGTACCCTATATTTTCTATAGGTGACACTTCAGAAGCCCCCTATAGGTATCAGTTTAGCGTTACGGAGGAGGTCTTATTAGAATTATTGCTCTCACTCCGGCTTGCACGGCGATATACAACATGTGTATTGCAATCAACGTTTTTACACTTAGACGCCTCGATGCATGCATTTACGTTCATGCATGTTTATATGTGGGGGTGGGGGGGCGCAAAAAAAAATTGGGGGGGGGGGATTTTAGGTGTAACTTTATTTTTTGCAAAGAAAAAAAAATTATTTTTTTTTTACTTAACTTTTTTTTTTCATCACATAGGGGACAAAAAGGTCCCCTATGTGATTTTTTTTGTGACAAGTTCTCTGTGTTGAGACCCCGCATGTCTCCCCTGTACTCCACTAAATGTTTTGCAATGGAGATCGCATTGCAAAACATTATTTCCCGGCTGAGGCAGCCGGGGACACGGAGAGCTTGACCCTGCAAAATGTCAGAGACGTCGATTTCAAGGTCACAGCAACAAGGGGAGGAGAGCGGACGTGTATCCGCCGTCCTCCTTCCCCTCTAGCCGCTGCCACCCGCCATGGAGTTCCCGGGCCTGCAGATGGGCAAGCAGAGCCTGGTAAGCATGGTGGGGGAGCACGCGCGGGGGTGAGTGCCGGTATTGGGGGATGTGAGAACGATCAGGCCACTGGATTGTGTGTAATACCCCCCTCTGTTAGGCCCGTACGACCTGGCGGCAAAAGGGTTAACCAGTGCTTTGACTGTTCTAACTGCTGATGAGAAAAGGTATTTAGCAGTTTATAGTTACTAAAATAATTGCTTTTCCATGTTCTGTGTGTAGTGCCCTCTACCATTAGGTTGCTGAGTGTTAGGATTTTTGGTAGGCGAGGTAGATTTAGTCAGGCCTAACGGCCTGATTGTTTTGATCCTGGGCAGGGGAGAGGCTCAGTGAGAGGCTGGTGACTCACAGGCAGTGACATCTCTTGTTTACCTCCTCTTTGCTTCTAGAGGGTTCTGGAAGAGAGGGTAGGGAAGAGAGGTGGAGCTGCATGGGGTGTTTGGGGAGCCCTGACCAATCCTCACCCTGATTGGCAGGGGGCAGGCTTCCTTAAATAACTGGAGTCAGCCCAGTCTGGGAGGAGAGTTTGGGTGGAAGAACTGGGAGATGGAGCACTAGTTGCGTAGGCCAGGAGGGAGCCCCCAGTCTGGGGGGTGACCTTGGGTCTGGAGGCTTGTGAGTGGAAGGGACCCCTCAGTACATCCCATGGGGAGTCCAGACCAAGGAGCAGGAGAGAGCAACGGAGTGGTGCTGCCGGGCAAGTCTCCAGGAGGGATCCACCAGGTGTCGGTGAGTGACACACACCCAGGGAAGCTGGAAGAGGCGCACCGGAGCAGATTGGGAAGTGAGAGAGACAGTCTGGGAAGGGTACAAGAGCCAGTTGGGACTGTGGTGTCACCGGGCACTGAGTAGATCTAGCAGGGCCTGAAGAAGGGACTAGCTGGGAGCAGTAGTCCGCCAAGGCTAGTTAGCACATTTGTACTTTGATACACCTGAGGGGTCTGCAACCCCTTGCCTGTAATGGGTGGTTCACTGAGGCCTGACCATAGTCAGAAGCAGGTCTCACCACGTGCTAGTTAGGCCTGGAGAAGTTTTGTGCAGGAGAGAGAGAAAGGAGAAGTAACGGCAAGCAAGGCTTGTGCTGGAGGAGAAAAGTTGTGCATATACAGGGCTGTATATAGAGTGGACCCGTTCAAGTACTGTTCGATTCCTTGGGCATCCCATAAAGATCCTATACCCTATCCAAGTTTAATCCCCTAATAAAAACAAATTACCAGCCTGTTCTTCTTGATTTCGGATATGAGGAGACAGTGTGAGTGAGGGCAGAGTGACAGGTGAATCACTACTTACAGCAACCCCTATGAGGGCATGGCTACATGTGTACTGTGGTAGACCAGATATAGTGAATACAGGCTCCTGGAATGAAAAATGATGGTAAAAAAGAAAGTTTTGCTTTGTAGTTTCAAATATCTGGCATCCAAACCTGACCAAAATACCTGTTTTTCTAAATTAAAGATGAACTTCGGGAAAAAAAACTACTTTTAGATACTGTACTAGCTACAGTGCTTTGAAAAAGTATTCATACCCCTTGATATTTTGCACATTTTGTCATGTTACAATCAAAAATGTAAATGTATTTTATTGGGATTTTTTGTGATAGACCAACAAAAAGTGGCACGTAATGAAGAGGAAGGAAAATGATAAATGTTTTTTAAAATATTTTACAAATAAATATCTGAAAAGTGTGGCGTGCATTTGTATTCAGCCTCCTTAACCACTTCCTTTCTACATTTACTGCTGCAGTAAACTCCGGCGCGAGCGTGCGCCGCCAGTGGCACGCTCTCGTGCCCACCGCAAGCTCCAAGAGTGTGCCCGCGGGTCGGGCAGACTCGATGTCCGCCAGCAACCCACGATCGCTTACAACAGAAGAAGAGCGGGGATCCACCAATGTAAACACGGTGGTTCTCCGCTCTGACAGGGGACATAACACTGATCTATAGATCCCTGTCACCGGGATCAGTTAGATCTCTTAGGCCCCTGTCAGCCCAGCTACCACACAGTAAGAAAACGCCTAGGGAACACAGTTAACCCCTTGATTGCCCCCTGCAGGTTAACCCCTTCCCTGCCAGTGACATTTATAAGGTAATCAGTAGCTATTTAAATTTCTGATCACTGTATAAATGTCAATGGTCCCAAAAAAGTGTCAAAAATGTCCGACATTTCCGCCGCAATACCACAGTCCCGATAAAAATCGCAGATCGCCGCCATTACCAGTGAAAAAAAAAACGTAAAAACACCATAAATTAATTCTCATGGTTTGTAAACGCTGCAACTTTTGCGCAAACCAATCAATAAACGCTGATTGCAGTTTTTTTACCACAAATATGTAGAATAATATATATCGGCCAAAACTGATGAATACATTTTTTTATATTTTTTTTTTGAATATGTATTATAGCAAAAAGTTAAAAAAGTTTTTTTTTTTTTTAAATTGTCACTCTCTGTTGGTTTATAGCAGTGATCAGAAGTGACGCAGAGGTGATCAAATAGCACCAAAAGAAAGCTCTATTTGTGGGGAAAAAAAGACGTCAATTTCGTTTGGGTACAGCATCGCACGGCTGCGCAATTGTCAGTTAAAGCGACGCAGTGCTGAATCGCAAAAAGTGCTCTGGTCCTATTGTGGGAAATCCTTCCGGGGCTGAAGTGGTTAAGGGTCCTTTCACACATGGGCGGTCCGTTTTGATGGACTCTGCTTGCTCAGCGGAGATCAATACGTTAATCCCCGCCGAGCCAGCGGAAGACAGATCTGTCTCCACTTATTGTGCAGTGACGGACCTGTAAGATCCATGCTGTCCTCTATGGGAGATCGGATGAAAATGGATCCACATATCCGTTTCCATCCGATTCCATCTGATCCGATCCGCCAGATGGCAGGAAAATAGAGTTTATATCCATCTGTATTTAGAAGACCGAATCGGATAGCAGCAGATGTCCGCGGACATGTCACTGCTGACATGCGTCGCTCCATAGTGGTGCATGGAGCGTCCGATCAGGTCTGCCTGAAAAATGGACAGGCGGACCCTGTGTGAAAGGGGCCTTACTCTGATACCCCTAACTAAAATCTAATGGGACCAATTGCCTTCAGAAGTCACCATTCGTAAATAGAGTCCACATATATGTAATTAAATCTCAGTATAAATACAGCTGTTCTGTGAAGCCCTCAGAGGTTTGTTAGAGAACCTTAGTGAACAAACAGCATCACGAAGGCCAAGGAACACAGCAGGCAGGTCAGGGATAAAGTTGTGAAGTTTAAAGCAGGGTTAGGTTACAGAAAAAATATCCCAAGTTTTGAACATCTCACAGAGCACTGTTCAATCCATCCTCTGAAAATGTAGAGTATGGCACAACTGCAAGAGGCCCATGGTAACTCAGGAGGAGCTGCAGAGATCCACAGCTCAGGTGGGAGAATCTGTTCACAGGACAACTATTAGTCGTGCACTCCACAAATCTGGCCTTTATGGAAGAGTGGCAAGAAGAAAGCCATTGTTGAAAGAAAGCCATAAGAAGTCCGGTTTGCTGCTTGCGAGAAGCCATGTGGGGGACACAGCAAACATGTGGAAGAAGGTGCTCTGGTCAGATGAGACCAAAATTTAACTTTTTGGCCTAAAAGCAAAACGCTATGAGTGGCGGAAAACTATCACTGCACATCACCCTGAACACACCATCCCCACCGTGAAACATGGTGGTGGTAGCATCATGTTGTGGGGATGCTTTTCTTCAGCAGTGACAGGGAAATCTTAAAAGAAAACCTGTTAGATTCTGCAAAAGACTTGTGACTGGGGCAGAGGTTCCCCTTCCAGCAGGACAAAGACCCTAAATATACAACCAGAGCTAAAATGTAATGGTTTAGATCAAAGCATATTCATGTGTTAGAATGGCCCAGTCAAAGTCCAGACCTAAATCCAATTGAAAATTTGTGGTAAGACTTGTAAAATTGCTGTTCACAGATGCTATCCATCCAATATGACTGAGCTTGAGCTATTTTGCAAAGAAGAATGGGCGAAAATTTCACTCTCTAGATGTGTAAAATCATACCTTGCTGCAAGTTGGCCCCTACACACAGTGGGGATGAGAGATGCAACTGGCAGTGAAGGGCTCCAGTTGAGTCCCGCACACTCCTTTTTATCTCGCCCATTCACCAAAAGCCTTGTATTTGTTGTTTAACAGAATTTAAGACCTTCTGTAAATAGATAAGGAGAGATCATGCCACATACCTTCCCCTTCCCTCCTCTCTCCTACTCCATTCACAGAACACCTTGTATTCTAAAAAAAAAACGCAAGGCTTTTCGTGAATGGGCATGGAGAGAGGAGGAGGTGGGGATTAGACTAGAGCTCTATACTGCTATAGGGGTTGCGTGTAGGAGCAGGTTTGTAGCAAGGTATGATTTTTATACCATGCAGCAGACATCCACATACCATATACATATTATTATTACTATCCTACTTAGCCAGTACAGTATCTAAAACACATTTTTTGTCAGAATTCAGCTTTAAAGTGAGATAACTGGCAAAACTATTGCCAATGACTATAATTCAGTTTGACAGCCAGAATTCAGTTCTCCACTTTACAAGACCTCATTTGTATGCTGTGTTTTCTTTGGCATGGGTGGAGGCTGCTTTGTGTGCTCTCCTGCTGGCTGGCCCTATGTCTGCCGACATGCCTATATGATAATAAAGCAGTCCAATTAGACTGTAAAATTACACTGGATGAAATCCCCAACAATTCCACAGCCATGACAACCAACCCATGTATCAGAGCCATGGTAGTACAATTAATTTTATGGGAGACCATGCTCCTTGTATTACCTTTTGCATGTGTAGATGCACATATCTAAGAGGCACCCCCCAAAATGTAATACATACAGTACTGAGCAAACATTTTAGGTAGGGGTGAAGAAATGCTGTGAAGTAAGAATGCTTTGATATATATATATATATATATATATATATATATATATAGTTGTGCTCATAAGTTAACATACCCTGGCAGAATTTATGATTTCTTGGTGATAAGTTTACATACCCTGGTGATTTTGGCCTGATAACATGCACACAAGTTGACACAAAGGGGCTTGAATGGCTATTACAGGTAACCATCCTCACCTGTGATCTGTTTGCTTGTAATTAGTGTGTGTGTATAAAAGTTCAATGAGTTTCTGGACTCCTGACAGACCCTTGTATCTTTCATCCAGTGCTGCACTGACGCTTCTGGATTCTGAGTCATGGGGAAAGCAAAAGAATTGTCAAAGGATCTGTGGGAAAAGGTAGTTGAACTGTATAAAACAGGAAAGGGATATAAAAAGATATCCAAGGAATTGAGAATGCCAATCAGCAGTGTTCAAACTCTAATCAAGAAGTGGAAAATGAGGGGTTCTGTTGAAACCAAACCATGGTCGGTAGACCAACTAAAATTTCAGCCACAACTGGGCTTTCATAGCGAAGCTCGCGAACTCCAGAAATCGGGATGCTGTCCTCCATCTGGCCCAGGAGAAAGGGAACATACCTTACCACAACACCCATGTAGCGGTCTACCCAGACTTCTCCGCAGAGCTCCAGCGACGTTGCGCTCAATTCACTGAGGCGAAAAGGCGGCTAGGGATCAAACACCTAAAATACGCTGTGCTGTGCCCCGCTAGACTGCGGGTGGATGGAGAAGATAGGGTGCATTTTTTTTGATCCTGAGGCAGCATAACCTGGCTGGAGTGCCAGGACGCAGCCGTCTAAACACTCTCTACCCCTACAACACGGTACAGTGCCTTTTACCCGCACCTTGATGGACCTGCTGAACTTACTTCTTTACTGCCTTCCTGCGTATCCTTTGAACACCTCAGCTCTCCTAGCTGCAACAAACTATAAGTTCATTGCCCCTCCATAGACGCGATTGTCTCCTCTGCCACCTTGCTGAGAACTCCCCTTGCCCAGTTGTTTCTGCTGAATATATGCACACATACGGCATATGTATTCTGCAATGAGTTTGCTTCCCTAATGTTTCCCCCACATCTCCGTGTTATATGTGCAGGCAAGACCCAGAGCAACCCACACGGACTGTTAATGGCCCCTGTTTTCCCTTTTTTTGTTGGGCCTCTCCTCATGGCACCCCAGCCTCGGGCATGTGTGCCCCCTATGCCAAAACCAGCTTTTCAGCGAACACTCGCTCCTGTTTGTGCTTTGTTACTTCAAACACTGTTCCTGCACCGTTGCATGAAAGACAGTGTACAAGCTATGTTTCCTTGGCTAGCTACAATTATCTTGATATTAGTACGAAATCTAACTCAAGATAACTGCTGCTGGTCCAGTGTATGTTATGTACTGACCTCCACTATAGCTTGTCTTTTCTGTAACCTATTTTACCTGAGGTCACTGTTTTTTTTCACCATATAGTTTAACAACTTATTTTGTATGAGGTTCATCTGAGCCTGCATCATTCATACCTTATGCCTACAACCCCTGTGATGATATCTGATGCACTGATGTTACATTTGCAATTCTGTATGTTCATAATACGTATGCCCACATGAAGTTTCCCACTGAGTGTATGCTAATGCCTCTACTACCCCGTGACAACCTATGCTCTTTCAATGTAAATGTGCTCCTTGTCTTAGGTGCCCACCCATGGACCGATCTAACACACCTTATATTATGGCCCTTATTATGTGAACAGTGTGGAACGTCAGGGAACTGCGTGCTAGGCCCAAACATCTGGCAGTTCTCTCCCACGTCATGGCCATGAGAGCAGATGTTACGGTGCTGTTACATAGTTACATAGTTAGTCAGGTTGAAAAAAGACACAAGTCCACTCATCTAACAAGTCACTTACAGCTTGCACTCAAGAAACCTTGGATGGGATGGGTGTACAAGGCTCCCCACACTCCCTCACTCTCAGGGAGTGGCGATCCTTATAGCTAAGCACACCTGGTTTCAACTGCTGACCCTGCTAACAGACCCCCAAGGCACATATGTGTTCCTTCACGCAATGCTCACTGGGTATGATATTCTTATCCTTGCATTTTATGTCCCCCCCCCCCCCATTCTAGTTCATGGTACTGCATGACGGAGTTACTTTTATGTCACAGAACCCAACTGTTCCTGCCAAATGGCTTGGAGATTTCAATATGGTAGTGAACCCCTCCCTAGATAGAATGACTCAGGAATCAGCCAATGTGGCCTCCCCCACCTTGACCAGATTTGGCCATATGATGAGGGAGCTTGGCCTGACAAACACGTGGAGACATAAATACCCCACTTCTCGTACTTACTCGTGCTACTCCCAGTCCCATTTCACTATGTTGAGGCATAGATCTTATCTTTTTATCCCCACCCCTTCTACCACATTTGTGCGATGCGGGCTTCGGGACTGTGCTGTCAGACCATTCCCCCTACTGGATAACGCTAGACTTTCAAGTTCCCCCCTGTTCACGTGCATGGAAGTTTAACCCCTTTTGGTTATCTGTACTACCTGACATTGACTCCTTACAAAATGAGTGGTCCTTCTTTTTTCACACAAATATAGGCTCAGCTAATATGGTGGCAGTGTGGGAATCATTTAAAATGCATGCTAGAACCACACTATCAATCCGCATCTCCAGATACAAGCAGTCCTCCAAACTAGCCCTGACCCAAGCTGAGATCCATTTAAAAATCATAGAACAGGCCCTTCAGGTGGACCCCACACCGCAAAACACACCACTCCTGAAAGCCCAGGCTCGGTTAGTAAACCACCTCCCTTTTGACAAGGCCAAACAAAATATATTCTTTTCCAAACAATGCAATTTTGAACACAGTGAACGTGCGGGCAAACTGCTGACCTACTTAGCCCACCTTGACCTCACCCCACCAGTGGTTATATCCCTCCGTTATTCCACTGAAAACTCAATATCTGACCCTGACTTGGTAGCCAAGAAGTTCCATACATTCTTTTCGACCTTGTACTCCTCCCAAACACGGCAGACGACTTGACTATCTTTTTGCAACCTGTGGAGTTCCCCACACTGTCCCAGACCCAAATGACACTACTGGAGGCTTCCATCTCGACGGATGACATTTATGAGGCCATAGCTAGTCTGGCTGCGGGCAAAGCCCCTGGGACTGATGGTCTCCTCCAGGCTTTCTACACCCAATTAGAGAGATAATTGTACCACGCCTTCAGAAACTTTCAATTTCAATCTATGTTTGACTCCTCCAAGCTCCCTGACTCTATGAAGGAAGCTTTAAAAGTCTTGATACCCAAACCCGTTAAAATCCCTTCCTATCCCAAATCCTAGAGGCCAATCTCCCTCTCCAGATAGATATCAAGATCCTGGCCAAGGTGCTCGTCCTCAGACTGAATAAGGTGATTCAACCCTTATTCCACTCAGATCAAACTGAATTCATGCCCAACAAAAACACTGCTTTTAACTTACGTCGGCTTTACTTGAACTTACAGGCTGCCCACAACTGAGCCGGTTCCAGGGTGGTGGTGAGCCTAGACGCTGCCAAGGTGCTTGATTCGGTTGAATGGGCATACCTTTGGGAATGTTTGAGTAGATACGGCTTTGGACCCAACTTCATAAAATGGATCTAATTTCTATATCAGGCGCCTGTGGCCAGGGTCTTGATTAATGGTAGAACCTCTGATCCCTTCTCTTTACACAGGGGCACCCGCCAAGGCTGCCCACTGTCTCCACTACTTTACACACTAGCAGTGGAACCCCTGGCAATTGCCATCAGGAACCATTCGGAAATCTAGGGACTTAGATCAGGCCCCTTAACTGAAACCCTTAGCCTCTAAACAGATGCCATGTTATTGTATCTGGCAGATGCGGGCCCCTCTGTTAACCAGTTCAGATCCGCGCTATAGCCGAAAGACAGCTACAGCGCAGCTCTGAAATGCCCAGAGGACATCCATGGATGTCCTCCCTTGTGCACGCTCCCCAATGTCCGCCCAAGACATGACTACTGGGATCACTGGGATCAGTTAGATCTGTTATGTCCCAGCCAGCCCAGCCCCCACACAGTTAGAACACACCCAGGGAACACAGTTAACCCCTTCACTGCCCCCCTGCAGGTTAACCCCTTCACTGCCAATGACATTTATACAGTATTCAGTGGACATTTAAATTTCTGATCGCTGGATAAATGTCATTGGTCCCAAAAATGTGTCAAAAATGTCCGACATGTCCGCTGCAATATCGCAGTCCCGATAAAAACCACAGATCGCCGCCATTACTAGTAAAAATAAAAAAAAGTAAAAACGCCATAAATCAATTGCCACAGTTTGTAGACGCAATAACCAAAAATATGTAAAAAAAAATATATATCGGCCAAAACTGATGAATAATTTTCTTTTTTATATCTTTTTTTTTGGATATTTATTATAGCAAAAAAGTAAAAAATATTGTCCTTTTTTCAAAATTGTCACTCTTTGTTTATAGCGCAAAAAATAAAAACCGCAGAGGTGATCAAATATCACCAAAAGAAAGCTCTATTTGTGGGAAAAAAATGATAAACATTTTGTTTGGGTACAACGTTGCAATTGTCATTCAAAATGCGACAGCGCTGAAAGCCTAAAATTGGTCTGGGCAGGAGGGGGGTTTAAGTGCCCAGTAAGTAGTTAAAGCAAAGTTTCACTCAGGTAAAAGTCAGCAGCTACAAAAAGTGTAGCTGCTGACTTTTAACAATCGGACACTCACCTGTCCCTCGCTCCAGCGATACGGTCGCCCAAGGGCTCACTCTTCTCCCCCTCCCCTCGGTGGCACCGGCATCACAAGTGTGGGCACCCGGCTTTGGCTTCAAAGCCGGGCGCGCACTACGCATGCGCAAGTCGTGTTGTGCCTTGTGAATGGCCAGCGTATCTTCTGGGACCTGTGACGTGTCCCAGAAGATCGCCGAGAGGGAGGGGGGGAGGTGAACTTCCTTCTGGAGCCATGGCTCTAGGAGAGGAAGTGGACCTGAGACCCTGTGAAAACATGGTCCCAGGTCCCCGTCCAAAAAATGACATGCCAATTGTGGCATGTCAGGGGTTCACCTTCCTTTAAAGCGGAAGTTCCACTTTTGGGTGGAACTCCGCTTTAAATCGGTTTTGAATCTCATAGAGCGCTTTGGTGCATTTAAATAAATTGGAGTAAACCCCAAATCCTCCCCCTTGACCAGACCACTTTAGCATCAGACCAGGCCAACCTGCCGCTACAGCGAGCAAGCCAGGTCAAAAATTTAGGGATACAGGTCACCAGATCCCCAGAAGATTAAATTAAGCTAAACATGGAACCTCTCTACACACTGCTCAAAACCCAAAAACAGGTCTGGGCACGACTCCCTCTTGGAGTTATGGGCCATGTAAACTTAGTAAAGATGATTCTATTACCCAAGCTCCTGTACGTTTTCTGGCACTCCCCGTCATACCTGCCTCTCCGGGTGTTTAAAATTATTGACTCTATCCTCAACTCTTTCATTTGGGGAAACTCTAGGCACAAACTCTTGTGGCGCACCCTGCAAAAACCAGCTGACCCGGGAGGTGTTGCACTGCCAGATTTCAATCTTTATCATTTAGCTGCTCAGCTGTCTCACTTTTTCTATCTGGACAAAGACGACAAAAAACGCTATCTTGAGCTGGCTTGCTTGCGTGCCCTGGGAGGATTGGCGCACCCCTTCCAGATTCTGTTCAAAGGTGCGAATACCCTGACTGATCTGGGAAGTCGCACAAGCCTGTTGTACCACCGCTGCAAAGTTTGGGAACTAGCCATGCGCAAATGCCCAAACAATAATCTTCTGGAATTACTCACGTTGCCAAACACAGATCTATGGGCAGAGCATGGGATATTGTATCTTGGCCAGGTGATGTATATCACCGGGGTCAAATCTTTTCAGGAATTAACCTGCCCAACCCCATGTTCTTCCACTTTCTCCAGCTCTGACACATGCTGCATGGCCAGTTTATCCATGGCCCTCTGGACTTGACCTCCACGGGCCTGGTGGGTGTCCTCAGAGGTGAGGGCATGAAGGGCCTAATCTCCACCTGTTATGTAACCTTACTTACTCCTGCTGCCTCGGAATTGGCCTTTGGGCTTAAGGCCAAATGGGAGGCGGACATGGGGGAGCTTGAGGATGGTGAATGGACAGACGTGTAGACTAGTCTCTCCAAAAAAAAGACAGGCTTACCCAAATTTACATTTCATCAAGGTCCTACCTAACTCCAGCTCGCATGGCTAGATACAGACCTAAGCAAAACCCTCTCTGCCCCAGATGTGCGGATAGCGACGGCTCCTTTTTTCACCTTATATAGGCCTGTTCAGCCATACAGGTTCACTGGAAGCAAGTAATAGACTTCCTACATGATGAAATGGGTTCACCAATGACTTTATGCCTAAAGCAATGTCTGCTAGGTCTACTACCCGAGCAAGAGCAGAACAGACACCAACGCGTTTTTATGCACGAAACGCTATACCTCGCTAGACTAATGATTGCCAGGAGATGGTACCGAATGGAGACCCCGACTATTCAGGAATGGAAGGTGGCGGTCAATCAATCCCTCCCATATAAAAAAACTCCTAAACCAACACTGCCCTACTAAGTACCACAAAATGTGGGATAGATGGTTGGAGTCAGTGTCCACGACCAATGATCTAGATGGAAAACATGATTATCCGTTGATACTACATGCCCATGGCTTACACAGAAGGTTTATAAATGTACATCTGCCCAGCACCAACCCCAAATATAACCACTCTTCTAAGCAAATGGTGAATTTATTTTTGCTTTAATATGTGAAGACCATTTCTATATATCTTGTACTCAGTGTTGAATGTTACCTTACAACATGCGTATGCTATATGTACCAATATCCTATGTGCTTCTCTGTGAGCTTAATATGTGACGTAATTTGACTCTGTATGCCTCATTACATTAACCACTTCAGCCCCGGAAGGATTTCCCACTTTAGGACCAGAGCACTTTTTGCGATTCGGTACTGTGTCGCTTTAACTGACAATTTTGCGGTCGTGCAAAGTTGTACCCAAACAAAATTGGTGTCCTTTTTTTCCCCACAAATAGAGCTTTCTGTTGGTGGTATTTGATCACCTCTGGATCATTTCTGATCACCACTATAAACAAAAAAAGAGCAACAATTATATACTTCTACATATTTGTGGTAAAAAAAAATCGCAATCTGCGCTTATTGATTGGTTTGCGCAAAAGTTGTCGCGTTTACAAACCATGAGAATTCATTTATGGCGTTTTCACCGTTTTTTTTATTTTATTTACTAGTAATGACGGCACTCTGCGATATTTATCGGGATTGCGATATTGTGGCAGACATGTCGGACATTTTTGACACTTTTTTGGGACCAATGACATTTATGCAGCGATCCCAGCTAAAAGAAAAACACTGATTACTGTATAAATGTCACTGGTAGAGAAGGGGTTAACCTGTAGGGGGCAGTGAAGGCATTAACTGTGTTCCCTGTGTGTGTTCTAACTGTATGGGGGCTGGCTGCCAGCGGCATAACAGATCTAACTGATCCAGAACACAGGGATCAGTAGATCTCTGTCATGCCGCCTGACAGAAGGGGAAACCGCCGTGTTTCCTTCCTCTCTCACAGGCGATCACGGGTTGTCGGCAGACATCGAGTCCGTCCAACCCACGGCCACGCTCACAGAGTGCGCAGCGGGTGCGCTCACCCACAAATCGTGCGTGAAACGCCATTTATAGACAGTGATTTGCGATAACGAGCCACTTTTCCGCCGTGAAAGTACGCGATGCAGTCGGCAAGTGGTTGATAAAAGTTTTTTTTCACTGGAGAATTTGACCTAAGCACATATATATGTAGTGTTTACTTATCTCTCTCCAAAGCTCTAAGTGTCCTTGCTTTCTGCTGCTCCGTTTCTCTGTTATCAGCAGAGTCAAATCTGACAAGTTCTCTGACACAAGAGACAACAGCAGCTTGAAATTTGTGTTGGGGGAGGGAGCTTAGCAAAGAGCTTGTCTATTCACAATACAGCTCTGCATGTTCCTTCGTTCCTCTGCCTATGTGTGTGTGTGTGTGGGGGGGGGGGGTGCCTTTCCTCTAATAAGCTCTCACACAGTGTAAACCAAGACTCTACATCCACTGCTGAAACAGGAACAAAGATTGCTAAAACGAGCTGCACTGCAGATATACATGTGAAACTTATGTAGGGAGATGTGTTGCATCTCTATGTATTATCGGAGGCTATTCACTTCACTGGCTATAGGAGAGGGTTTACAACCACTTAAAGGCAGCCATTTTCAGCCAGGGTTACATGGAATCCTAGAGTTTCTTAAGAGATTTCTAAAGGTTCCTTAAGCTGTGGTTGATTGACCTCCCATCTGATGGTGCCTGGATAGTTCCAGGGCTAGTGCCACTTGTCAGTGCCAGGATACCAATGTTCTTTATAGCTATCTGGAAGGGGGGCATTCTAACCATTTCTGTAAAGGGAGCATTTACCCTACTGGTCACCAATGTAGGGGCCCTTTTCCCACTGAGCCCTCATAAACTGGTTTTAGCAGGGGATCGCAGAAAATTTTTTCAAGGGTTCCTTTTGGGAAAAGGGTTTGAGAAAGACTGCTTCAAAGGATAAGAGCACCTTTAGATGGCTTAACATGGAGATTGATTCCTCGGCTGTTGCCAACATAAAGAAAACCTTACAGAAGGCTGTACATTGTGGTCCATAGGATGCACATGAGTATACATCTTTGAATGATGGTGCTGCTTTAAAAAAACAAAACATAGTGCTCGGTTTCACAGCTGTACCATGTATTCTGTATTCCTTTATAAAACAAAAAAGAGCAGATGTACAACATCAGTTTAAAAATGTAGCCAAAGAGTTGAGTTACAGCTTTAAGATCAAGTTAGGACTGTCATGAGCAAAATGCTGAGACTGTTGCTGCTGAACTCTTTCTAAAAAAAAAAAGGCCAGATGGATGCCTGTCAAGCTGATCCCTGTTTACTGAACCAAGGCCCACATGAAAATCAAAATTATCTGAAGAGATCAGGAGAACTCAGAATATTTTATTTTACAGTTCTGTCTTCAGTATTCCTGTAGCCATTATAATTTTCACTACACTTTTCATGTTCTCATAGTGAATCTGTCTTGATATTAAAATGTCAGCGGTCACTTCTAACTCTTTGGAAGCTTCCTGGATGTCAGGCTTGGATTCATTTTCATTGACCTGGAATAAGCAGACTCTTTGGGACATGGCGTTCAACCCAGGTTAGTACCTTACTAAGCAGCAAAACCATAGGAAGAGCAAAATGGCAAAGAACCAGAAATTCACTAAAAAGAAAGTAGGCACTAGGCAGTGTCAGCACCCACATGTGTATCATGATAACTTCAGCGTCTATAAACGGCGGCTCGTGCGCGCACTGTAGCGGGCAGGAGCGCACCACTGGTGGCGCGCTCTCGTGCCCGCCACACTCTGCAGGAATGTGGCCGCGGACTCGATCTCTGCTGGCGAGCCACGATTGGCTGGCAGATAAAGAATGGGGTACCGCCGATATAAACACAGCGGTTCCCCGCTCTGTCACTGGGCATTTAAAAGATCTACTGATCCCTGTCACTGGTTAGAACATGCCTAGGGAACACAGTTAACCCCTAGGTCTCCCCCTGCAGGTTAACCCCTTCACTGCCAATAGATGTGT
>BLSH010041002.1:560075-590728 GCA_018402905.1 Glandirana rugosa
TAGATATGTGTAGAGGGAGGGTCAAAATCATATCGACTCTGAAGTTATTCGTGTCTGTCTTAAAGTCGGTTCGACGGAGGAGGAGGACCTGTTCTTGAGCGTCGAGGTCTGGGGTCTGATAAATACGTGAGGGGGTCGATGGAAGACTCGTAGGAGGGGTCCCTAACTGACTCTGTTATATTTATAAGTAAAACGACTAAATGGAGAGGTCAGGTGATTTAATATCTTAGGAGGTCTTCCGTCCCCTTTTGTTTGTTTGGACATTTGTCACCTCGGGAATTGTCATATCAACTCGCTTGTGGACCTGCAAGCCCAAGCCTCCCAGGCTTTCTTGAAACCTTTTTTGGGGTTCGGGGTCTGGGATAACGTTCGGGCAACGTTCGGTGCCGAACCCGGACTTTTTTCCAAAGTTCTTTCGGACCCTCCGAACCCGAACGTCCAGGTGTTCGCTCAACTATACTGTTAAGGGCTCCACTGTTTACAGGTTTGTTTGTTTTCCCCTGCCTTCTGGAGGATTCTATAATTTAGTGGACTGGAGAGGTAAATCAGCAAAATGAATATTTATATTGTCTCAGTCAATCCCTGGGGAGGATGCTCAGAAGGTAGCTGGGGGAGTGCATAAATAGTCTGGGGTCTGGAGCTGCGAGTTCTTGTCCAGGAGGAGGAGGCAGCTTGGCTGAAATTCTGTCTGTGCTTATTGAAGTCTCAGCTATACTAAAACTGGGAGGGAGGGGGTTATTTGCTCAGAATCTCTGATGCTAAGCAAGGGATTTCACTGAGGATCCAGTCTGGAGAATTAACTAAGGAAATGTCTGTCTGATATTTGAAGGAGGCATACAAGTATCCAGGGACTGTGAGAACAGACATGAGTGCAGGATCCTGGTGACGGTTGCTGCTGGCACCCCTTGTGTGTCAGTACTAGTGCTTGCCTGGCTGGAGATATCTCTGGCAGTCTAATTTCTGGGCCATTACTAAAGGCGACTGGCCTAGGGCGTTGCGCCAAAGTGTATAGTGTCCTCTCATTGCTGTTCAGAGTTAAGCTGGCCATAGATGGTTCGAATCTCAGATGGTTCAGCAGGGACCAGCCGAGATTCGAACCATTTATGTACAGGTTGAATGTGCTCAAATTGATCAATCACTCAACTTGGGTACAACCAGCTAGATGGATTTTACAGGCACCGCACACAATGAGTGTGTTGATGAGATAATTGACAGATTTTCTTTCCTGCTACCAGCTGCTTACTCTGATTTCACTGCACACAGTGAGCTTCTTTCAGTGTGCATTAGAAGTTGCAGCAGATCACACAGAGCCTGCCTGATTTCCTGGCTGGAGGACATCCAACAATATCTAGCCCTTGCTTCCTCATCATGACAGTCCTTGGTCCATCCCTTTTATTCATTCCAATCCAAGTGCCTGCATCATCCCGTTTTTAGCCCTGATGAAGGGGGAGTGCTGAGCTCCCAAAATACGTTGGCAGTTACAAAACAAAAATCCTTTAAAAAGTCTGTACAAGCTGGTCCCATCCTTTCAAAACTTCAACCAACTCCTCTGGGGGTCCAGCATAACCGCACAGTTTCTGGTGAGCAGTCTCTAGGGCCACAAACCACCCATCCCATTAAAACGAATCCACATAAGGTTCAGCACTCCTACATCACAAAGATTACATGGGAGCAGACATGAATAAATGCTGCAATATGTAGAGTTGTGTTGTTCTGAACACATGGTCTCCCTTTTCCTTTTGGGGTACCCAGACGGGGTGCTGAAAGTAGGTTATGGACTTGGTTGAAAGGATTGCTTTATCTAGATGTATGAACTGGGCAGCCTAAGGTAGGGTGAACTAGAACATTATATGGCTCATCCCTCTGGGGCCCTGTGGGTCTGCCTGGCCCTGGATTTCCTGCCCCCTCAGCTCCCGGAGTGAGCAGTTGGGGGATGGTACACACATTCGTCCTAACAGCCTGGTTTTTGGAGGACCTCAGTTTACATGTAAGTAGGAAAGGAGGACCTCCTTCTTAGGTTGTCCCCCCCCCCCAAGTTTTTCCCTTACCCCCTTTTGGATGTTTACAAACACATTCCTTGTTTTTGGGGACCATTATTTGATGTTTTGAGTCTTACACACAATATACATTTTTTGTTTTATAGACATTGCATTCTGCACGCATCTGCTCCTGACGAGGTGGTATAACCCCCGAAACATGTAGAGCTTACACTGATGCATGCAAATACGCTTTTTAATCTAAGAATCCCATGTGATGTAATTCTGTACAGATATAATGTTATGCGGATCAACATTGGCTTATATGTATCTCTTTTTTATGTACAAAATCGCTATTATGATGGTATGATATTATCTGCTCTTTCTTGACTGATATATGTGGATCATGAATAAAATATTGCATTGTTGACCGGCATCTCGTCCCACCCTTGTGCCTCTTTCAAGTCCCAAATTTTCCTTTTTCTGAACATTGTATGGAGGAATCTGTGAGAGATTTTATTCAATTACCTCTGTATCTGCAATAAGTTTCAAGTAAATGTTCCAAAAGTTCCAAGAGTGCCTGGTCTGAAGTTCTTTAAGAAAAGGGGTGTATGCAAGGAATATAAAAGAACAGGGCTTGTAATGGGGATGAAGAGGAGATCGGGAGAGAATGCTAACAAGAGTTAACAAGTGGTGATGCTGAGAAGTAAAAGGTGATATTACTATTGCCATGAGGAACCAGAGGAGTATTGGGTGCTATAGCTGCCAGCCCTTGAGAAAATAGTGTGACTTGACAGGATTGACAGTGTGCTCTGGTAGGCATTAGTGAGCATGGTCTCCAATGTTCCAGATCGGGCGCATGAAGCCCGCCCACACGCGCAGTGCACAATGACGGTTAGTAGGTGTGGCTCCATTGCCCTGGTGCCAGTAGGAGGAAAAAATGCCCCAAGGTCAGAGGGAGGGAATGTCCCTGCAAAACATCCTTGGATTAGTGGAAAAAAATGTCTAGGCACCATGTGGGAAAAAAAGTGTCCTGGCTTCAGTGCTTAGTAGGAGGAAAAAATCCCTAGCATGATGCATCGGTAGTAGGCTTTGCATATGCAAGAATAAAATGGGCAGTCTGTCCCCAATTCACTTCTGTTGTGGATAGCTTGGCATTCACCTGTGTAGGGGACCATGTCCTGGACCTATGGGACAACAGGATTCTGTTTCAATATGGGAACAGTCCTGCAAGATCTGGCAAAATTGGGGGTCATGCAGAAAATTGCCTGCCAATGTAGATTTTATCATCCCCCACAATCTCTGTCAGATAAGCTCAATAATGCATAGCCCATTATGGTATTATGTTTGGTTACTAACAAGTAGATATATACAGGCAGGCAGCAACAGTTTTCATACCACATATTTTGGCAATTATAGATTTAATCAGTTTATGTATAGATGCTTCTTACTTGGGGAGGGGGTGACACCAGATACAATGTAATCTACTTGGTTTCTTTAAAAACATATAACTTTATTTGAATGACATACCCGAAGCTCATAACGTTCTTTAGTTCAGCCTGGGCAAAGTGATATTTTAAAGTTCTGTATTTAGACCGTTCGTGATCTTAAATAAGCTTTGTGAAATGTCTTCATGCTTACTCTATATAACTATTTGTGCGCAGAGCTAAATGAGAGTGAAATGGAAGCCAGTTTAAGAAAGCAAGTACTATTTTTAAAGTCTAACTTATTTTTAACCATTAAATATCTCTATAACGTAATATAGTACTGTGGACTACCAGCACAGTTTTTCTTGCATTATATGGGTAGGATATGAAACTTGGTTTACTGGACTACAATAAAGTGACACCTAATTGGTTGCTGTGTAATTGCACTTCTGCACTTTATATCCACAGCTTTCACTATAGCAAAAAAATGTTGACAATGGCAAAATGCACAAAAGTTTATTTAAAAAAATAATTTATCACATGTCTCCACTGCCTAGAAAGGAGGAATCATGGAAAAGTAATGCAGCCACATCTAAGGACTGGTAAGTCACAACATAGTAAAGAATAATTTCAGTTTTTAAAAAAATAATAAAAGCAGGTAAAACAGAGAGCAAAATATTACACCGGCGATCAGCAGATTGCAGGTGAAATCTCAAGCTCCTGCAGACTCTCAGTATAGCTGTCTGCTTGCACTCATTTTTAGGTTTATTGAGGCTGGATTCACACCATTGCGGTGCGAATTCCAGCCTCTCTGCTGCCGGGAAGGGGCGGAGCCGCCGTTCGGCGGCTCCTGTCCGTTCCCACAGCGCAGCAGCTGCGGGGGGAGAGATGGGGGAGGAGCCACGAGCAGGGGAAATATCCCCGTTCAGTGCGGAGTGCATCTCCGTGTTAGATGCGCTCCCACTGGACTCAACGGGCTGGGAATTCGCACCGCATTGCACAAAAAACGTGTGCGGTTTTTGTGCAATGCGGAGTGCGAATGCACCGCACATATGTGAACTGGACACATTGAAAACAATGTGTTTTCAAGTGTCCTGCGAATTAGATGCGGTTTAAGCCGCATCCAATTCGCATAGGTGTGAACCCAGCCTAAAAGTCAGCAGCTACAAAGAGTGTAGCTGCTGACTTTTAAACAGACACTCACCTGTCCCATGGTCAAGCTATGCGACCACCCGATGCCTCGCTCCTCTCCCTCTCCCCTCTGTGGTGCCGGCATTGCAACAGTGGGCACCTGACCGTGACAGCTTTCGGCTTCACGGTCGGCGCGCACTGTGCATGTGCGAGTCGCGCTGCGCTGTTTCAATGACCAGGCAATCTTCTGGGACCTGTGACATGTCCCAGAAGATTGCAGGGAGGGAGGGGCCACCTAGGGGGAGAGGAGGAGTCGCCTAGGCAGCCAGGAGGCCAGACCAAGAAGTGGGAGCAAAGTACCTGTCTAAGCTAGGTACCCGCTCCCCCCCCCAAAAAAAAAAATGACATGCCAATTGTGGCATGTCAGGGGGCAAAGAGTATTTAAAGCAGAACTTCCACTTTTGGGTGGAACTCCGATTTAAGGGCAGGCAGTTACCTGATAGAAGGAAGATCAATGAACTACGAGAATGGTCAGCAGCGCTTCGTAGTTCATTGAGAAGTACAAGCTGTCAGCCACAATGGCTAATGGTAACTGTAGGCATTCATTTAAGGAAACTGTGAATGACTGACACACAGCCCTGTTGTTTTCAACTTGTGACAGCAGAGGTGGAGAGAGGATCCCCGCTCACTGTCACAGGGAGGAGGGATTGTAAGGGAGGGGCTGCAGATGCTGGAACATGTTACATTTTTCACCCTAAAAACGGATGGAACATGTAACATGTTCCAAAGGTAAACTTGTCTTTTAAATGTTTGTTCTTGGGTCAGGGTACACTTGAATTCCTTCGTAAACACAGATCATTGATGGCTAGATGTCCAGGTCAAATTTAGCAGAGCCAGCATGTAGACAGGTAGCGTTTTATGCTGCCCCAGTTGGGAAGTTTAGTGCTAATTGTGTTTCCCTGTTTCTTCTTGGTGACCTTTTTTGGGTCCGACCCACTGGTTATGTATTATAAAGGGGACAGAGGTCTGGACCTGGGAGCGTGCGGTTGCTGCTGTTGGCTGTCCATTGCTTGGTTTGTGGTATCGTTGCCAAAGTCCATCCTGCTAGCCTGCCAAAATATGCCGAGACCACCTTGAAGATACCAATCCTGGACACTACCATTATGGACTCCAATTATGTACCTCATTCTGTGTATTTATGCTAGGGCAACCACAAACTTCAGTTAGGGGCTAGTTTAGAGAAAGACTGTTGCCTTTGTTTGACCTTGCTTTGTGCACTGGTGCGCAGTCATGTTGGAACAGAAAGGGGCCATCCCCAAACTGTTCCCACAAAGTTGGGAGCATGAAATTGTTCAAAATATCTTGGTATGCTGACGCCTTAAAGTGGTTGTAAAGGCTCAAGGTTTTTCACCTTACTACATTCTTTGCATTAAGGTGAAAAACCTCTTGCAGTGCAACAGCCCCCCAGAGCCCCCCTAATACTTGCCTGAGTCCGATCTTTCCTCCAGCCGGTGTCTCGGGTCCTGATTGAATAGATTGATAGCAGCGCAGCCATTGGCGCGGGAGCCAGGGGGCGGAGCCGAGTCCTGCTGTCTGTGTCAATGGACGCAACACAAGGATACGGGAGTGCGTCCGTGTGGGTGCCCTGAGGAGCCAGGAGCTCCGCTGAGGGACTCTAGAATAGGAGGATCAGGGCCGCTCTGTGCAAAACCCTTGCACAGAGGAGATAAGTATGACATGTTTGTTATTTGAAAAAAAAACAACTGAACCTTTACAACCACTTCCCTGGAACTAAGGAGCAAAGCCCAACCCCTGAAAAACAACACCACGCCATAATCCCCCCTCCACCAAATGATTTGGACAAGTACAGAAAGCAAGGTCCATAAAAACACAGATGAACGAGTTTGGGGTGGAGGGACTTGACTGGCCTGCACAAAGTCTTCACCTCAACCCGATAGAACACCTTTTGGATGAATGTGAGCCAGGCCTTCTCGAGTGGACCCACTGCTTTGCAGTCAGCAGGTCTAAAATCGCAGAGTGATAACAACCGATGATTCCTGGCTGGACACCACAGCAAAGGATAAGCCTCCTTCCCCTTCAATGGCAGGCCTTAGTGAGCACTGGAACTGGTAATAAGCCTCTTTCCCCTCTGTTGCCAACCTTTGGTGACTCAGGAAAACAAGGGGTCCTCCGTGGTTGATCGCGTCACGTTCGCCGGCGGCTTGTGTGGGGCGGGAGCCCGTTCAACCAGTCTGCACATTTGGTACATGAGACGCAATTTTAAAAGAAGCAATCTTGTAAGTAAGATTTTTTATATGCGCAAAATAAAAGTTTTATACGGGTTACACTATGTTGGTCCCCTTGTTTTCCTGAGTCACCAAAGGTTGGCAACAGAGGGGAAAGAGGCTTATCACCAGTTCCAGTGCTCACTAAGGCCTGCCATTGAAGGGGAAGGAGGCTTATCCTTTGCTGTGGTGTCCAGCCAGGAATCATCGGTTGTTATCACTCTGCGATTTTAGACCTGCTGACTGCAAAGCAGTGGGTCCACTCGCTCTGGTGAGTAGGGACACCAGTGGGATCCTGGCACCTGGCACGTGTGTTGTGGCACTTTATATCGTTTGAAGCACTGAAGAGCACATATATCACTTAAAGTTTTATTATAATTTGATGGACATCAATGGACTTTTGTTCAAAATGATTTAGGATCTGGAATTTTGATTTCAGACCATTGGTGGACGTTTATACTATGTTTATTATTCACTCATTTGCACACTTATTATGTATATGATTTAATATGTTTAACACATAAGGTTGGCGCTTATACATATTTTTATTTGTTTTAATAAATTGTTTTTATATGGCTACTCTTGTTTTCTCGTTATCTTTTCTACAGAGCTGCCTCGGTGAGCCATATTCAACATCCCAGGACATGGACTTTATGGACTCTGTTAGGAGCCATTTCCCCTCTGCCTTAACCCCATCCCTCTGCACATCACAGAAGCTCCTGCTCAGTGCCCATTTTGCGCCAATACCTCCATTTGTTTTGGAAGAATGGTCAAACATTCCCATAGACACACTCCTAAACTTCTAGACAATATAGTGTAGTTTACTATGCCTCAGTTAAGAATAAATACAGGAGCGATTGGAACAGATCACTCACTGTGTTTATTCATTCATCCATCCTGAAACATCCCCTGCAGCAGCAGGCGAGAGAGGAGAGGAGGGAAGCTGGCAGCACTGCAGGGGTTAGACCGGGGGCACCAGGAAGCAGGGGGAATCGGCACCGCACAGGGTGATTAGGGTGTGCCCAGGCACACCCAGCACACCCTGTGTGCACGCCTATGCGTCTGTTCAAGTAAAGGTACCCCATGTGTAAGGCAGTGACCCTATCTAAAATGCCCAGCGTAGCCCAGAAGAACCCACCCGGGGTAGTCCCCTTATGTGACTCTTGCTTAGAACCCAACGAGGAGGGAAACATGGAGGTCATGACAACCACCCCATCACCCTACCCCCCAAGCATGTCCGTTAACAATAACTCAGTGACTAATTTTCATGCCTTAATAATTTTCTTTTTTGTAAGGACACAGTTTTATTATAGGCTGACAAATGTAACAAGAAAATAAAAACTTGTTTCTGTTTCATAATGATTATTTTTATAATGCAACTGTATCTGACAGTTATATTATTAAATCACCACAGATGAACACTGCTGCCTAAAGATGGCAGTGTTCATCTACTGGCTGAAGGAAGTCATTTCAATCAATAAAGTCTCCAGATTGCATGCATTCACTAGCCATAGCTGATCCAGTGATCACATGATCAGAAACCACCTTGATTGGTTCTCGATCATCAATGAGTGCCCTGTATGTCAGTGACTGGCTAGATTAATGCTAGGTACACACTATCAGTTTTCTTTTCGTTCAACCTAGTGGGCTGAACAAGGATGTTTAATAATGCATCCCTTGCATGGGGCATCATGCTTGGGAATGCTAATAAACAGACTGAAGAAGAAATCACTAACCCCTACAGTTTGTTCTTCAATGCTCCTCCTCTCTCTTTCATAAAACAGGTAAAAGTACATTTTAGGTGTGCCAGAATTCTTGGTCTAATGTGAGCCAGAATGGTTGGTCGAATGGTTGACTTGTGAAGTCTTCAGTCTCCCAGTGCAAAATCTTCCACGACAGATTAGAGGGAAAAAGGGAAAACTGAACCTGTACTCTAGTAAAGAAAAACATTTTTATTTTGTCCTGTGTTGCTGTTGGAGAATTACTTCTAGTAATGATGCCCCAGCTAACGGGATAAACCTGATAGAGGTTCTAAGTCTTCCCCACTCTACCTGAAAGAAAAAAGTTTGAGCTGGCCATACATTTTAATATTCTGTATCGACAGTTTTTTTTATTTATTTTATTTATTTCAGGTACTTATATAGCGCTGTCAATATGCGCAGTGCTTTACATATATATTGTACATTCACATCAGTCCCTACCCTCAAGGAGCTTACAATCTAAAGTCCCTAACTCACATTCATACACATACTAGGGCCAATTTAGACAGGATCTAATTTACCTACCAGCATGTCTTTGGAGTGTGGGAGGAAACTGGAATATCCGGAGGAAACCCACGCAGGCACAGGGAGATCATGCAAACTCCAGGCAGGTAGTGTCATGATTGGGATTCGAACCAGCGACCCTTTTGCTACCAGGCAAAAGTGCTATCCACTACACAATTGTGCCGCCCTGTTTTTTGGCTTCAAGTGGATTTTGCAATCACATACAAGCCTATGGAAACACAAAGCCAGCTTGAAAACTGGTCAAATGTACATGTCAATTAATTCTGAATGATCTCAGATGTATCTCATACTAATGCCATCCACACACGCCCACATCCTGTTGACACAGGCCCTAACACATGAGTGCAGTGATATAAGTATCTGCTGCCTCAAAAAATAATTAAAAAAATAAAGATGTTCTTATGATTGTGTCAGACCTAGAACAGATATTCAGATTTTCCATCTCCTATGAGAGAGAAAAAACAAAATATATAATTAAGATGTCATAATGGCATTGCTAGACTCCCCCTTTACCTCCAGCTGTTTTATCTTTCCTGAATTTTATGTATACACATTAATTATTTTTATTTCAGTGTAGATATTATGTAGACAGCTGGATATTAGAATAAGGCATGTGCATTAAGCAAATTAGTATTGCATATACTTTGTAAAACACAACCGAAAAAGATGCAAAGATACACAATAAATTTTCATTTGCATTGTTATAGCTGAATAAGGCCACTTTCACACTGGGGGCGGTGGGGCTTTAGTGGTAAATCCCCGCTAATTTCAATGGGGATTTATGCTGTTATAGCGGAGCTACAGAGGCGGGAGCGGTGCGCTTTTAACCCCCCACAAGAGGTTAAAAGTGCAGGCGCTATGCGTTTCCGAGGCAGTGTGCAGCCGCTTTGGAAGTGCTGCCCCATTGCATTTAATAGGCAGGGGCGGTGGAGGAGCGGTATATTAGCGCTCACCGCACCGCTCTAAAGATGCGGCTTGCAGGACTTTTTGTAACGTCCTGCAAGCGCACCACCCCAGTGTGAAAGCACTCCAGCTTTCACATTGGGGTGGATGGGGAGGGATTTTTGAGGCGCTTTACAGGCGCTATTTTTAGATAAATATCGCCTGTAAAGCTCCTCAGTGTGAAAGGGGTCTAAGTGTGGAAAAAAGAAAGAGAATGTACAGTTGTTTATAAAAATCACTGTGTATATATATATATATATATATATATATATTTTTATTTTTATTTTTATTTTTTTTATTAGGATAGCCATGTTAGAGATGGGTCCCATGAAGTTATATATTTGATTTATTCCATATACTGTATATATTGCCCACTAGATTGTGTTATTTGGTTTGGAGGATGGTGTGCTTTTTGTTTAATGATGATATTTAGTATTTTCAGTTTTGTTGTACGTGTTGGCTCTCTTGGTATCAGGATCTGTTTTGCTGTTCTATGCATGGGGATTTCTCCTGGATTTTGTACTTCTTGTTATTTGAAGTCCAGGGCATGTGCGCGTGCTTGGATTGCCAGTCAATTTCATTTCCAGGAGGGGCGGAGTCGGGAGATGAGCATGTGAATTGCAGGGGGATTGGCCGGCTGCAATGCCCTGGCTTTTGTGCTGGGGCTGTGGGGGGTGGCCTTGTGGGCGGGAGATGCTAATTGTGCCAGCCCACATAAAGCATAATGTTGAATGCCTCAGAAATGTCGGGACGCCATATTGACATGTGTTAGATGTCTATCATGCGTGCGCGCGCAAATCGCTGTTTGTAAACGGCAATTCGCGATAATGATCCACACTACCGCAGTAAATGTATGCGACTCGGTCAGGAAGTGGCTAAGGGGTGAATACTTTTACCCCCACAGATTAAACCTTACTTCATGAGTAGAGAGATTTACCCCACCCACCCCCATTTTTTTTTTTAATCCGTGACATAACAGATACTTTTATCATGGATAATAAATATAAAATTCCTGTTTTGTAATTCTTTATTTGTAATTCCTTATGTTTTTGTATGCTTTAGCTATGGTGGTATGCTGGCACAATATGATTTAATCAGATCCCGAGGAAGGGATTCATTTGTGAAATGCGTTGATCCTAGACACCATACAGGAGAGAATAACATATACTCAGTGAATACATGTCCACTGTTGTGCTATGATCTACACATGGCCAAATTTTATGTATTTGTATTCTATTTGGGTTTTTTAATTGTATCATAAAGATTGTGTTCGTTTTATGTCTTGATGTGTATAGACCTTTGTCAGCACATGTAAAGTCCCATTTTCTGCCCACACCCTGTGCAGGCAGGAGGTGTTCTATTGGTACAGGTTTCAGAGCTAAATAGCTATGGCTTAAAGAGGAATTCCAGGTATGGATATTTTATACTTAGTTACATTATTCCAGCTTGGACCAATATAACTATGTACTGTGTATACCATACCTGGCCGATACCCATGAAACTTGGAAATCATTGAACTAGACACCGCTGCTCTAGTGATCTCCACTTGTTTTCGGGTCCCACACCAGATTTGCTAATCTGCAGGAGGTCAGAAGCTCGTCATGAGTGCCATCCAGAGAGTGCTTTGCATTTTCCTATTGAATGCAAAGCATCCTCTGATTGGACAAGGTGGAGAGCAGGATATCACAGCTCCGCCTCTCCACCTCTTCCAATCAGAAATTGCTTTGAATTCATTAGAAATTGCAAAGTCGTCTTTGAATGGCAAGTAACCAGCCTTATGTGATCAGAATGCAGCTACCTATAATATACAGTCAGTTTGCCTCCCTGTGAGCACTGCTGGAAGTTACAGGATGCTGTGACAATGTGCAGCATGCCTGTTTCTCCTGTGGACAGTTGTGCGGCCATGCCCTCTCCACACTCCTATTCATTTGACAGGTGAAAAATAAATACAAAAGAAGAAACTAGCAGGTGTGCTGATCAACAGTATATCAACAATATAACCCTCCAGCTGGCTATTGGTGATAATTAGATAAGTCAAAGGGTGCTGCTGCTCTCTATGGATCCTCTGGGTGGCAGGAACGCTAGTGTAACTCGGCTTTAATATAGTAAAGTTAAAAACACCTCAATGGTCAAACTCACATTGTGTGAAGATAGATACAACATAAGGATTCCAATGTGGCCGCATTCCTAAAACCACCTCAAGATGCCCACAGGGGAGGGGGGGAGCCTTGGACGTTCAACCTAGCTGCCCGGATTCTGGCAGCACATCCGAAGCTATCCACCACCATGTAAGACATGCAGATCCTAATGCGCATGCGCCCAGTCCTCTCCGAGGACACACAAACACATACAAGCAGGATACAGGGGGTAAGAGAGTGTGGACGTCACACAGTTGCCATGACAACGTGTTTTGGAGGTGTTGCCTCCTTCCTCAGGTCATCTTCACCCAATGTGAGTTTAACCATTGTAGTATTTTTAACTTTACCATATTAAAGACGAGTTACACTAGGGCGGCCTTGCACTCTCTTCTTTTGTGTTTTCATTTGTCAGGGAGCAGGTTTCACACAGAGTGGGTGGGTGGTTGTGGGATAATCACACAGTGGTAGGCAGTGGTCTTACATTACACAGCAGCCAGGCAGGATTGCTGAATCAGTGGGCAACAGATACTTATATCGCAAACACGGTGGGGAAATAATTTCCTGTCTGTGTGTGCTGCTGTCAGTTGTTCTTTGAGCCCTTCATTCCCTGTTCTCACCTCCAGGGGTGCTCGGTGCTTAGCCACAAGGGAAGCCCCCTCGTCACTTTGGCCTCTAAACAGGTTCGTGACAGCTGTATTCCAGAACCAGCTTCCATTTTGTCAGCAAGGCTCCAGCTACGTCCCCGCTGTAAGTGTGACGGTAGCCCTTCCACCTGCTGTGTCACCTAAGACCACCCACCCACGAGCCTGCCGTATAACATAATCCTGCCCACCGGCCACCTGCTGTGTGTGACCTAAGCCACTGATGGGGGACTTCTCCACTATGTGTGTGTAATTAAATCTGTCCTTTACTAAGTAGACATGCCCTCCTTCCCACTAAGGCCTCATTCATACAGGACTACTGCAGCGTACACCTGTGTGAAGGCCATGTTTGTCCAAAGGCAGACAGTCCCATTCATGTCTTTTGGAAAGCAGCGGCAGTATGGATACAGCCGATGTTCCCAAATTGACAGCCTTGCAGGTGCTGGGTGCTGTCAAATGCACAGAACACCTATGCAGGCAAACAGGCCCCTTGCACGGGTGTACGCTATAGTACCTCCATGTAATCAAGGCCTAAGAGGGACTGATAAGACTATTTTTATGAAAATAAAGGTGTACTGAGAAATGTAATTCTGTATGTGTCCATGCACACAGTGTGGTCCTTTGTATTTACTTTCAGACATTTTCATAGTGTAACTGATTGTTACAAGATCCCTACCATTTTTGTTAAGCCATAAAAGCAAAGAAAAGGGTTAACATATCTAAATCAGTATGACTTAAGATTAGCACCAACATGAATTGTGTTTTGTCTTTTCCATGAATGCTTGGATAATCAAAGACTACCAAGATAAAGTGCATTTTATATATGACATATGTAAACACAGACAGCGCACAGTATACCAGTGTGTTATTCTGATAAGAGATCAGAGAGATTTTTCTTCTTTTGGAAGTATGGTGTTTTCATATTTTCCATGTAACATGTTTTACCTGGCTGGGAAAAGCAGGTATTATACGGAGGAATACATAGAAGATGCAGATTGGAAGGAATGTTCCCTTACAAAAGATAGAAGATAGCTGTGTAGCAACTTGCAAGACAAGAAATGGCATGTGCTGCGATCCTCCTCTGCCCTGTATGATAGAAGATAAAAACTGTTCCGAGTAAAGGCACATCTAACCACTGCAATGCAGGGCAGTATAAAACTCCAGGAAAGCACAGAGTACCAAAAGGCTTACCTATATCCTCAAAGTTTCTGCTGGTTATGGGTGCCACAAGGATAAGCAGCTCTTTTTTACAACTCTAACAGGATACTGTAATGGACTTACCCTAGTTATACAGTATTGGCAATTTGATCATCAAATTTTCCATTCCATTATTTGCTAATGATGAAGATGAAATGGTGGTTTCCATCAACCACAAGAAGATGGGTTCAAACTACCCCAGTCAAAAACCCCAGAAAAATCCAATAGCTTTCATCAAAATTGCCATTGTTTTTTTCTGTTTTGTTTCAATATCAATTGGATCTGACAATAGACTATATTGAAATTGTCAAATTACTGTAACTACAAATTACTTCAGAATCAACCATGTTCTGGTGGTTGACTGAACTCATAGGTGACCAAAAATTGCCACACATAAGGCCAGCTTTACTGTTTGTATTGAGCTTGTAACTTTTTTAGGACCAAACCGGAAAACAGACTACAGCCAACTAATGATAAGCATGAGGAATAGACAAATTAAATAGATGACTCCCACAATGATAAGTTGCTTATGGCAATCAGATCTTACCTTTCACAAGCATTTTGTAGTCAGGGTGGCGATAAGATTATTAATGGACCTTTGTTGAGATTAATTAACACAAACATACCAATGGTATGCCAAAAAATATTAATAATCCGCGCTACGGATACTACAGTATATTTTTTGCATAACCCGACATCTGATCCCTTTTCACGGAGTCAAGTTGCCCGTTATTGCATTGGGGGCTGCTGCTACAAAAAGTTCCCTAAAGAACAATATTAAGATGAAGCTATAGATATCGCTGCGCCACCCTACTGGTGAGTATCAAAAAATATATATATATACACCATTAAACACAGATATGATCTTATAAAGTGACAAGTGCTGTGCTAAAATATATGTGATCAAAAATCAATTGAAAATCAATTAAACATATATGAACAAATCCTCTAAAATTCAAAGTCCACCCCCAATTGTGGCCCCACTCCCGGGCATGCCGGAACCAGACACCATAAACATCTTTTCATGTTCTAAGCGGATATTTTTCGTACTGCTTGTAAGTGGAGCTTATTTTTCTTCCCTTGAGAAACTGTGGAGGAATGGTGTGATAGCAGCTTGGCTGGAGCAGTCTTCTCTATTTCCGCAACCAACGGACCACCACCAGTATTCAGTCTGTGTTGACCCCTAGACTGAAAAGCTGGGGGTCTGATCTTTCTGGTGAGTGGGGCCACAATTGGGGGCGGACACTGAGCACTATGGATTGTTTCTGTTGAGCACCGTTTGGAGCACCTTTTATATCACCAAGCACTGTATTTAATTTATGGACTTTGTTTGACATACGTCTTAATGATTTTCTGATCACAAATATTTAACTCTGATGGACTTTGAATTTTAGAGGATTTGTTCATATATTTTTAATTGATTTTCAATTGGTTTTTGATCACATATATTTTAGCACAGCACTTGTCACTTTATAAGATCATATCTGTGTTTAATGGTGTATATATTTATATATTATATATTTTTTGATACTCACCAGTAGGGTGGTGCAGCGATATCTATAGCTTCATACCAATGGTATGATCTCTAGCTACCTATCTACCTACACATTAATATGTTGTTGAACAAACTACGGCTTTTGGTGGAGATCGAGAAACCAATTCCCCATCCAACCCTTCCTTTATACCCCTCCACCTTTTATCTCTCCCTCTCTACCCTTTCTCCTTTTACCTGCCCTCCTCTACCCATACTCCTTCCAAACTACCTTAGCTTAGTCATTAGGCCTTTGTCCTACTATCTAATGATAATTTGCTGTTTCCTGTGGAACACTACTTTAACGATGCAAAACATATCTTAGTCTCATCTCTCATGCAACCAATTTTACTAACCCTACCTTGATTTTTCTTGGCACAAGACAGAACACATCCTAATGTTCACAACACCGAACATCACAAGCTCTGTTATAGATGAGTTCTCTTTTTGTCTA
Organism: Glandirana rugosa; assembly: GCA_018402905.1. Lineage (NCBI taxonomy): Eukaryota > Metazoa > Chordata > Amphibia > Anura > Ranidae > Glandirana > Glandirana rugosa. The sequence goes on from BLSH010041002.1 coordinate 576,083, forward strand.
AGTTGTTACATAGAATCTCGTTGGATATTAGGAGAGACATCTGTTCATGCTGTTTCTTTATGCATACGTTGTCATTTTTACATCTACAACAAGTGCCGCTCTATGTTTACCTATATTTTGTATGACGACATTGTAATTTGCTTTACTTCTTTCAATAAAACTTCTTTGAAAAAAAAAAAAAAGGTTATTATTGAGTGATTACTATTGGATACTACTGTTTGCAAACTAGGGAATTGGGACACATTAAAACACTGCCAGGGTTGCTTGCAGTGATATCCTTTTATTCCCATGGTTCAAATCCTTTTTTATTCCTCAATCATTCTATCTGATCAATCACAATGTTATAATGTGTCCCAACCCCTTTCACCATTGCTGGTCAAATGTGGAGAAAAAAATAAGAATACAGCAGGTGTGTAATCTAAGAAATAATTCCTATACTAAATATGATAATTACATACCCGTTAGGAAAACAAATATGATCATTACATGTAGTAAATGCGTACAGGTAAACAGGATACAATATTTGTCAGGATAGTTGTCCTTAAAAGCTGAACGCCAAGTAATGATGCAGCTCTGTACTCATAAATAAATCACTAAATATATTTTTAAGCCCAAGCAGAATTTGACATTTCATCAAGCTCTTGCAAGCCCCCCGTACAGCAGCACCCTCACAAGAAGAGGGAGGGGTAGGACTAGGAGCCAATCTGGTATTCTGAATGCAAAATGCTCTGACAAGGAACACAATGATAGAAGGGAGGAGCACAGTTACTAGAAAGAAAGACGACCTCTTCGGTCTGCTGTTGCTCTTTCACTGCCCAATTAGTAGGCTGGGGGCATGGAGAGGAGATATATATATATTCCTTCCACTGTATATAAATGTAAGTCCCCGTTCATTCTGGTGCGATTTATCTCTCATAGACTGATGTCTATGACTGAACTTAAGCCTGTGTCCATATCAGTGCGTCTTTGAGCCATTTTCAACAGCTTTGATCACAAAAAAAAAGCAGTGCCCCCCCCCCCCCCACCCAATTAGATCCGAAGGGCCTGGTATGGATTGGGGGGGGGGGGGGCACATTGTTTTTTAATTGCCAGCAATTGTGCTAAAAGGAAAAGGAATTATGTCATACGCTCAACATTTCTGATTGGACAGAAATCGCATTGAAATCACTTTGAAGTCGCGCTTAAATTGGACCAAATTGCACCACTTTGAAGTTGCACCCAGTGTGAACCAGGGCTAACAGAGAAAGTAGTGTCATATTATTATCTGTGTTATGTGTCAGGGTGGGAATGGAAGAACACAAATTGCACATAAATCCTTTGGCCAGTAAAACAGATCCTTTGTGTTTTTCATCTGTATATTTAGTGGCTTGCCTGCAGAATTTTTTGAGCATAAGCTTAAAGCCCAATTGTTAAAATCCAATAAACACATTCCAGGTACATCAGAACAAAAAGGTGCTTAAAGTCTTACTGTTTGTTTCCTTTAGAAACACGCTACAGCCTGCATAGAAAAGTTTGTCTGCTGCCATCATGCTCCAGAGAAGGACCATTGTCTCTGTGTGAAAGCAACTTCTAACCAGGGCTGAGTCGTGGCCTCCGCTCTCCAGTCAATGGCTTATGATCTTTAACCCCTTCCTTACTGGGCACTTAAACCCCCCTCCAGACCAATTTTTGGCTCTCAGCGCTGTCGCATTTTGAATGACAATTGCGCGGTCGTGCGACGTTGTAAGCAAATAAAATTTGCGTCCTTTTTTTCCCACAAATAGAGCTTTCTTTTGGTGGTATTTGATCCCCTCTGCGTCATTTCTGATCGCCGCTATCAACAAAAAATGAGCGACAATTTTGCAAAAAAGAACAATATTTTTTACTTTTTGCTAAAGTACAAATCCATTAAAAAAAATATTCATCAGTTTTGGCCGATATATATTCTTCTACATATTTTTGGTAAAAAAAAAAATCGCAATCGGCGTATATTGATTGGTTTGCGCAAAAGTTATCGCGTCTACAAACTGGGAATTGATTTATGGCGTTTTTATTATTATTTTTTTTTTTACTAGTAATGGCGGCGATCTGCGATTTTTAGCGGGACTGCAATATTGCTGCAGAAATGTCGGACATTTTTTACACATTTTTGGGACCAATGACATTTATACAGCGATCAGAAATTTAAATATCCACTGATTACTGTATAAATGTCATTGGCAGTGAAGGGGTTAACCAGCAGGGGGCAGTGAAGGGGTTAACAAATGTTCCCTGGGTGTGTTCTAACTGTGGGGGGGCGGGGATGGTCGGGACATAACATATCTAACTGATCCCAGTGACAGGGATCAATAGATCTGCTATGTCCCCTGTCACAAAACGGAGAACCGCCGTGTTTACAACGGCGGTTCCCCGTTCTGAGGCTCCCAAAAGTGATCGGCGGGTCTCGGGCGGACATCGAGTCCGCCCGACCCACGGGCACGCTCGCGCAGTGTGCGGCGCGCACGCGCCGCCGCTGCCTCCAGAGGGCGCGCCAGGAGCGCGCACAGTGGACGACGTCCATGGACATCGTCCAGGCATTTCAGATCCGCGCTGGAGCCGTACTTCGGCAATAGCGCGGATCTGAAGTGGTTAATAAATGAAGAGTTATAGATCTGACTCAGCAGAGCTCAGGTCAGACCTCTACAGTGAGACCACTGCTTCCACAGAGAGCAAGGATCCTTCTCTACAGTATGCTGCAGGGGGGACAGGCTTTTATACTCAGGCCATGGCTTCTTTCTAAATAAAACTGTAAGACTTTGCACACATTTTGGTTTTGTGCACCTGGAATGTTTTTAGCTTAAATCACATCACTGAGGCTGGCTGACGCCATTAGTTTGCAGTGAATAAACTAAATGCTCATTGTTGCTACATTTAGAACACAATATTTCCATGTAGTGGTTTTCACCAAATCTATGTAATGACATGCACCCTGCCAGTGGCTAGCTGCAAGTAGACACCCCCATTGAAAGTCATGGGAGGCTGCTGACTCTCACAGCAATCACATGTGAGTGACTGCCCCAGGACACAGACTGTCTGCGTATATCCTGCATGTATTATTATTATTATAATACAGGACTTATATTGCGCCAACAGTTTGCGCAGCGCTTTACAATATGGGGGCAGACAGTACAGTTACAATACAATTCAATACAGGAGGAATCAGAGGGCCCTGCTCATTAGAGCTTACAATCTAGAATATGTATATATACACTATATTGCCAAATGTATTGGGGCGGCTGCCTTTACACACACATGAACTTTAATGCCATCCCAGTCTTAGTCCGTAGGGTTCAGTATTGAGTTGGCCCACCCTTTGCAGCTATAACAGCTTCCATTCTTCTAGGAAGGCTGTCCACAAGGTTTAGGAGTGTCTATTGGAATGTTTGACCATTCCTCCAGAAGCACCTTTCTGAGGTCAGGCACTGATGTTGGATGAGAAGGCCTGCTTCGCAGTCTCCACCCTAATTCATCCCAAAGGTGTTCTATCGGGTGGAGGTGCAGGCCAGTCAAGTTCCTCCACCCCAAACTTGCTCATCCATGTCTTTATGGATCTTGCTTCCCAGAAGAGTTGAAGCTGTTATAGCTGCAAAGGGTGAGCCAACTCAATATTGAACCCTACGGACTAAGACTGGGATGCCATTAAAGCAAAGTTCTGGCCTCCCATCAGCTGTCGAGTGCTGCTGCTGCCATTGCCGGTAAGGGAACCCGGCAGTGAAGCCTTGCGTCTTCACAGCCAGGTCCCTACTGCGCATGTACGAAGTGCGCTGCGCTCCCTAACTGGCCCGGTAGCAGGGGAAGGAGGTGGGGGCCAAACTTCTGACATACCTCACCGCAGCGAAGTCCAACGGAAGTGGGTACAGGGCACCTGTCAAAAACAGGTACCTGCTCCCCCCCCCCCAAAATGCACCAAGGGGGGGGGAGACGGAAGCAGAGGTTCCACTTTTGGATGGAGCTCCGCTTTAAAGTTCATGTGCATGTAAAGGTAGGTGTCCCAACACTTTTGACAATATAGTGTATGCATATATATATCAATAATAGAGTGAGTCACTCCTGCTGTGTTACAAATGTGTTGCTGGAGATCACATCAATGGTGTACTCCCATTGTTTCACCAAAATGAACATCCAAGAAAAATGAGAACAAGATCTCCAAATCTTCTCCAAGTCTTTTACTTCAAATGTACATCTTCATACAAAAATTAGCATGAAAGCAATGAGCTCTTCATCAAGATGTAATTGTAATTCTCATTTTTCTTGTATATATAATTTTGCAATAAAATTGATAGTGCTTTATCGCTAGGTGTAGCAAATGATAGCTAAACACAATGAAGTACACTGCACAAGTAGTATGCAGCAGTCTCACCTGACTTCACAATGACTCATCTCTAACAATTTTAGTAGCAGAAAAATCTCCTGTTCAGCTCTAGTCCATTCAGATATATTGACAACTGCAACCCATCGCTCATCTACAGCGCATAGCAGAGCGCAGATTCATATACTGTGTGCGCTGCATTGATCTAGATCTGCGTTACCTAATTTTTTATATGTTGAGATGCATTAACAGCCTATTTCAAATAAGAGATGCCTAATGCGACACATCTTTACATATGAAAACGCATACTTTGCAGCACACTGTATTTTTAAGCATTTGCACTTTGGGACCTCATGCATTGTACACAATTGTAATCCCCACAAAAACGAATATGATGCATTTCACAAAGCCATGATTTGCACAAACTGTTCTTCCTACAATTGGCCGATATGCTGTAGCTTCACAATATAATGTAGTGTGTCCTTATCCCTCTTTCCTGGCAGCCATGCTATAATGCCAGTGCTATGCCATGAAAATACACATAAAAAGGCAGATAAAGCAGAATTTCTACGCTTTTAAATAATTAGCAGCTACTGTAACACTAACTGAAATGAATTGTAACTGAATGACATTTAGTTTGCTAAAGCACTGCTCCACATATCAAACAATTGCCTTTCTAAAAAAAAAATGACTGATTATAGCTTTCTTTCATGCTTTGTTGTGTTGTATATCCCAGTGATGCTGATCTCCTGCAGCATCTTTGCAGCCACTTCATGCCTGCATGACACTTCTGAGGGTGTTTTCTTTATGGTGACAATAGTGGAGTATGCTCACCACTTTTAGTCTCCATGGGAATCCTGTGTGACAAGGTGACAATGCAGGAGCACAATTCTGAAACAGGGACAGAGTGCTGTCACCCTGCAAAAGGAAGTGCCTGGACAGGAACCTGCTGCAAATTCAAAAATACTGACATTGCTTTTTGAAAAGGAATTTCATTAACATGTAAAAGCTTGTATGCGATTTTAGTGATTTGGCTTACATGTACAAGTAACTTACGAATGACTTGTTTAATGATTTAAAGGTCTGCAAGATACACCTTTATCTTTGGCTCAGGTTTTATTATGAAGAGCTATATGTACAGCCAAACGAAAATATATCACATTCTACAGTTTACAGACCTTCCTTATAAACTGGAACTTATTTACTAAAATGTAAAGTGAGATGATGAAAGCCATTGCACCCTGGCCAGCTCGGTTCACATTGCCACGACTTGAAAGTCATGCGACTTATGGTAAGACTTTGCCATGAGACTTCCACGTGACTTGAGTACTACTTTGAGAAGTCAGATAGAAGTCGCCTTGAAGTAGTACAAGGAACTTTTCTAAAGTCGGAGTGACTTCAGTAGTTCTAATTAAGACAACTCTCATTGACTAACATGGGATTTCATATGTCATGAGACTTGGGGTTTTACAAGTCAGATCTCAAGTCATGGCAGTGTGAACCGAGCCTAAGTGCCTAATCGTAGTTTATACATGATGTCCATTGATATTTCGACTTTACTTCTCTACACTGAATCATACCAGGCTGATTCACCCATTTCACACCTTAGTGAATCAGCCCCCTTTTTACCTTCAAATGCCTTTACTTTAAAGATTCTACATTTTCCATTACAACTCTCATTAAAATTCTTTGTCTTATCTTAGCAACCTCTTCTGCATGCATCTTGGTCATGGTTTCATGGTATTGTTCTTTTATTTCAGCTGCAGTGTAATAAGGTAGAACATTGCTATGCTGTCTACCCTGGATATAGGAGCAATGAATCCAAATATCAAGCTTTCAACAGTCCAGTAAAAACAAAAAAATCTGAAAAAAACAAACCAAAATTGGGGGACATTTATAAAGCTTACAACAACTGAAACACAGACAAGCTCCAGTAAAAACACAAAAATGTACTTAAGTAAAATAAAAAAGTAAACAGCTTTGCAGTTCAAATCACATGCAATGCAAGATAAAAATACACAAAGTGCAGCACTGCCCAGGTCACAGCTTGCATAGTTTTTATATATGTCCCCCAAATTGTAATAAGATGGGTACATTGATAAAGTGATCTGAAAATGGAAGGCCAAGAAGAAAGCAAACAAATAAACAATGGACCCATATCAAAACATTATAAATAAATATACAGTGGGATTGATGTACTAAAGACATATAGACTGGGCCCTTTGCAAGTGCAGTTGCACTCCGAAAGGACATTTGCTCCAGAGCTTAGTAAATGAGGCGATGCTTCACTTTGCAAAGGATACTCATTCACATGCCAAGAAAATTACAGTGTATTTGCTTGCACATGATTGGATGATGGAAGTCAGCAGAGCTTTTCCTTATTTACTAAGCTCTTGAGCAAATTCCCTTGCAGAGTGGGTTGCAACTTCATTTACAAAGTGCCCAGTTTATTTGCCTTTAGTAAATCAACCCCTGTGTGTATATATGGATGTGTGTGTATATATATATATATATATATATATATATAATATTTATGTGCACACACATAAATATACACACTCATACATACATTTTATTAATAGTGAAGATATTCACTATGTCCATAAAAGTAAAGCTTAAGAAACCATTTCTTTGCTTACACTATGCATAAAACATTTTAAGATCGCAGAGTACTTTTTAAGAATATAAAAACATCTTTTTATATATGGATTCCGAACCAACATCCCTAATACATTTACATATTTTCCAATAATGCCCACATTTAAAACCTTGTGCCAAAATTACTGGGCTCTCTAGTATGTGAAATGGAAATTTTCACTGCCCCTCTTCTGTGTCCAAAGGTTTCAATGCTAACATTAAAAGGAACACTGGTGTCTCGGTTGTTTTGCATCCTTGGCATCATAGTACAAGGTGGTGATTGGCACAGGTATTGCTCTGTTGGTTTGCACTTTCCAGGAGGATTCCCATACAATGAACTTGATCTCTGCGTTTCCACATGCTTAGGTTTAGGGCATGGTATAGGGTTTACAGAGAGTAAGTATCCAGAACCAAGATCTTCAGGAGATGAAGTTTTATCACAGTTGGAGATAAAGATGGCTGGGGTAGGGCTTCGATTGTATTCCTGAATTATCTGGACAGGTACAGGTGCCACTGGACTTCCAATCATTAGAGTAAGCTTTGAAGCTCTATGCTGAGATGGCAAAAGGACAGGATACAGGTTTGTTTTGCACCCAGGTGAGCAACCCCTTTGAAAAACAAGAACATTTGGCACCATATCAGGAGATCCAGAAGTTCCTTTCTGCAGCCTTTCTGGTGACATCCATATGTCACTGGTTGAGGTTTGTTGTACAGGAGGGGTATTTGAGGGTGTCCTGGTCAGTTGAAACTGTGTAATCTGAAGAGTCGGTGCTTCTGACACCATAAATCCCTTTGGTGGTGTCTGCAAGCCTACTGAGTACTGCTTGGGTGAATTATCTCTTTGAGGCATCAGAAGAACAGGGTGGCCAAGGCTACCCCCCTGACATTTAGAGTGAAGAGGTTGCACTGTCAAACTGCAACTAGATATATACATTTTTACACCCTTGATGTTGGACATGGGGGTGACATTCTCAGCATAATCTTTGGATGGTTGATCAGAGTTGCATGAAGTAAAAATGGTATATGGTTTTCCAATCTGAGTTGCAGAGACAGCTGAATTGTTGGCTAGTACCACATCTAGACGTGAAGTCCAAGATGAATTACTTTTTGAGACAGAAGGAAAGGGCTCTGCAAGGTTGCTGTGGTTTTTAGATGAAGGAGAGGTCCTCTGAATTGTCACTGTACTTTTAGTTGAAGAATTTGTAAATCCACAACCATGATCATGGGCAAACCCCCCTTGGCCAAAGCAGGCATGGCTACCATGTGAACTACTGCAAGAGGAAGAATATCTCCAAGGCATGTGGGGTCGAGTGGCAGTGCAGGAACAGGTGCACATGGGACTTTTTACTGGACCTTTTCTTCTGTCCGGCTGCTCAAGTGTAACATCTAGCCTAGAACAATGCAAGGCAGAAGCCTCTCCAGGCTTCCCACCACATCCATTCGCAAATCTCTCCTTTGGTGAAGGAGGGACACATGACACAGGACTCAAGCCTGATTGTGTCCTAAAACAGTGATCCCCACAAGCCGGCTGCGAAGCGTGAGAACAAGACCTGCTGCATTTTGGACGACACAATGTCAAGTCTAGTTTGGAGACATAGGAAGAAGCAGATCTAGGACTATTCCAGCAGGACATACTGAGGCCAGGTGGTAAGTAATTGCACTCCAAAAAGGTTCCAGTTTTCAAGCCTGCTAAGTCTTCAGCAGAAAATTCTCTCCTGTTAAAATTCCTAACTGCAAATCATTTGCATTCATTTCACTGCTGCAGAAAGACCAGAATGCCAAACTCACAGAAGGAAATCCAATAAAAAAAAATGTTTCGAAAACAAAATCAAAGTAAAAGTGGAGCTAGATGCAGCCTGAAGTAGGAGATAAATCATCTGGCTTCGATGTGCAATGGTGTCTGCAGGGAGAGAGGAGGAGAGAGCCAGAAACTCCAGCGAGACGTGCACAGGGCTCAAGGTATCTTAGTCAGTGCAGAAGTCAGCTTACTCTTGCATCTACTAGAGGACAAAATAAAAGGGGCTCTAGATTTGGAGCTGGAAGTGCACTGCTTCTGCTGCTGCCCTGCCTCTCCTCACCCTAATCTGACTTTTTTGCTTTGCATGTCTGTGGTGCTTCTGTTAACGAGTCTTAAGAGTATTTCCTACATCCTTTCCAAGTAAAGGGCACAGTGGAATTCAGCAGTTTTTATAAAAAAAAAAAAAAAACTTAACGAAGGTAGAATTTTAAAAATATCCACCATGTGTTTTCCATTTTTTTCAGTGCATTAAAGAAAAAGAAAGCCCAAGAATTTGACACTTGAAGCAAATGCCTTAACACCTTTAGTGCTGAAATATGATGCAGAGCGTCCGGGTCCACCCAGCTCCTCTGTGCAGCTGTTTAATCCCAGACAGAGACGAAGGTGTTAACGCTGCAGCTTGAACAATAATAGTCTGTGTCCCTACTGTATGGAGGGGCAGTGCAGCCTGTAGTCTTTGCAGCTCAGCTGCTTCAGTGCAAGTCAAGTGAAAGCAAAGATGACACTCAGGCACGTACCCAGATTTACAAATTGATTTTGTCCTAAGATGCAATCCAATCCACATTCTTGCACAACTAAACAAGCTGCTGTGATGCAATTGTCATTTAAAAAAGAACCTTAGTTCGAATGCTGACTTAAAGTCACGTTTAAGCTTTTCTGTGACCAATAAATAAGTAGCAAGGGAAGGACAGAAATACTTACCTTTCCTGGGACATTTCTATTTCAGGCCCCCTCTAGTGTTGATCATGTGATCAAAAGCTTAGACATTTAATCCCTGTTGAAGCAAAGTCCAAAAAAAAATCATGTGACCAAATGCCTAGGTTGCTTTTTATTATATAACCAGCACTGAGGGAGCCTGGATATTTAAGACCTTTGTTTTTACTCATCCTAGAAAAAAATAAAAGACCAAAGAAGAACTACAGCAGGATAGGATCTGCACATACCTACAGCAGCCTCTAAGTGCCTGCAGATATAGCAAAACTCCGCTGCAGGAAGCAACTTTCAGGCATGTTCAGATCGTGCTTGCCTGCCCCTTCCTGTCTCTTCTTTATTCCTATAGGCTGGAGAAGCTGCCCACCATAGTGATGGGCCAATAGGAATGTGAGTGGGTTGGGAGTACCAAGTGTTATATGAACTTTGCAAGTCATTTGGCCATGTCTGCAGGTATTCTCAGTTTGCTGCGGGTACGGTATGCCCAGGTACCTTGGAGGTAATTGTACATTATACCTGCAGCTGTTTTTTGTGTTCTGAATATAGGTCTTTTTAACATAGCTTTGAGTATAGATCTTCTTTAAAGCGGAACATAGAAAATAATGTTCTTTAGCAAGGAACATACATTCCACATTAATAATTATGCTACCAAAATGAGCATGTGCTGTAAATTGCCCCCAGAATTGCTCCTGCTTCTTCTTGCCGGAGGCTGCCATTTTGCTAAAGCCCAGGGCCCCAGCAGTAAATCATCAAACAGAACTAAACCCATCGATTTAACGGTTTCAAAAAACAGATACATTCCTGGAATGCCGGCATTGCCAACTGTCACATTTGCTTGTGTCCTCAACCAAACTGTCAAACCATCAAATGGCTGGTGTCATAACTGATCACATGTGCAGCACCATAGCAGTTGCAGATCAAACTGAAGCAGCTTCCTTGGCTGTAAAGGATAGGAGCGTTTAATTCTGCTTTAAGGCTGTCAGCAGATCGGCCTCTACAAATTCAGCCTAAAAATGGCTAAAAATGGACAGCAACTGAGCATGTGCAGAGCAGGGGGAGACAGTATATTACAGGATTTTAAACAGTATAGGCGCTTATTTTTCATCTTTTACATAGCTATACCTGCAAAAAGTGATCTAGCAGGACTTCATTTTCTGACTAAAGTGCCACTTTAAGACCGAGCCTCTTTTTGGAGTTCGGTGGTTACGAGTTAAAATTATGTTTTTTTGCTATAAAATTACTGAGACCCCCAAACATTATATATATTTTTTTCTAACACCCTAGAGAATAAAATGGCGGCCATTGCAAAACTTTATGTCAGACCGTATTTGCGCACCGGTCTTACAAGCGTGATTTATTTTTTTGAGCTAAAAAAATAAGACAACAGTAAAGTTAGGCCAATTTTTTCCATATTGTGAAAGATAATGTTACGCCGAGTAAAATCATACCTAACATGTCATGCTTCAAAATTGCGTCCGTTCGTGGAATGGCGACAAACTTTGCAACATAAAAATCTCCATTGGTGACGTTTAAAAAAATTCTACAGGGTAGCAGTTTTGAGCTACAGAGGAGGTCTGGTGCTAGAATCGTTGCTCTCGCTCTAACGATCGCAGCGATACCTCACATGTATCGTTTGCACACCGTTTTCATATGTGGGCGGGACTTACATATGCGTTCGCTTCTGCGCGCAAGCTCGCAAGGACGGTGCACTTTAAATTTTTTATTTTTTTTTAATTATTTATTTACGTTTTCATTTTTACTTTTACACTGTAATTTTTTTTTTTTAATTTCTTTGATCACTTTTATTCCTATTACAAGAAATGTAAACATTCCTTGTAATATAAAAAAGCATGCCAGGACCTCCTAAATATGAGATCTGGGGTCAAAAAGACCTCACGTGTCATATTTACACTTGAATGCAAGAAAATTTTTTTTTTTTAAAAAGTCCCCTTTAAGACCATTGGGCAGAAGTGACTTGTGACGTCGCTTCTGCCCAGCCATGTTATGGAGCTGAGTAAGCGGCTTCAGCCGCTCACTTGGCTCACGGACACTGGGGGGAACGGACGCGATCATCTCTGCCGCTGCCGGAGGGTCCGGTAAGCAGCGGAGATGACCGGAAAGCGGCGGGAGGGGAGGGGTAATTCTCCCGCCGCTGATAAAAGTGATCTCGCTGAGAATCCGCCGCTAAGATCACTTTTATCTTGTGCAGAATCGCCTGCAGAAAAAGATACTGGGGTAATGGTAGCTATCTGCTACCATAACAATGGTATTCCACTTCAAACTGCCACCGTATTATGACAGCGGACGGCCTGGAAGTGGTTAAGGTAGTGTCATTACATACAATCAATTGGAGACAATATGCAAGGTTGATCATTTTTCCTGTTTTTAAACATGTCCCTGGAAATGTTCCGAGTTTTTAGTACCGGTCAACTATAGCAACCAGGTCACTGTTGCACTGTTAGGCCGGCCATAGACAAGATGAAAACCGAACGTTCTGTCGTTTTGAAAATGGTGCATACGATTGCGCCATCACCTGATTCAGTTTTCTAAACAAAATGCAGCATGTTGGACCAGGCACTTTGGATTGTGGCATAAAAATTGCATGTCGCAGTTGGCACACTAATGATGGAAAGAACATACAATCAAGAATTTTCGCTTGGTTTTTGACTCGTCTATGGCCGGCCTTAGTACCAAAAGCTCATTGTGGCTATTCTGTGGTAATTGCTTCCAGATATTATTACCACACCTATCTAAATTTTACTGGTCAGCTTTTATGTAAAAAAAATGTGTAAAACTCTGGGTTTGGTACATATAATATGACAAATCAATAAACAAGTGAGAAGCTACACACAAAATATTTGAATACAAGATACAGCAAAGCATATATAAAAACATGTTGTGCTATTTCTTTAAGGGAGAAGCAAAAGAAACAAGCAGTGAATGTAATACCACCGGTGAAGTGACTCAAATTAGGTGACATAACCATTTAGGCAACAAACATATCATGCAAACAATTTCGATGCAAAGCATAACAAAAGTCCATAAAGTGTCCACCTGTTCAGTTCCAGTGCTCCACCTCCTATGGTAAAACCATATCTCTTACCAAAAATGCATAGCCCCTTGAGCTCAAAAAGCGCTCATGAATCTCTTGAATCTCTGCAGGACTGACAGCCTTGTAGCTACCACAACAAGCACTTCAATGGTAAAAACTTGTCTGGAGTGGATACATCAAACATGAATATAAGAAAGTAAAATGAGGCACACAGAGTAATTCTGATAAAAGCGCTGTTTATTATATATAAATAATGAAGTGCTCACAATGGCTTGCCCCCATGCACACGGTGGGCGTAATGACGTCAAACCCCTAAGCTCTGTCCAAAGCAATTCGTCACAAGGGGGCGCTGTCAATGAGCCAGAGCATAATGCACTGGCCCCTTGATGATGGCCCTTTTTGGCGAAGTGCTTCAGTTGGAGCTTAGCTCTGCTCTTGATAGCCTGAGCAATATTGACCCTCTCGATGATAGCCAGCTTTGGAGGTGCTGTTGGAGGCAGCACTAAAGATCCTCACCTTCTTTGATTTACTGTATTGTGGCACAGATCCCGAGTGAAGGTGATAGGCATTGTGAGACTGCAAATGGGGTACATTCTTTTAATCAGTTATAAATTAACTTGAATGGACATATGAACTTAAATTTATGAGCTGTTTGGTTTGAAAGGGAGGACAAGCACTGTTTTAGGGCCCCAACTACACCTGTCCGTTCCAGTGTGCTACTGCAAATTAACAGCAACTCAACATGCTTGCGTTAGTGCACTGTGGTGCCATTCATTTTCATTAGCATATCAATACATTGGGCTGCAGAATGGGCTGCCTTATTGCAACGTGGGTTAATGCAATGCACCAAGACAGAAACAGTAAGTGTAAATGGATCCTTTGTTTATGTACATATAGGTTATTCATATCCTTTAGATTTACTAACAGCCAGGGCTTTTTTTCAGCTGGAACTTGGTGGAACTCATTTCCACCACCTCTGGTTCAGGCTCTCTGCTCATTTTCACGTGTAAACACAGAAGTCCGGCTTCTGGGTTTACAAGTGACAGCTTGTCTACTAACAGCTCCCACAAATCTGATCTTCTGAGCAGCTCCCACTGAGTGCACAATGGGGACAAGGGAGATGCAGGTGTCCGGGTGCAGTGTGGATGCCTTCACCCCAATTGGATGATCTCCCTGCAAGAGTGAGAGGCGGAGCCACCTACAGTGTGCAGGGAGGCACTAGAGGCAGCTGGGTGCTTCAGATATAAAGCAGTAAAAGTAAGACATCTGGAAGATGATGGAGGTTTTAAGGAGGAGAGTAGAAGATATGGGCAGTGGAGAGGGGGGGTCCATGCAAAGGTCCGAGCTTAAGAGGGGTGAAAATTGAGATGGGGGATGCATGGATAAGCAGCAGTGGCAAGGCAGAGGTAAGGCAGAACTGTGCACTCCTGAATGTTGCACTCTGTGTGTAACCCCCCCCCCCCCCCAACTCTGCACTCGGTACATAATGCACTCCTGCTATTTAATGCCCTTTAAGACCATCCCACTGTTAGTAAAATTTGACCACACCCACTATTATATGCGGTTTGGAGGGTGTGTGTGTGGGGGGGGGGGGGATTTGAGGGGCCATGGTTGAGCTCCTGCACCTATTTCCTGTGAAGAAAAAAGTCCTGCTAACCAGTGTTGCCAACCTCCGGCCGCGTTTCTTACTGGCAAAACTTGTAAAATTTACTGGCGGAGCGCATTTTTTACTGCCAACCTAAAAAATAACTGAACTCCTATTAAAAACGAAGACAATTGATATTTAAACACAACATGGAAACACTGACAATATCCATATCAAGTAGTATGCCCAGTTTACATTTAAAAAGTCAGCACAGCATGACAAATTATCAGACTCTGAAATTTATAGACTGTTGTAAA
>BLSH010041002.1:595512-616230 GCA_018402905.1 Glandirana rugosa
GTGTAGTTTGAATAACCCTTAAAGTGTTCTTTTTGTTACCACACAAACCAAAATTACATTGAAATAAGAAAGATGAAAGAATAAAGTTACATTAAAACCAAACACACCATTGTTTTTCTTGTGAAATTCCCAATAAGTTTGATGTGTCACATGACCCTCTTCCTATTGAAAAAACAAAAGTTGGTTTCAAAATGGCCGACTTCAAAATGACCGCCATGGTCACCACCCATCTTGAAAAGTTTCCCCTCTCACATATACTAATGTGCCACAAACAGGAAGTTAATATCACCAACCATTCCCATTTTATTAAGGTGTATCCATATAAATGGCCCACCCTGTATATATATATATATATATATATATGCGGCGAGGTGGCACTGCAGTATTATAGTGTATAGTGAATGTGTTCTATGATATAACAGGATATATGGTCTATCTCTGTTATAGGCACTTGTTTATATCTAGTTCCTGTTTTCTTGTTCCATGATAAAGATATCCTCCATGAAAGTAAGGCTATCCTCTGCATACAATAAGCTTCCAGACATTATTGCAGTACTGCACAACAGGTTATGGGCACCAGGCACCTAAGGGCACTGAAAAGAGGATTCTGCAAATCAGTAAGTACAGTGAGTACTGTATGCAAGGGTGGCAAGTGGTTAAGGTAAGGTAAAAAACAAGTAAGACCTTGGCTGTGTAATCAGTGAGTATGGTGTTCATTGATTGCATAGTACAGAGCTGGGTGAGAGCAATCTCCGGGAGGTGGAGGGAAGATGTACGGTGTGTGTTATTTAGGTCAGCTGGTAAACTAGTTCCTGTGTCTTAACGGTTTTGCCAACCTAAGGGACAGATACCAGGGAGTAATGGAGGAATTTTTTTTGTTATACAAGCTGGAGGCTGAGGTAAAGCTTGTCCTAGAACATATAGAAAGCTTTTTCTTTCCTGCAAAAAATGGTACATTAATGGCATATTGGTACAAACGGAAGCTGGAATTTAGAAAAAAAAATAGATGAACTGAGCCTTAGGTGCTAGAAGTATCCCTTAAGACATATATACCAATGAATGAGAGTTTAGAATATTAAATCCATAGGGGGGGTACAATTAAAAAGCTAATTGAGAGTGTTTTATTTGCTTATTTTTACACCCAGAGAGACTTGCGCCCACTGTAGACAGGGTGTTATGTGACTAAATGCTCTTGTTACAAAAATATGTGAAGTGAGGCTGCCACTTTAAAGAGCTTGAATGTAACATAAGAAGCTGGCAGGGAGCCCAAGCTGTCACATTGGCTTGTAGGACAAATGAGAAACTAATTCTCCTTCTGAATGTTCAGTCTGTTAACTCAGCTATTCTGCATGCTGCTGATACACACGGACATGGTAGCATTAGGTCTGCATTAGGTCTGCACCGTGTCATAGAATTCATGTCACACTGATGCTAGGAAAACCTTTTTAACACCATTAAGGTCTGTCTTGTGCATGAAATTGTGACAAGTTCAATTGGGATCTCTGAAAGTTTGACTTTTGATTACAGGTAAATTGCATTGTCAGAGCCAAATATATATGAACTCTGTATTCTGGGTAACTCAACGCAAGCTACAAAGGGACCTATTGGACCAAATGGAGGGCAGTATCTTAGCAGACAAAAATGGGCAATGTGGAGAGACTAAATCTAAATGTTCTATTTGCATTTAAAAAAGGCATCTACTGCTAGTGATGTCAGCAGTAATGTCATATGGAGAGCCGAGTGCAATAAAGTGTCAGGGAGTGAAAATAATGGCAAGAGAGTGCACATGGAGTGAGTGCAACGGGCACAGAATCAGATCCAAATCTTTGTTTCTACACAGGAGCTCTTTGGATTCTGAATTATTGCATTACTTAATTGTTCTAGAAAATTGTATAATCTGAAACCAGGAAGAGGAAACCATTGACTTTGTAAATATTTTAATAAATATCTGTTCCTTTTGCCTGTGCAGGTTCTTGATGTATCTGGTGCTTTCATTTAAGATAAGTTCAACAGCCTATGCAAAACTAAGTGAACAAAGTAAAAAATCCATATTAATCACACAGCTGAAAAATGTGCTGGTTTAACTTGTATAATATAAAGAAATGCATATTGGGGCCTATTGCATTTTACATCCTTACAATAATGATTCATTATTACCAAGCAACTTATCAAAATTAAACAGTTTAGAAAATTGATTTCTCATTGACCTCTATGGGAAATGCTGCACATTTTTGTTTCTTGTATCATGTTATAGAAGAAAAGCTCTTAGTACAGGGTGGGTCAAGCCAGAGGCTTAACTAGGTCTTAAACTAGATCTTGGACAGTCTCATTCAGTTTCTGGCCAGCTGCAGTTTTACAAAATTAGATAGCTGTTATATTGTATATCTAATTAACTTTAAAGAGACTTAAGCAACAGAAGAATTTCAGGGAAAAAATAACATGTACATCACTTACAGCAATGGTCTCCAAATTGCAGTCTGCAGGTTGGATTGCATTTAAAGGGGTTGTAAACCTCTGCAAAAAAAAGAAAAACCTACAAGACAAAGGCATAATGAGCTAGTATGCTTTGCATACTAGCTCATTATGAAATACTTACCTTAGAATGATGCCCTGAATCAGCGTCGGCACACTGAGTACGGGGTTGACATCTTGCACCAGAGTCAGTTCCGGGTTAGCTGCTCCGGCGCTGTGATTGGCCGGAGCCGCGATGACATCATGGAATGCGCGTAGGAGCTGCTGGTCACGGAATGGGTCCTGAAAAAAGGGCACCAGCGGGCCGTTTCTTCAGTGTGCATGCGCAGATGACGTCATCAGCAGCGCATATACTGAACATTTCATAAACTGTGCAAGTTTAGGAGATATTCATAGTACCTATAATAAGGCTTACCTATAGGTACAAGTGGTGTAGAGTTTACAGCCACTTTTACTGGCCCCTAAAGTGTTATTGCTCCCGCTGATAACAACAATGTGGCACTAATCCTCTCACTGACACCACCAATGGGGCACTATTTCTTCCACTGACATCAGCAATGGGGAATTATTTATTCCACTGATGTCAACAATGGGGCACTGTTTCTTCCACTAACATCAACAATGGGGCATTATTTTTCCCACTGGCACCAACAACGGGGCATTATTTTTCCCACTGACACCAACAATGGGGCACTGTTTCTTCTACTGAATCCAACAACCGACACTATTCCTTCCACTGACACAGATGGCACACTATTTATTTCACTGACACCAATAATTGGACACTATTTTTCACAATAACATCAACAATGGGGCACTATTCTTCCCACTGACACCAACAATGGGGTATTATGCCTCCCACTGACACCAACAATGGAGCACTATTCCTCTCACTAATAATAACAATGATGGGGCTCCATTCCTTCCACTGTTAAATACTAGCAACTGCATTCTGTCAACATGACTTCTGTGCTTTTTAATTACTGTATAGAGACCACATGTCATTGATTTCCAGGGGCAGTGCCAGAAATGGAAGATTGCTGTCTGGGTATTTTGTTCATTACAATGCCCTTGACTTACTGACCAACTGTTTATTACTTGTTTATCTTGGCTGTAGTTTTCAGTGACTCCTCATATCATGAATATCATATTAGTTAAAGTGTATTAAAGTGGATATAGAAGATTACAGTCACATTTAATAGTAGCTGAGGTCATATCACATTGTGTAGATTAAGGATCTTAATTTCATGTACAGTATCTCACAAAAGTGAGTACACCCTCACATTTTTGTAAATATTTTATTATATGTGACAATACTGAAGAAATTACACTTTGCTACAATGTAAAGTAGTGGGTATACAGCTTGTATAAAACAGTGTAGATTTGCTGTCCCCTCAGAATAACTCAACACACAGCCATAAACTGCTGGCAACAAAAGTGAGTACACCCCTAATTGAAAATGTTAAAAGTAGGCCCAAAGTGTCAATATTTTGTGTGGCCACCATTATTTTCCATCACTGTCTTAACCCTCTTGGGTATGGAGTTCACCAGAGCTTCACGGGTTGCCACTGGAGCCCTCTTCCACTGCTCCATGACGACATCACAGGGTTGGTGGATGTTAGAGACCTTGTACACCTCCACCTTCAATTTGAGGATGCCCCACAGATGCTCAATAGGGTTAGGTCTGGAGACATGCTTGACCAATCCATCACCTTCACCCTCAGCTTCTTTAGCAAGGCAGTGGTCGTCTTGGAGGTGTGTTTGGGGTTGTTATCATGTTGGAATACTGCCCTGCAGGAGGGAATTGCGCTCTGCTTCAGTATGTCACAGTACATGTTGGCATTTAGGGTTCCCTCAATGAACTGTAGCTCCCCAGTGCCGGCAACACTCATGCAGTCCCAGACCATGACACTCCCATCTCCATGCTTGACTGTAGGCAAGACACACTTGTCTTTGTACTCCTCACCTGGTTGCAGCTACACATGCTTGACACCATCTGAACCAAATAAGTTTATCTTGGTCTCATCAGACCCCAGGGCATGGTTCCAGCAATCCATGTCCTTGGTCTGCTTGTCTTCAGCAAACTGTTTGCAGGCTTTCTTGTGCATCATCTTTAGAAGGGACTTCCTTCTGGAATGACAGCTATGCAGACCAATTTGAAGCAGTGTGTGGCATATGGTATGAGCACTGACAGGCTGACCCCCCACCCCTTCAACCTCTGCAGCAATGCTGGTAGCACTCTATTTCCCAAAGACAACCTCTAGCTATGACGCTGAGCATGTGCACTCAACTTATTTGGTCGACCATGGTGAGGCCTGTTCTGAGTGGAACCTATCCTGTTAAACCGCTGAATGGTCTTGGCCACCGTTCTGCAGCTCATTTTCAGGGTCTTGGCAATCTTCTTATAGCATAGACCATCTTTATGTAGAGCAACAATTCTTTTTGTTCAGATCCCCAGTGAGTTCTTTGCCATGAGGTGCCATGTTGAACTTCCAGTGACCAGTATGAGAGAGTGAGAGTGATAAGAAATCCTATGTATAATAACATATAAGGATGAGTAAAATATTCCCTAAAAGCAGGCGGTTGCATACATGCCACAACCAGTAATACTTTGCTTGTTGTCTGCAGCAAAAATTAAAATCAAAAACAAATAAAAACTGCCCTGCCAAAAACAGAGGAAATCAAACCACCAATTTAAGCTGCTTCACCCACCTCAATATGTTCCCACACTAAAAGAAATAATTGTAAAATAGTGATGCGCTGCTAATCACTTAATGCAATAAAATATATGTGTCAATAGCATGTGTTAACTAATAAATATCAAAAAAGAGATAAATAAGTGAAAAAAGTATATATAGACATATTAATGGGGCCATTATGCAACCGCCCTGCAATTGTGTGCAATGCATATGGTTGTGGTGCAGTGGTTTGTCCAATTGGCAGTGAGAAGGGGGATATTGGTTTGGATATGGTGCAATGTCCCCTGAGAGGTACCTCTTAGCGTAAGCAATAGGTGAAGGTCTCTGTGTGACAGCTGTAAAGAGGCAGTCTTTAGTCCTAACTCTTCAGCCAGCTAGCCTGGGGTCCAATTGTACCACTGGCACACATGAGAATAGTCCCAGTCAAGCCTGTAGACGGCAATAAGGCTACTATATAACTGTATGGGCTGTTCCTAAAGGGCAGAGTCTATCTAGCAGTAGATCCTAAATATCCATACAGTAGCAGCAGTTCACCAGTTCCAGAGACTTTGTAGCCCACAATCCAGTCACTCACAGCAATAAGTCCACTCTCTGCTCTGCCACCAGATAACTCTGGCTGTTTGCACCCCTGAACTCGGCACTCTGGATCCCACTCTGGCTGTCGATATGCAGCAGTGATGGTGCAGACTGGACAGTGATGTGCACTCTTTAGTCTCCTTCATGACAACAGGAAGCTGTGCCCTATACAGCTTAAAAAATGCAGCTCTTTCCCTTCCCTTAGCAATCTCCCTCTGGGAAATGCAGTTCAAAAGTTCTTGATTACAGTAGAGTCTCTCTCTTCTGGACTACAGTTCCCACAGTGCAGTGCTGCCTGAGCCAGTCTATTGAACTCTTCCTGTTCAGCAGCTTCCTCCTCTTGCTGATATAACTGCTAACCAGTTCAGCACTGCAGGGCAGTGTTTCCCTCACTCTCTATTCTTAGACAAGCACCTGGCTACGTACCAATGATTTTCTCAAAAAAGAAAGAAGGCTAAGGGTGCAAATAAGATCAAAAGGAAGGAAAGGATAGAAGTTGGGCAGGCACCTCAGCGTCATAGGCAAGACCTAAGTTGAGATAACCAGTGGCATCTGGTGTGCCTAAATATTTTGTAACTGCCAGTCAAATTGTTTGGAAAGTACCAGTTGACCCAAGGCTCCCATATTTTTTTAATGTAGGTATAGAATCTACTAATTTAGCTGAGAGTTGTTTTTTTTTTTTTAGAAAATGTCTAATGAAAAAAATAAATGTTCAATGAAGTCAATAGATTGCTTTGGAGCTGTCAAAGCAATCTAGCAATTTATCAGGATTAAGCATGAGCTTGGCTTTGGTCTGAACTTGGGCTCTGAGTGAACTTGGAAGGGACTGGGACATTCCCTACCTGTAACATATAGACAAAGGGACGTAGAGTCTCGTGACAGCATTGACCAAATATGGCCATAAATTGTGGCCAAACTAAAGAGGTCCTTGACAAGACTCATGACTATGGGAACTTGTACTAAAGATTGAAGCATGGCATAAACATTTTCCATACATTTTGGGCAACTGGGCATGACTGCCAGCAACTCCTACAAAGGAAACAAACGGGCACAAAGGCCTAGTGCATTACCAGATAAACTTTATTCAAGAAAAGAAAAATAATGTGCGCATACTCACAGAAGCCAAAGGCTAGTACAGCTGTGAAAATCAGACCCAAGTGACAGAGTAGCCCTCATAAGGCGACGTTCCAACACCAACCCTGGCGTGCCCAAGACCCACCAGCTAATTTTTTGATATATAATGATTTTGACGTTCCCCAATTTGTGTTTACGCGGCAGAGTAGAGAAAGATGTCACTCTTTTTTTTTTGCAAGAAAATGATGGAAGACAGGAATGTCAGTAGCAACCCAATGGCTGAAGGCATTTTGGAAGGCAAGGCTCAGAGGGGATAAAGACTTTTAAGGAGAGAGAATAACAGCAAATATAAAGACTATTTTGTTGTATAAATTGAGAGAGTGAAGTGTGACCAGGTTTTACAACTTTGATCTAGCCTTGGGGAGCAACCAAAGCAGATTATTCACAAGAAGAGGATCACAATCCATCTCCTCAAGATCTACTCAGAGTTGGGTTTCCACAGTAGCATGGTAATTAGTAAGAGTAGCCAGCTGTGCAGCCTGATAGCACTGTAGATACGAGTGGAAATCTCAGGCCTCCACAGAATCTAGGGAATCTAGACTAGTAGAGTGTGTATCTAGGTTACCTCGTCCTACCTTAAATGAACTGCAGAATTTTAAGCTGCAGAGTGCATATGGTCTACAAAGAAATGGGGAGTACATATTTTGAGCCATTAGTCATAGCAATTTATGTGACTTTCACTTTTTTTTTCATTTGTTTGCTGCCCCCTTTTTTTATTACGCTGTTTTATATATAGACTGTAAAGATTCCCACTATTGACTGCCTAATATGACAGACAGTGCTATTAACAGTCCTGCAAAGTGACTGCTGCGATAACAAGGTAAACCACGTGGAGACTGCATTGTTTCAAAATGAATCAGTCTGAGTACATAGATAGACTTAAGCTGGGTATACATGTACCAAAATTTGGTCAAATTTTGGCACGAGTGTAATACTCTCTGTTCAACAGAAGCCAGTCGTTAGACCAGTTTTTGTCGAACATTCTTGCTGGATAACCATCATTTAATTAGCACATACAGCCAATGGCTTCTGTCAAACTGGGAGGGCTACACACAGATTTGAATTCAACTGGTCCCTGATGAACTTACCAATTTAAGATCTATGTGTACCCAGCTTTACACAAACAGAAAGGAACAGAAATGCACAATTACCATGAACCACTTGTTCACAGCTCACATGAACACAGCTTGACTGTGCCCTCTTGTCCACAGCTCACCTGCACCCCTTTCAAGGTTTGTATACAGCTCCTGTGCACCCTTCTTTCCAGCTCACCTGAAGCCTTTTGCCATGCTGCACCCATCTCCATCCTCAGCGGAATGTAACAGCTATCCCAACACGTGGTCCTTTCCTTTTGTTTCTCTGTCACTGCCTGTACACACACAATGCTGACAGCAGCAGAGTCACATTAAACATGGCAGGCGGTGTTTAGCAGTGTCTAGGCAATGGCCTACTAGTATAGTGGGCATCTCTACACACACAGTGTAAGGTGATGCTGGACAGAAGGCGCTGTTGAGATCGATGCTGTGATCCTGGGACATCACCCCAGACAGGGCATCTATATTACAAATGGCCAAGATGCAGGACTATCCTAGCAAATCTGGGACAGTTGGCATCTATTGTTTCCCAACTGCTCTCCTGTGTGGTAATTCTGTCATTTATGGTGGCTACAAGAGGCTGTTTTATGACACAATAGGCAGGCATACCACTGTTATTGTCATCAAGAAACTCACCCTGTGAAATGTCAGCTAAATATAAATTGGCTGCAAAGAGGATGCATGAGATCAGCAGCACTGAGATGCAACAAAAGATGAAAAAAGCTAAAAACAGCAATATATTACATTTAAAAAAAAAACATGGAAAATGTCATTAACTTGGTATCCATGTACTTTACGCATAATTTTTTTTCAGGGTTTGTTATGCCAATTTACCTATGAACGGTGGTGTGAAAATCATTGCAACCAAAAGTTTCATGCTGTGCAGAATTTCAGTGTCAGCTTGTGTAGAAAGTTTCAAGCAATGGCAATAACCTGCGTGCAAGCTATTCAAAGCTTGTAGCTGAGATAGAAGAGAGTAAGGTTGCTCAAAGCCCCCGACAGTAACATGCACCTTGTAAAGTCTTGCTATTTAGAGGTAATTATGTTACCATTATGAGTGGTTGCTCTAGCCAAAGGTCAAACAGGCCACCCACTATGCTTTACACAGTTAAAAGACAGAAAAACACTTAGTCATAACATGCAAATATGAATGTGGTGCACAATTGCAACGCTAGGTGCAATGTACATCCAACAATCTGATCGTTCATTTACCCTTTAGTGTTTAAAATAAAGAGAAATAAAGGAGATTTATTAAACATTTATTTTTTTAAGAGTGTATGTAAACCGAAGCCAAATTGTAGTTACAATGATTACAGCAATCTTCATTCAAAGTGCCTACAGATAAAGGTGAAATGCAGTATTTGATCCAAAAACACCTACAATTGACATGATGTATTCCTTTTCCTTCTCGAAATTAACAAAAATGCAAATGTGGCATTTTAAAAAAGGTAAGTATATTTACCACCATTAAAATCTATAAAAACTAGAATCATGTGCCAATGAAGGTAGCATGCGTGTGAAACCTGTCCTCAGATATCTAGGGTCTGGCGTTCTCTTTGCTTTTGACGTGCAGTATCATCATGCCAGGGTAACACAGCTCTCTAAGGCCCTCAAAAAGAAGGCTGTGGATTCCTATTAGTTAAGATCGACAAATTAGTTGGAAGTAATTGTTGCACTGTAGAGTAACTAAACCACAAGTGCTGTGGATTCAAACAACTGCTAATTTGTCCAGGACTGGTATGCCTATCAAATTCAGCCCAAGAGCTGACCGGGTGATGCCCAAAGAAGTATTTAAGAAGACCAAAATTTCACTGAAGGATCTACTGCTAACTCTTGCAACAGTTGGATGCATCTACAATCAGGATGAGAGTGCACCAATTTGACCTGGGCTCTGGGCTTATGATAGAGTTCTGATTCCTGGCTCTGTAGCAGTGCCTTGCCTTGCCGTGTTTCATTATCTGTTTTCTCCTGTTACTGATCCCTTGTCTGAATAATGGACTGCTCTCCGACTGCCACCTGCCCTAAACCTTGCTCTGATTGCTGCCTATCCTGACCCTTGCTTGGATAATAGATATGTTACACACTTCCGCCTGCCGCGACCTTTGTTTGGTTATGGATACTCTGCCTCTGCCTGCTGCAAGCGAGCCCAGACCACTGCACACTTAGCATTCTGCCAGTCTCTAGTCCTGGTCACTCCTGCATACGGTACCTGCCTTGCACCTTTTTCACATATTCAAGACATCCAACATTGCTTGAGAGCTGTAGGAGAATATCCTGTCCACAGTGTCTTAGGTCCTGGGGGCATCCATGTGTCAGTAGGCATACCAGCCTTAAGGGAAAGGGTAGAAATGGAGGAATAGGCGCAGGGCCAAGCAGTGGGTCTGCAAGGGTTGGAGTATGTCCAGGGAGAGGGACTGCAGATCGGCAGCTCTTCTGTGGATAAGCCAAGCCACAACACTAGAATACAATAACAGAGAGAAGGCGCCTCTAAATGCAGAAAGTTTTATTACAGTAAAAATGCACAGGTAGATTACACTCACAGATTCAGAGTCTTAGAAGAGCGTGTCCGCACTTTAGTCTGCGGATAGACATATGTGGATAGCAGTGTCTATTTCCTGCGGGTCCCTGTGTGCTGGTCATCCGTGGGAAGACAGTCCATCGGTTGGGGCGACCGCCTGCGGTCGTATCTGTATGGTTCCCCTCGTGGCGATGGAGATGGTGAGGAGATCCCGGGATCCAAGGCGCACAGCGTCCCGCGTCACTGACATGCGACGCGTTTCAGAGTCTGCAGGCCTGCGGTGTGAGGAGCAGGCGCACTCTTTCATCAGGCAGTAGCTACTGGATCCCGGGATCTCCTCACCATCTCCATCGCCACGAGGGGAACCATACAGATACGACCGCAGGCGGTCGCCCCAACCGATGGACTGTCTTCCCACGGATGACCAGCACACAGGGACCCGCAGGAAATAGACACTGCTATCCACATATGTCTATCCGCAGACTAAAGTGCGGACACGCTCTTCTAAGACTCTGAATCTGTGAGTGTAATCTACCTGTGCATTTTTACTGTAATAAAACTTTCTGCATTTAGAGGCGCCTTCTCTCTGTTATTGTATTTAAGGGAAAGGGTGGCTGCTATAGGTAAAACTGCCCATTAGTCTCACTGTTTTTGCAGAACAGGAGGCAAACTGGTAAACCTTACAAAATAAGCAGTTCATACACTAGACTGATGATGGCCAACAACCCTGAAACTGCTATGCAGCTGGGAATATATGGTTCTATAATATTAGGTTGTATCTGTGCTATGCTGCACTATTTGTACAATTGTGAGAGTACTGGCTACAAGCATATTCATATTCCCTAACAAGAAATGTTTATTTTACATGCTGTTACGAGGAAGCAGTAGACACATGGACCATTCATGCAAATGTGAAAAATGTCATGCAGAAACTACACAAGAGAGTAGACAACTGTAGACAGACCAATACAACAGTAAGCATCACTTGATCATTCCTAATTGGGTACAATGGATTTTTTAAAGTGTTACAAAACCCAGGATCCTGCATTCACAATATCTGGTCCCCCACAGTACACAGAAAATGCAAATGCAATTATTTTAGTAAATATAAACTGTTAAATACCTTTTCTCGTCAGCAGTATACAGCAGTCTTATGACTTCTATCAGTGTCTGGATAAGCTTGTAAGAGGAGTTTTCATTCTCCTCTGACTGTCCTATGAGGCGGCCGGACCCCTGACTCTCTGTCTGGACACTGCTGATTGGCCCTGTGCCAATCACATCCACCTTCCCAAAAAAAAAAATCTCTAGCAATACACAAAAAACTGAGCAGGGTCAGAGAAGACATGGACAAACAGCTTTTTTACACAATCCAGTGTATTAACCCCTTAGGTTCCACAGTGAGTATAACAAGCATGCTTTGCTACATATACAGACTGATTTTACTGTTGTGGGTTTAGTAACACTTTAAAAGTCTGTCAGGCAAAATTTTAAAAAATAGTAAGTGAATACTGTTTACAAAGTTTATAAATCCTACAAACATTAACATTTCACATATAAATATGCTTTATATTGTAAAGCTCTGCGTAACCTTCTGTGATCTTCTCTACATCTATTCAAAGTCCAGAATTTTTAAGCTTGTCTGAGGGTTCAAAAAAAAAGGGACGGAGAGCTGAAGTTACACTCCGCCGAGCTCAGTGAGGAGATTTCTGAGAGCTGATTGGAGGGCAAAGATACCCCCGTCACACAGCAGGAACAGAGATAAGGCTGTCAATCTGCTGGGGTTCCTTCCCCGTCACCATTTTTCTCTTGGTGTCAAGAAACCTTGTCAGAAGTAATTCATGCTGATAGCAGAGGAACAAAGCAGCAGACAGAAATGACACTCAGGGGTTTATTTACTAAAGCTAGAAAGGGCAAAATTAGTCACAATTCTGCATAGAAACCTATCAGCTTCCAGATGTTATTGCCAAAGCTTAATTGAACAAGCTGAAGTTAGAAGCTGATTGGTTTCTATGCAGAATTGTGACTAATTTTGCCCTCTCTAGCTCTACCCCTCAGGGATCAATTCACTAACGTTTACCACATACGATAACACAGTTACATGACTCATTTGCATAAATTATCACATGCGGTAAACTAAAGTCCAATTCACAAAAAAAAAAAAAAAACCCAATGCCAAAATGTTTTTAAAACACCAGACCCTTATCCGAGCATGCAGGCTGCCAGGTCCGGAAAAAGAGGGGACGAGTGAGCTCCCCCAGAAACCATACCAGTACCAGGCCACATGCCCTCAACACGGGTGCAGGGGGGGGGGGGGAGGTTTGGGACGAAAAAAAGCCTCTTTTCCACAACCCTGGGTGGTGGATGTGAAGGTCTTCGGGTGGGGAACTTGTCGGAATCTGGAAGCTCCTCTTAACAAGGGGGCCCCCAGATCCCACCCCCCTCCCATGCGAATGAGTATGGGGTATGGAGGTGCTCGCTCATCCCCTTCCTTTCCTGACCGCCAGGCTGCATGCTTGGATAAGGATCTGGTAAGAATTGTGGGGGGGGGGGGCTCCACAATGTTTTTTTTAAATTTTGATATCATTTTTGGTGCCCTGGGTTGTGGAGAAGAAGCCCTTGGCACCCCCCCCCCCCCCCATGTTGAGGGCATGTGGCCTGGTATGGTTTGGGAGGGAGGCACTCGCCGTCATCTCCCTTTCCTGACCTGCCAGGCTGAATGCTCAGAGAAGGGCCTGGAATGCATTGGGGGGGGGGGCACGCTGTTTTTTTTTTTTTATTTTATCATTTTTAATTGCTGGGCTTCCTGGCCCGCTCCTTAGCAACCAGCTCAGTGTGATAAATTACCGCATGAAAATATGCGGTAATTATCGCTTTATTAAAACCTTACTGTAGTAGTTATTTACTGCATAATTCTTAGAGAATTGAACATTTGTTTTTTTTGTTTTTGAGTTATTTTACCGCATATTTTTCGGCGTTATTTAACTCTTAGTGAATTGACCCCTTAGTGTTTTTAACTGAGACAAGTGCACACTGTAAAGGGATATGTTGTGTTCATATTTCATGGCTGAGGTTTAGAAGCACTTTAGGCACCGCCCCAATTAAAAATAGGTCATAAAGGCAAACTAGCACTTTGTCAACTGAGAGTTTCATATACTTCTATGAACTTCTAAGAACTCTATCGGTGAGATCTTTGTGGCTGAGTTCCCAAGTCTGCATACCTGTTGTAGCCATTATCAGGATTTCCCACTCTTCATGTTACATTCTGTTTTACTTATGAATTGATAAAGCATGCAACTGAAGGAGTTTGAACATGCAAATGTGGTGGGAGCATCCAAAACATCAGTTGCAGAGAATGAGAGAAAGAAATGATGAAAGGGAAAACTTGCTGTCAGACTATCCGAGGCATATAAGGAACCAGGGACAGACTCTGCCAACTAATCTCCACTGATGCCTAGAATATCACTTTTGAACAGACTGACCTTTTAGACCTTCATGGTAATCTCCTTTCCCACTCCTGATGAAAAATGTAAAACCAAACTCCAGGCAAATAGCTAACAGATGAAATACATACATGGGAGCTGTTTACTTGCCAAAGGATTTGCATTTCTGTGCATGCAGTCCTCACATTTAAACAACTCTGCTGCAAAGCACAGCCCTATTTCACAGGGCAGAAGAGCTGATTTTCCTATACTAAAGTAAGGCCTTGTTTACACCCCCCAAACTGCTCCCCTTTAAAGTGGTTGTCAACCTGTGACAACCACTTTAACCTGCAGGTAAGCCTAGAATAAGGCTTACCTGTAGGTGCCCTGCATATCTCCCAAACCTGCACATTCCAGGAGATATGCAGTGTTCTGCATGTGGCGACGTCATTTCTGCACATGCACAGTGAAGAAATGGCCTCCGTGCCGTAACGTTTCTCCACAGAACTGACTAGCTCCTTGTGCTGCTTCTTGCTCCCCAGTCTGACTTCTGCTGTACAGGGGATTGCAAGTGCAGTTGATTTTCTCCACTGCAGGTGGCACTCATCTGCAGTGGCAATGCAGGTGGAGGAGGAAGTCGAGAGGAACCTAGTTCCTCTATGGTTTCCTCGGTCACAGAGAGGCAACATCTGATTGGATTCTGGCACCACATGTGACTTTGGTGGCCATCTTGGGTCAGGCAGAGTATATTTAAGACCCTGGCACCCAGGTTTGGTGTGCATTTCACTTGTGGCTAGAGTAGGGACAGGTCATCCATCTGACAGGGAAAGTGCTTAGCATCAGGGAGAGGTTCCTGATGAGTAAGGAAAGTGCAGGAACACGCCATCCTTCCTGAAAGCCAACCCACTTGGGTACTTACCGGTCAGTCCCCATTCCACCCCTTGAGACGGACACTGTCGGCACACATGAGGCCTACTTCTACTACACATTGCTGTTTCATGCTGTGAGTGTTGCTACTTGGGTTTCCTTCGAGCCGTGCCTGTTCTGTTTTGATGACAAACAATATATTTCTGTTCTCCAAACTTGGACTCAAAGCAAGGTCTATAAAGACATGGATGAGTGAGTTTAGGGTGGAGGAACTTGACTGGCCTGCACACAGTCCTGACCTCAACCCGATAGAACACCTTTGGGATGAATAAGAGCGGGGAGCTAGGCCTTCTCATCCACATCAGTGCCTATCCTCACAAATGCACTTCTGGAAGAATGGTCAAACCTTCCCATAGACACACAACTAAACATTGGGGACAGCCTTCCCAGGAAGAGTTGAAGCTGTTATAGATGCAAAGGGTGGGCCAACTCAATATTGAATCCTACGAACTAAGACTGGGATGCCATTAAAGTTCATGTGCGTGCAAAGGCAGGTGTCCCAATACTTTTGGTAGAATAGTGTTGTAGCCATGCCCTCATAGGGGTTGTTGGAAGTAATGGTTCCACCTGTCACACTGCCCTCAATCACCTTTTTCCACACATCCAGAGTCACAAGAACAGGCCGGTACTTTGTTTTGTTGTTTTATTAGAGGATTAAACTTGGATGGGGAAAGGGGTAATTACGGGATGCTCATAGGATTAACAGTTCTTTCACGGGACCTTACACTCTTGTATATACACTTCTCCTCTTCCTCCAGCACAATCTTGCTTCTCAGTTACTTCCTCTTGCTCTCTACTGCACAAACTTTTTCAGCCTAGCGAGCACATGGTGAGGCCTGCTCTCAATTAGCACAGCCTCTGAACCGCCCTTTGCAGGCAGGGACCGTGGGCCCCTATAGTGTAGAAAAAGTTAGTTGAAAGTGCTAGCTAGCCTTGGTGGACTACTGCTCCCAGCCCATCCTATTCCATAAATCCCCCAAGTGCGGCACTATAAGTGTCTATGAAAGTTTAAATGCTAATCACAGGCTCCACTCAGTGCAACTCCACACATGATCAGATGTGAATAGGGGGATAGGATAAGTCACCACAGAGGAAAGCAGAAACACACTGACTCTTACCAGAGCGAATGGACTGTCTAACTAAAGGCAGCCAAAACACATGTGAATTAATATCATTCCTCCTTCAATGGGGAATCCCTGATAATCTGTAAAGACACTAACCTCCTCTCTTAATGTAGAATAGCATTTCTCATTGTGCAGCAGACCCAGAATACTCACACAGTATCCATAAAAAGGAGCATATGTACATAAAAAGCTGTCATCCACATCTCCAACCAGGTAGATGACCGACCGTCCAGCATTCCTCGTCACATGACCCAATTCCTCCCTCCGAGTTTCGTCGTATAGGTGACGTCATCAGGGGCGTGATCACATGTGGGATGGTCATGTTTTAAATATCCTGATGGGCGGAAGATAAAGGTTTCAATTTCCTATATGGTGAACCAATCACCGAACAGGAAGCAACGGAGGCAGCCCCCATGCGTGTCAGCAACCAGGAGCAAGGATGTATAGCACCAAAGGGTGCATGGCACATAGTATATACAGTGCGCTCCAAATAGATAAAAATGCACCAGAAATTACACTCATGCGTTAAAAAAGATCAGGAAATGCGGAGGTCTAATCTATTAGGTGTAAGGCGCAAACGAAATGACATCAGTGCGTTCCAGCGCACCGAAAATAACAGCATACTTCATCAAAACAAAGAAAAAAATGAAATGCCCCGCGATATATATTAATATCAAAGGGCATACCATAGAGCAAAGAGCATATATAAACCATTATAAAAATATATAATACATCAATCCTGTGCAGATTGATATAGGGAGTAGAGTTGAGCGAACCCGAACTGTAACGTTCGGGTTCGTAACGAACTTTCGGGTGTCCGTAATCCGAACCCGAACGTTTGAGAAAACGTTCGGGTTCTGGTATTTTATCACGCATGTTGAATAGCTGCAGGGCAGCCAATCAACAATCGTTTCACTTGTTTTCCCTAAAACCCATCACAGCCATGCCTACTAATGGCATGGCTGTGATTGGCCAGTGCATCATGTGACCCAGCCTCTATATGAGGCTGGAGTCACAGTGCTGCATGTCACATGCTCTCAGGTTAGTGTAGGGAGAGGATGCTTCCGGTGCTGTGAGGGACAGATTGTGAGGGACAGATTGCAGTGATAATAACTAGGTAGAGATTACTACTACTGCTTTGAGGGACAGATTGTAGATCTATAACATCTCATCCTGCATTACAGAAAGATCTGATTACAGAACGATCTCTCATCCTGCATTACAGAACGATCTGATTACTGAACGATCTCTCATCCTGAATTACAGAACAATCTGATTACAGAACGATCTCTCATCCTGCATTACAGAACGATCTTAAGGGACAGATTTCAGATCTAATAACATCTCCCATTTTTCATCCTTTTGCAGCCCTCTAGCACTTTCCAGGACTTTTTTACAGTCATTTTTGTGCCGAAAAGTTTGGGTCCCAATTGACTTCAATGGGGTTCGGATGACGTTCGGTACCGAACCCGAACGTTTCCGGAAAGATTGGCCGAACCCGCCGAACCCAAACGTCCAGGTGTTTCGCTCAACTCTAGTAGGGAGTAAAACTAAACCTGATGAATGGAACTCTCAGGTCCATAACAGAATACTCGAATCGCCATCTAGTGGTTGGAAACAGGTGTTACAAAAACATCCTCTTCCAGGCCCTGCCAGCCCTCCTGGCTGCAACGGTCCTTGGCACTGCCGCAGTGACACCACAATCCCAACTGGCTCTTGCACTGTTCTCAGATTCTCACCCCAATCTGCTCCAAGGTGTGTATCACTTACTGACACAGTTTCCTTACTGGGAACCTTCCTAGCAGTACTCTCTCCTGCTGTCCTCCACCCGTTCTCTCACTTGTGCCTCTGTTCCAGGATCTCACTATCCTCCTGTATGCATCCGAGCCCCAGGCCAAAGTCACCCCCCCAGACTGGGTGCTCCCTCAAGGCCCCAACAGCTTCAGTACTCCATCTCTTCCACCCAAACTCTCCTCCCCGACTGGGCTGACCTTGGGTACTTAAGGAGGCCTGCCCCTGCCAATCCAGGTTGGGGATTGGTCAGAGCTCCCCAAGAAACCTCAGGAAGCCTCACCTCCTTTTCCCCACCCTTTCTTCCAGAACTTTCTGAAGCAGAAAGGAGGGGTAACGAAAGGGTGTTACTCCCTGCAGTCACCAGTCACTCCCTAGGCCACTCCCCTGCCCAGGATCAAAACAATCAGGCCTGACTTCCAGCCAGGCCTGACTAAATTTACCTCACCTACATAAAAAATCCTAACATCTAGCACCTACCTAACCATAGAGGGTGCTACAGTGTATTTAGTGTCATGTTAGATACTGCATGTGTTACCACCACTTACTATCAGTTACATATTTCAATTCATTGACTATACAGCTCTTTTTGCTGAAGCAGTCTTGCACCTCACACTATGCCAAGTTGGCAGCGTCTGCTGCTTATGTTATCATGTGTCTGTCTGTCACAGCACGCAGTCCTGTCAGAACTAAACTACTTCTAGATTATTTATGCATGCATATTAGTTATTTATATGATATTGATGAAGAAATCCCAGCTCTTACACAATATGTTTAAAAGTTCAGAGGCTGGGACGCAGTGTTCTGTATTTCTTACATCCTGACAGCCTGCTTCTGCAACAGTCTATTGTAAACAACTGTGACTTGCAAATCCTGTAGTTTGATCTACACCCAGACCAACATTGGCACACTTCAGCATCTATATGCGATGAGCTCCCAACTCTATAAAGGGTAGTGTCCAGTTACAGATACAGATCAACATGCAGCATCAAACCAAGCATGATCCCCTGTAGCGAAGTATTCTCTGACTTCTAATAAGAGTAAAGTTTGGTGGCCACGCCAGATCGGGTGCAAACAAGTACGTCAGAAGTGACATTTGCTTTGGATGGAAGGAAAGAACTTTAAAAACAAGCTTTCATCAGAAGTGTTTTTATCATTGGGTTGATCACTGGCTTGTAATCACCACTGAAGCTTTTTTTTTTTACTTGTGTGACTCAGCAGAGACAAGCGACATATTTCTAACTACTAATCCTACAGCCAGGGGATTGCAAACCCTCCGACACTGGTTATACTGAATCTTGAGTGACCTCTACACATCAGTAAAGGGAGGGTTAACCCCGGATACAATACCTATCTATTGATACTTAAAACCTGTATAGGCAAAATCTTGACTACCCTTTTCCTACCCCTTCCCCTCTTTTTTTGCTCTTTTCTTTATATTATTTTTTTATTCTGTTTTCTGGTAACCTTTTATGTTGACCTGACTTTAAAAAAGAAGGGGGGGGGGAGAAGAAACCTTGATTTTGTATAACAATCTTTTTACAACTTTACCCAAACAAGATATTTGTTCAATTGTTTATTTCTATTATCACTTTTTTTAATTGCTTTGTTTTCTTTGATAAAGGTCATGTCCATACAATTAACAGAATATATGTGAAAAATCAGCGCAAATATGCATCAAAAAATTGTGTCAAAATAAATTAAAGAAAGTGAGGATATAATTATAAATCAATAGGTTGAGCTGCTGACACCTGCAATGTGAAACCACCCTGTTTCCACCTTAAATCAATAATAATCAAAAAATGGTGCAGCGCTTACAACTCCATGTAGGTGATTATCGTGTTGTGCATGAATAAATGTCACAATACCTATATATATGTATTTGTCCTACGACAAGCAAACCAATAAAAGATTAAGACTGTAAAGGGAGTTTCTAGCTTGCCCCATGTTATATAGGAGCATGCGAAAATTTGTGTCTATATATCTTACTGTATACCATAACCCTACCAGAAACGATTTCATATATGTGGCTTTCTTTAACCACTTGTCTACGTGGGCAATTTTTTCATTTTTGCACACATGTTAACCATTTACAGGACACTTTTACCCCCTTCCTGCCAGGCCAATTTTCAGCTTTCAGCGCTATCACACTTTGATTCACACCTATGCATTTTTAGTGCTTTTTGCAGATTTGAACTACAGAATGTGTTCCATAGGAAACCATGTTAAATGCACTGTAGTGCAAATCTGTAAAATGTGAAAAGCACTAAAAATGCATAGGTGTGAATCAAGCCTAAACGACAATTGTGCGGTCATGCAACACTGTAACCTTTTTTTTATAATTTTTTTTCACACAAATAGAGCTTTCTTTTGATGGTATTTAATCACCACTGGGTTTTTATATTTTTTGCCAAATAAACAAAAAAAGACTGCCATTTTTGAAAAAAAAAACCAAAAAATCTAATTTTCTTTGTTTCTGTTATAACATTTTGCAAATAAATAATCTTTCTTTATACTTTTGGGTCAAAATGCATTCTGTTACATTTCCTTGGTGAAAATAACCCAAATCAGTGTTTATTATTTAGTCTGTAGGATAGTTATAGAGTCCACAAACATATATATACGTATATACAGTTGTGCTCATAAGTTTACATAACCTGGCAGAATTTAAGATTCCTTGTCCATTTTTCAGAGAATATGAATGAGAACGCAAAAACATTTCTTTCACTCATGGTTAGTGTTTGGCTGAAACCATTTATCAATCAACTGTGTTTACTCTTTTTAAATCATGACAACAAAAACTACCCAAATGACCCTGATCAAAAGTATACATACCATGGTGATTTTGGCCTGATAACATGCACACAAGGTGACACAAAGGGGTTTGAAGGGGTATTAAAGGTAACCATCCTCACTTGTGATCTGTTTGCTTCTAATTAGTGTGTGTGTATAAAAGGTCAATGA
>BLSH010041002.1:621498-650739 GCA_018402905.1 Glandirana rugosa
TGCAGACCCCCCCATCGGTACAGACCCCCATCAGTGCAGATCCCCCATCAGTACAGACCCCCATCAGTGCAGCCCCCCATCATTACAGACTCCCATCTGTGCAGACCCCCCATCAGTACAGACCTCCCATCAGCCTCTGAGCGGCTCAAGTGTAACTGGGTGGTGACAACATTATCACTATGGCAACCTCCCTCACCTATCACAGTCAACGCACCTTGGACTCGGGGTGGCGGCAGACACCCCCTCATCACAAGCCGACAGCCCAAGACCCCCCAGCCCATTACCACACCAGCTTGGGGACAGGCCAGGGTGGGACGGGCTGCTCAAATAAACTGTACACCCTGGCAGCAGCTGGAGAGGAGAGGTCCGAGAGGACAGTGTGCAGCTGAGCCGCCCAGGCGGAGATACTGCTGTTGCTTGAGTGTGGGACGGAAGTAGGAGGAGGAAGAGAAGATACTCACAGTCACACAGTCCAGGCGCGCCTGCGGCGCTGGTGTTTCGGGGTGACGGGGTCACTGAAAAAAAACTGCCATAGATAGAGTCAGGGGGATGGTGTCACCCCTCTAGTGGGTGTCAACTGGTGACCAGTTCACTTTTTATTTCCTCCTTTTTTATGAAAAACAATTTAAACAGTCCCATAATACGCTAATCTGTACGTGGTGTGAGTAGGAGTGGAATGTTTTTTACAATGACTTCTTCTCTTTGTACCCATGCCACATCCTAGCTTGGCACAGGTACATAGATGATGTGTTTGTCATGTGGACTGGTACCTTAGAGTAGTTTAATGACTTTATGTTTGTTTTGGGTAAGAACATATACAACTTAAAATTTACCTTTCTGGATACTGAAATACTGGCACAACAAGATGGTTCATTGGAGAACACACTCTATAGGAAGCCCACAACAGGCAGTACTATACTTCATGCAGCTAGCTCTCATCCTCGCCCTCTAATTAGAAGCATATCCTATAGCTATTGTCTTAGGAAACATTAAGTTTGTTTTAGATAAGAAGCTTGCAGAAGAAATTATTAAGGGTAAGGATACTGCAGTGAGAGTATAACAAAAATATTTTCAAGAAGACACTTTAAAGAAGTCTTATCAAAAAGCTCAGATGAAATTGAAGTAAAAGTTAGTTTTCAACCTTAACATCCAAGAAAGGCAGCTCTACCCTTATTAATACTCATTATTCTAGACACCATTAGGATATCAGATAGAGTCTTTATAAATAATACCCATCAATGAGTGATAAAACTGTGAAGAAATATATTAAAATAGACTTGAAGTAGTATTAGATGATCTAGGTCAATTCAAGACAGACTGGCACAAAGTTACTTCCAAGGGGCAGATAGGGGTGACCCCTGTACTAAAAGGGACACTTTTAAACATGGCATGTGCAGCCCAAGTTATTGCATTAGGGAGGATGAAATCATTTACTGCACAATGGCTCTAATCCTTGCCGAATTGTTTGACTCGCCTTAACATTGTCAGACTACTGGTATTTCCTTTTGATGCAATATCACTGTGGTGCTTTTTAGGTGGGCAAGACTAAACCTTTATTCAGGCATTACATTTCCGACCACATTTATCTCATCAAGAATGGGAAATTATCAGCTCTAGTTAACTGACTTGTGGGGTTATATTATCACTTTGATACCTCTTTTATTTACTTTATTGCCCTGGATCACATACACGATGAACTCAGGGGTGGTCATTTTCATTAATTCCTTACATAGGCGTGAAATTTGTTGGATATATATGCTAAGGGCCAGTCAGGCTATTTTACTAGTGGAATTTTTTTTCCTTTTTTAGTGTTATATAACATTTTAGGCTTATTATTGTACATTTGACAGTTATAAAGCTATGTTATTTTACAGAATTTGTGTTGTAAAATTAACTTGACCAGTATGGTCCCGCTAACCTGCCTCTTTAAGGGGAGATCTCATATATGTGGTTTACCCTAGATGCTCCTTTCCATCCTGGCAATTGTGTTATTTTTTATGAGTTTTCCCTTTTCATTTTTTGTTTTGTTTGTGGGTGGATTCCTGCATTGTTGTGGTATGAGGTGATCTACATGTCCATGACAGCTGTCTTTCAACAGTATGGGTGGCGTGCACAATTCTTGTACGCATGAACGGCATTCGGATACACACTGGCTGATGTCACATGCCACACCAGATGCAGCACCTTTTCTGTTTATTGTGGATCCTGGTGCCTGCCTCACCCAAACATTGGTAACCCTTTATAGACATATGCAATATTAATGATCTTTCTGCTATATATTTAATTTAGCTCCATATGGATTGAAGCATTACATTGCGGAGCTGGTAGTTTATCCGATGTTGAGTTCCTGTATATTCTTATGTGCTGCAAGTAAATCTTCATAATCAATTTTGGGTGTTTATAGATATTTATGTGTGTCACAATTTAGTGTTCAGTTGTCCTGCCTGTTTAATTCTTACCTCCTTGCTGCAATGGTTCTCTAAAGCCTCGTACACACTACTAGATTTTTTTAGTGCAGCCCAGCGGGTTGAACGAAAAAAAATGAACAGCTTAGTTCGAAGCCACTGTACTGACAATCCAATGTTAGTACAGCAATCTTCCCTGCTGTGCTATTGTGTTTTTACAGGGGGACGGCCCCCCGCCAGAACACTCTGGTCAGCACTCTCAGACGCTTCAACAGAAGCCAGTCGAACAGCCGGCTTCTGTCAGACCAGCTGCCATTCCTCCTGGCCTGAATGTGGTCAGGTTTCTATTGAACTGGCCGATTCCACACAACAATCAGCTCGTGTGTACTAGGCTTTAGACCAGTGATCCCATTCACATGTGTTGTTTGGCTTCTGTGCTCACCTATGGGCATTGCCTACTATTGGGTTTATATTTCCTTTCCCTTCTATCACTTCCTAGCCCACTTCCCATTATGCTTCCCTGAGAAATTTCTAAGTTCTCTGAGCTTCTGTTTGCCTACTATTATGTGTATTCAGTGTCTGACTTCCCATGTACTAAGCTTTGTCTACCGTTTGTGCTTGCCTGCTGCTCATCCTGACCTCTACTTGTTTCCTGGATTTCTTTCCCCCTCCTGATATCTGTACTCTGCACACACACGAGTGGTCACCGCATCTTCAGCTGGGCGTACCTGGGGACACAATCTGGTTCCAGCTGGCTACAATTCCATCCCTGCCATCAGGGGCCCTGGTGAAGAAGGAGGCTGGGGCTTAAATTCTGTGTCCTGAGGAACCTTGAGTTGACAATCTACAAGGGCTCACTATCACTGAAATCACTATCCATTTTACTGTATTATTGTGGATATGTTTTCCATATTTCTTGATGAAGCAGACTGTGGTCTGAGAAACACACTGAATGCTATCCCAATCCCACTAGATATATGGGGATATCAACCACTGATTACTTTTATGTGGTTTTAAGATATTAGCAATAAAAATGTTTTTTAACCACCTCCCACCCGGCCACTGTACATATACGGCCGGATGGGAGCTTCCCCGTTCTGACAGGACGTGTATTTACATCCTGCAGAACGGGAGCTCGAAGCAAGGCCACGCGGCGCGCTGCTGCTGGATCCTGTGATCATTATGATCACAGGATCCAGCTGAGCAGAGATTGGGATACGGGCGCAGTGACTGGCCCTCCCGATCATGTGACGGCTGTGTCCAATCACAGCCGTCACATTGTAAACAGAGACGAACGTCTCTGTGACAGTTCTCCCCCGCCGAGCTCAGCGAGAGCTCAGTGCGGGGGGGTGAAGGGGGGGGAGCTGCAGCTCTGTGACAGCTTTCTGCATGATGATGATTTCATGCAGAAAGCGCTCACAGATCGCCCCCACACAGTGCACCAAGCACACTGATACCCCTGTCCCTGTACACATAAGTGTCCCCATAAAAGAGCCCCCAAAACATCTGTATGTCCCCCATTACATCTGTCACAGTTCCCAAACATCTGTCTGTCCCCGTCACATCTGTCACCATACACAAAACATCTGTATGTCCCCGTCACATCTGTCGCAGTCCCCGTCACATCTGTCTGTCCGCCAACACCAAATAAACTCCAATTTGGGTTATTTTTACCAAAGAAATGTAGCAGTATCATTTTTGGTCAAAATTTATGAAGAGAAATTACTTATTTGCAAAATTTTATAACAGAAACGCAGAAAAATGCATTGTTTTTGAAAATTTTTAGTCTTTTTTTAATTTATAGCGCAAAAAATAAAAAAACCCAGGGGTGATTAAATACCACCAAAAGAAAGCTCTATTTGTGTGAAAAAAATGATAAAAATTTCATATGGGTACAACGTCGCATAACCGTGCAATTATCATTCAAACTGCAACAGCGCTGAAAGCTGAAAATTGGTCCAGGAAGGAAGGGGGTTTAAGTGCCCAGTATTGAAGTGGTTAACTTATTCTACATATGCTTTATTTACACTTATGACAATTGCAAAGCCCCCTGGTGAAATACTGTACTTGTAATCTGCGAATATAATTTGGGATGTAGTGTCTAGCGCTATTACCAGTCCAATATAGGTATTGTCTACAATTTCAACAGTTAATGGGGGGTTGTCAGGTGCACTAAAAAGTAGCATGCCCATATATACTATATCTTTTTACAGCTTGACCATACGCTTTTAACTGGAGCTGGCTTTTCGATCCATGTAGGAACCAACGAGAACTATTTCATACAAAACACACAATCTCTTCATTTCCATTCTCAATAAAAAGGTTAACTTGTAACCTTAACCTACAGAAGTCTTAATGAGAACAGTCTGGATATTTCTCTTTATGAGAAAGCTACAAAAATTGCAAGACAAAGCCAAAAAAGAAAAGACATCATTTTTGAATCCATTAGAAAAGCAGGTGGTTTAATACTATTTTATACTGTAATGGAATTTTTGAAGTGACAGGTACATGACCAGTGCCCAAACCAAGTCTCTTGCCTCGATTTTCCAACTGTGTGTGCCAGTCGCCGCAAGAAAAAAAAAAAAAGCCTACAAAGAGGATGAAGTCTGAATATTATTCCTTGGTTCTATCCCTACACCCTGACAGCAGAGTACACATGTTATGAAAAGGCAGCACATCAGTTGCTCCCAATTTCACGGTGTCTGTTTTAGTTGGAGAGCCAGCAGACACAACAAAAGGAAGAAGATGCCAAATCCCAAAAATAGAAAAGAGCTAGAGCTGATTTAAAAGCCACCGCTTGTGCAATTGCTCATGTAAAGATTCAGCTCCATCTGACCTATCAACAGGACAATATTCTGTGACACTTTTACACAACTGGTGCAGAATTGCATGCATGAACAAGAGCCTGAAATAAGATACAAGATGGCATTTGTGTCAGGTGACACATAACATAAGATCCGAGGGTATACTTCTGTCTTAATGCTACTCCTTAAAGGGCCAGCTTTTATCTGTTTTTATAACTGGAGAATACAAACCAAACATACAAGGAGGAAATGCAAAAGCAGGAGTTGTCTTCAGTGAAATATATATGGTACCCAAACATTAATCAGATAGTGAATCCAGAGACACAGGCTGAAGTCATATGCAGATCTCATCTTTTCTTGTAAAACTCAAGCTTGGACCTACAGCTGCAAACCATCTTAAAGTGGGCTAGCATCAGATATATTTTCATGTTAAGTGCATGCAGACTATGTAATGTGTGAAAAAGAAAGCACAGGTATTGATTCACTTATTAACTCTAAAGGCCCGTACACACGGTCTGATTGTTGGTCAACAACGGCCGATAATCCGATCATGTGTACGCATGATTCTACAACTGTGTTGGCCAACAAGGAGTTGGCCGATTGTTGGCTCGTGTGTACAGAAGTTGGCCAACAAAAAGTTGAAAGTGCAAACACGCATGCTCAGAATCCAGGAAGTGTTCGGTCGTGTAACCTGTGTTCATAATTCACAAATCACATTCACCTGAACTTCCTCGTTATACGCTCGTAACACATCATTACGTTAGGCTTTGCTGGCCGATTACTTGACTCATGTCAGTAAGCTAGACCAAACCGCCACCGCCCAATTTGGAAAAAAGTTGGACGTTCAGTTGGCCAACAATCTGCGCATGTGTACGAGGCTTTAGAGATCGCAAAATAATTATGAACACATTTTTCTAAAACAGAAGTTGCCAGGATATATTTGAAAATCTATGAGGTAAGTTGTCTAGACACTACTATGCCTAAATTATGGACAATACACCTTATAGCACTTAGGCTGCAAAGCCTTTGAGTCATCTCTCCCCACTCAACCCTACTACCCTGGCTATGTAAAAAATAATCATATGTCATTGGCCCCCTCTACAATGTTTCATTGCCAACAGCTCTGGTTATGTACAGTACATCCGGAAAGTATTCACAGTGCTTCACTTTTTAAACATTTTGTTATGTTACAGCGTTATTCCAAAATGGATTAAATTCATTATTTTCCTCAAAATTCTAGAAACAATATCCCATAATGACAATGTGAAAGAAGTTTGTTTGATATCTTTGAAAATGTATTTAAAAAAAAAAGAAAAAATCACATGTACATAAGTATTCACAGCCTTTACCATGACACTCAAAATTGAGCTCAGGTGCATCCTGTTTCCTCTGATCATCCTTGAGATGTTTCTACAAATTGTGTTGGGGTCCACTTGTGTTAAATTCAGATGATTGGACATGATTTGGAAAGGCATACACCTGTCTATATAAGGTCTCACAGTTAACAGTGCATGTCAATGCACAAACCAAGCCATGAAGTCCAAAAAAAGTGTCCATAGACCTCTGAGACAGGATTGTATCGAGGCACAGATCTGGGAAAGGATACAGAAAAATTTCTGCCGCATTGAAAGTCTCAATGAGCACAGTGGTCTCCATCATCTGTAAATGGAAGAAGTTTGGAACCACCAGGACTTCTAGAGCAGGCCGCCCGGCCAAACTGAGCAATGGAGGGGAGAAGGGCCTAAGTGAGGGATGTGACCAAGAACCCAATGGTCACTCTGACAGAGCTCCAGCGTTTCTCTGTGGAGAGAGGAGAACCTTCCAGAAGAACAGTCATCTCTGCAGTACTCCACCAATCAGGCCTGTATGGTAGAGTGGCCAGACGGAAGCAGTGTTCCCAACCGTCCGTAAATTTACGGACAGCTAGTATAAACAGGGCAGTTTTTCGGGTGTCCGTACAAGTTCGTAGCAGCCGAAAAGTGCCAGTAAAAACGGCGGCCATCGACTCCGGTCAGAGTTGCGCATGTGCCATTACGGAAATCCCCGAGCCGGGAGTGAGAAGATCTGATCCTGACCCTGAGACTAGTTGGACGACCACTCCTCCTGCTGCCAGCTAGTGCCTCTGTCCAGCCCATCCACCCTCAAATGAGGTTACTGCATTTTTCCGCCACACCACCGCCAGCCAGCACCTGACTAGAGCAGATGCTCCGGATGGATGGATGCATCCTCCTGATTCCTGCCTCCCTCCCTGCTCTGGCTGACCCTGCAGCCCTCCTGGTGACAGTGGAGAGTGCAGTACGCTTCCTCTTCAAGCCAGCCAAAAAGAGTCGGGACAGTGAGTGTGTGACTGTTTGACACCCACACTGTCTCTGATCACTCTGACAGACAGGCTGCAGGAGTCTCTCTCTCTTAGTGTGAGTGTGCACTGTATGAGTGCAGTGTGCACTGGATAAGTGGCAGGAGGTAATGGAAGGATGGTGTAATGGAAACAGGAGGTGATGGGGAGGGTGTGATGGAGATGGAGGGATGGTGACAGGAAGTGATGGGGGGGATTGAGTGATGGAGACAAGAGGTGATGGAGGGATGGAGACAGGGGGATGGTGTGATGGAGATGAGGGGTGATGGAGGGATGGAGACTGCAGGTATAAAAACAGGAGGTGATGGAGACAGGAAGTCTTTAGAAGTGGGGACATAGATTTTGGTGATCCTAGTGGCTATGAGGGATTTCCCCTCACTTTCTGTGGTGGTTATGTAACAGAAATTAAGGGGAAATCTCTACAATTTGACATAGGTGACAAAACTGATGGACTAAATAATCTGCCCTTATTATATTGAAAAATAACAAAAATATGTTGTTTTACCTTGCTATCTACCTTAAATCACATTGCTATCTGCACAGTGTACTTGCTTGTAGTCCAAATACTGACATTTGCACTGAAAACTGTAAT
The DNA here is from genome assembly GCA_018402905.1 of Glandirana rugosa. Taxonomy (NCBI): domain Eukaryota; kingdom Metazoa; phylum Chordata; class Amphibia; order Anura; family Ranidae; genus Glandirana; species Glandirana rugosa. Next base: position 629,656 of record BLSH010041002.1, read on the forward strand.
TTTGTAACTTTTGTAAATTGCCACTAAAATCTTGGCTGCGCCAGTAAATTTTGGGTGTTGTGCCAGTACATTTCAATCTGGTAGGAAGCAACTTCTCAATAAAAGGCACATGACAGCCCACCAGGAGTTTGCCAAAAGGCACTTGAAGAACTTTCAGACCATGAGAAACAAAATTCTCTAGTCTGATGAAACAAAGAATTGGCAAGCATCATGTCTGGAGGAAACCAGGCATTGCTCATCACCTGGCCAATACTATCCCTAAAGTGAAGCATGGTGGTAGCAGCGTCATGCTGTGGGGATGTTTTTCAGAGACAGATACTGGGAGACTAGTCAGGATCGAGGGAAAGATGAATGCAGAAATATACAGAGACCTCCTTGATGAAAACCTGCTCCAGAGCGCACTTGACCTCAGACTGGGGCGAAGGTTCACCTTCCAACAGGACAACGACCCTAAGCAAACAGTCAGGATAACAAAGGAGTGTCTATTGGACAACTCTGTGAATGTCCTTGAGTGGCCCAGCCAAAGCCCAGACTAGAACCCGATTGAATCTCTGGAGAGATCTGAAAATGGCTGTGCACCGACGCTCCCCATACAACCTGATGGAGTTTGAGAGGTCCTGCAAAGAAGAATGGGAGAAACCACCCAAAAATAGGCGTGCCAAGCTTGTAGCATCATACTCAAAAAGACTTGAGGCTGTAATTGGTGTCAAAGGCGTTTCAACAAAGTATTGAATAAAGGCTGTGAATACTTATGTACATAAGAATTTTTTTGTTTTTTCATTGTTATTTTTAATACATTTGCAAAGATTATAAACAGACTTCTTTCATGTTGTTATTATGGGGTATCATTTGTAGAATTTTGAGGAAAATAATGAAATTAATCCATTTTGGAATAAGGCTGTAACATTACAAAATGAGGAAAAAAGTGAAACGCTGTGAATACTTTCGGGATGCACTGTATTATTAGGAGTTGTAAAGGCAGAAAGTCTTTTTATCTTAATGCATTCTAGTTACGCCTCTGTTAAGAAGCTGTATGTAGCTACAGCTTGCTTACCTCCTGTGCATTCAGGATCTTCTCCATGTTCCCAATGTCTCTGTAGAAGACCTGTTCTTGGTGCACTTGCTCCAGCAACTTTCTCTTCAGTTCCCATTGCTGGTAAAGTTTCTTATTTTCTTCTACAAGAGCTTGAAGCTTCTCGTTGATCTAAAAAAAAAAAAACAAGCAAGAATTTACTTTTAGAATTAACCATCTCTGGAGTTAAACTTTAGAAAATGCTAACAGGTATAGTTTTTTGGCATAAAAGATTTTGTATCTCTCTTCTACCAAACAAATTGTTTCCCCTCCTGCTAACATTTTTTTAAAAGTGTACACTGATAGGACAATGCAATGCATACTCTCAGCATCTGTAAGTTACCACGTATAGAAGCTGGGTGCCAGAATAATGTAACTCCAGTACACAGGCATAGAAGTTACACCATCAGTGGCCATTCAATGGCAAAAAAGAGGATGCCAGGCCAGCAGAAGAGTCTAAGAAAATGGCAGTGGTGACAATGAAGCGATGAGGGGTAAATATAAGCCTTATATCACTGGAGGAGGGCAAACTAAGCTAAAGGTAAATTTGCTGTGCATACCTGCACATTATGACAGTGGGGTTGATTTACTTAACCTCCCTGGCGGTATGACCGAGTCTGGAATTTATTGCTGAAAGCGGTACAATTATTTTGCATGAAAATTTGGCGTTTTATATTGTAGGCCTGTAATTCTTACCAATAACTCACTTAAATCTGTCCAAACAACAGTCTAGTAGACATCCCGGGGATGAAAAAGTTTGAAAAATGAAATCATAAATTATAATATAATAAATAACTAAAAATAATTATCAAAAATAATAATATAATAGTAATAAAATGTATTCAATAATGTAATCAAACCAAAAACACTGAAATTTGCTCAGTTGCAGAATTGTCGCTGTCGTCACTTTCAGTTTCTGATGATAAATTTCCTCAAAAATCAGTATCACTCAATTCTGCAAATGATTCTTATTTACTATCGCTGTTTTCTAGCTGATCAAAAACCACTTTTGACGTAAAGGGACACTTTTTGGTTGCCATGGACATTCTCATGTTTCCAGGCAGAAAGAATGACATTTATTATATAAAAGTGCATGCAGGGCTCTGAGCAAACCACTAGGGACAAAGGGGATGTGAAATGATTTCATACAGTAATGTAATCTTACAGATTACAGTGTACTGTATGTGCTGTGTGTGTTTCACTTTTTGAATTTCCCGCCGGTCTCCGTCCCCGTGCGACGCGACACTCGCAGGGAACGGAGCCCGGCACACAGAGGCATCGGAGCGGCAGACACAGCCCGCAGACACGGCGGGGGACATCGCTGGATCCAGGGGACAAGGTGAGTAGCGCTGCCTGGATCCAGCGATGCAATCCCGAGTGTGGCTCGGGGTTACCGCTCTTGGTACTGAAAATCCACCCCGAGCCACACTTGGGAATACCGCCAGGGAGGTTAAGGCGAATAGACTGTGCACTTTGCAAGTGCAGTTGCTCTAGAGCAGTGGTCTCCATACTACTGCCTGAGGGCCCGATGAGGCCCTTAGCTTGCCTTTGTCTGGCCCTTGAGGCACTATTCTTTCTACTGACACCAACAATGAGGCACTATTCATTTCACTGACACCAACAGTGGGGCATAATTCCACCCACTGACACCAACGATGGGGCACTATTCATTTCACTGACACCAACAGTGGGGCATAATTCCTCCCACTGACACCAATGATGGGGCATCATTTTCCCACTGACACCAATGATGGAACATCATTCCCCCCACTGACACTAACGATGCTTCACTGTTCCTACCACTTATACCAATGATGGGGCTCTATACCTCTTCCTACTGAACACATTTTTTAAATCTCACTGACCCCCACACCTAAGACATTGTGGACTCCCAGTGATGCTGGGGCATTTTCTACTCCCACTGGCCTCAATCCAGCCCTCTTAAAGTTTGAAAGGCAGTAAACCGGCCCTCTGTTTAGGAAGTTTGGAGACCGCTGCCCTAGAGCTTGGTAAATGAGGGGAAGCCCTGCTGACTTGTATCACCCAATCACGTGCAAGCAAAAAATTTTTTTTTTTTAATTTTCCTTGCATGTGATTGGGTATTTTTTGGAAAGTGAAGCGCCACCTCATTTACTAAGCTCTGGAACTGCACTTCCAAATTGCAGCCTATTGGCCTTTAGTAAACCAACCTCAATGGCTCCTTGGGTCCAAAAAGACTTTAGTTCTGCTTTAGAGTTGACTTATCCATAACTGTACAAGTCTGCATGAATAAATTCCACACTGTAATATACAGCAGCCATTCTCAAACAGGATTGCATGGAACCCTGGGGATTCTTCAGATTTTACTAGGGGTTCCTTGAGCTGTGACTGATTGGCTTTCCATTTGATGGCGCCTGGATAGGCCCTGGACCAATGCCACCTGGCAGAGAGAGTGACACTCCAGTGATCTTTTTGGCTAACTGTAAGGGTGCACTTTTCTATTTTTGGCATACGTCTGTACGCTGCCCTCATATTTGTGATAGCACCGTCGTATATGCGAGTACAGCTATGCACAGCCATTCATGTCAATGAAAAGCTGTACGCTGCACCTGGGCTGCCTGGGCAGAGCAAATACTTCTGCAATTTTGCTGATCGGGCTCAGCCAGACTATGTGCAGGAGTCCCTGACATGAAAAAATACATGTAGCGCTAGGTCCAATTTAACTTTCCTATTTGCTATTGCTTAATAATGACTTATAAATTGCAGAGTGCAACATCCCATTTTATATCTGCAGAATTTATATTTAATAATACATTAATCTTTTGTCAGCTTACAAACTTTTTGGAAAGAGATATGACAGAACCAATCCTCCAGGGCCCATGGACCTCTTCCTTTAGCCAAGATCTTGCTTCATAAGACCAAGATTGCACCATCACTCGGACAATAAAATGATGCAACACAGCTAAATTTAAAATGTCACTAAACCCACATCATAAAAAACTATCAATAAATGGTGTATTACATGCTGTTCATACTCACTCAGTCACCATGATATTTGTTTTCTGCATCCTGCAAAAAACCTGGTTGATCCAGCTGCTCTCTATGTCTATCTTCTGTTCATGTCCCCAATTCAGCTAGGGATTTTGCAGCTGTGGTGGCAACTCTGCACATGCCTAATTTTTCAGTGAGTTTCTATGCAGAGCATCCCCCCTCTATCACATCTGAGCAGCCCATGTGACTATAGAGTCACACACATGGGTGTATACACAGTGGTAAATGACAGCCCACTCCCTCCCTCCTCCTCCATGCCCACTAACCAGCTAAACACAATGGGGGCGGCGGGATATTACATGTAGATTGGTGGAGGCTTCACCTCCCTCTTATTCTAAGACAGAGGCTGGAGGGGCGTGACACAGCCTGCAACTAGCAGAAATCCACCCATACCATGTTATTTCCACAAAATAATAAAGATTTGATTTCAAATATATATTTGTACGACAATTTAAAACAGTTTATTGATATTATTTATTTATTTTTACTCTGTATTGCAAAGGCTGTTTTTTTATGTATTCATGTGACCAACAGTAAGCTGCCCCTGCCACTGTTTCCCGGCAGACAGGCTGATAAAGAGCTGGGTCATGTGACAGCTGTACATCAGTTAGGAAAAAGGTACTTAGATGGGTTTTTTTATATTAAAATAATTACAGTGCCATCATCCAAATACAGAAATAGAAGAAACAATATAAATGAAACAGTGTGTGTTTAGTATCACTTTAAGTTGAGCTGTGTTCACACTTTAGTAATTAAGGTGGCAGAGTGATAAAAATATTGTCTTTAGCTTGCTACTAATTATCACCTTTTAGTATTAACAAACTTACAATTCAGCTGTTGTGTACTGCCATAAGCATAGACGGATATAACTTCTGTTGACATCTGTAACATCTGTAAAGCATTTTTTTTTACAATTCTAGAAAAAGATAGCAATGAATTTTACCTGTATGGAAGGGATTTTGCCCTCTTGGAGAAGGGATTGGCCGATGGCCACTGTCTTGTTGTAGGTCTCCTGATGAGCATCTATATTTTGTTTCAGATCTTGGTGGGCTTTCAGCTTTTCACTACTAGCCAAAACACCACGTATGGTCTCTTCAGCCTGCATCTCTCGGGTTATCTCTGCTGCCCAGGAGAAGTAGTCACGTACCTAAACACAGAAAAACAGCAATAATATATGTAACTTAACCAGATTAAAAACATTCTATTCAATTTTTATAATGGGATATTGCTATGGACGTCACGTCATATATCATAGGCAATAAAGCTGTATCTAGTTGAAAAATAATGTACTCCATCGCTACCAGGCTTTAGGTCACTTCAGGTCTTAACAATTAAACGTACAAGGTTTCTATGAGTTACTGCTTTCAGCACTTTGATCTCTGTCCTACCAAATTAGACGGATGGATTTATAGAAAGCCAGCACAGTAAGAATATGACTGCTATCATAGCTGACCATATGCTGATCCAATAGTCTACTTTCTGGGGGGGGGGGGGTTGAGTTTACATGAGATAAGTACAGAAACATGAAGATTTCTGAATTTAATCAAATTTCTCTTGGTAAATACTTGTTTTAGTTCAGTGACTCTAAAGCCTCGTACACACAATGCGAATTTCGGATGGCAGAATGTCCGTTTTTTGTTGGATGCTTGTCTCATGTTGAAAGTGAAGAGCGTACTAACAATACGAAAATTTTCGTATGACTGAAGTCAACATCAGAAGTGACGTAATGTGTTGAATAGTTTTGTATGTATTTTTCCGTTTCTAAGCATGCATAGTTTTGATCATACAATTTTTTTCGTACAAAACCAGTAATAATGATACGAAAATCGGACGTTGAGTTGCTGTATGAAAAAAAAATTCTCGTCTGCACAACTAGCTTTTGTCTTACAAAAAAAAAATCAAAATCGGCTGTTGAAAGGAGCATACTAATGTTAAGAATTTCGGACGTTCGGCCGTCGAACGAAAATTCCCGTCCGAAATTTGCACCGTGTGTAGTCCTGAAGCCAAAGACATCCAGAAACTAGGATTCTAAAGCCAGCCATACATGGATCAAAATTTTGATCTGTGTATGGGGGGAGTGGTTGTACCAAATTCGATCTACTGATTGACTTCTGTACAACCGCCCTGTTGGAAAATTTCCCCTTGAATTCTAAAAAATTTGTGTATTCTGACAGCAGGAAAACTTCCCTGCTGTCAGAATACACTCATTTTTTAGAATTCAAGGGGAAATGAAAAAAAAATAATTGCTTCCCCCATCCACCTCGAGTGTGTGGGTGGGGGAATCAATTATTTTTTTTAATTCAATAAATTGAATATAAAAAAAATGATTAATGAATGGAATGCCTAAGTAGGAGTCAGTGATAATTCCAGGAAAGATAAATAGGAACACAATTGTGTTAATATTTTTTTAATTGCAAGGTTGCTTTAACTGACATCATTTGCAGATCAAAGGCAACCCATTTGATCTACTATGATTGAAATAAAGTAGTTACAATGTAGCAAAATAACAAACTACTTTGTAATTCAAATGGACACTGAAGACACTGTTCTGCAAGTGTCAGTTTACACAAGAGCACCGATATCTCCTCCTCTGACACAGAATAAGTTCCACCTACCAAAATGACAGAGGGTTTGCCAGCGAATGCCAGTAAATGCAGCCAGTGACACACACACACACACGCTCAAAGTATGCAAATGATGTTTAGGATATGTGTGGTACACCCAAAGTCCTCAACTGGTTTAACTCCTTATCAGCCCTAATTAACACCTTCCTCTTCTGACTTTGGGTCAGTGACTCAACATACCATGGAGGGTGCAGGCAGAGCGGCCATCAGCGGGGTACAGGCAGTACTATTGTAAGGGGCCCCAGTGTCTTAAGGGGCCCTTACAACAAAGACTTTAGCAGCCTTTAACATTGGAGTCTATGGGAGGGGGTCACCCGGTTTGGGGACACCGTTCTCCCGAACCATAAATGATAAAAATACCAAACTTAGGTCACATGGAAAAGGGCCCCCTGGACAACAACTGGTCCAAGTTTGGGACCTCCAGAACCTATGGTTCGGCCATACTGAGTCCCAAAAATGACCAGTCATTGACCGGCAATTGGGTGAATTTTTGACTTAACATTGGAGTCAATGAGAGGGGGGCACCCGGTTTGGGGACACCGTTCTCCCGTACTATAGCCGATAAAAATACCAAACTTGGGTTACATAGAGAGGGCCCCCCTGGGCAACAATTGGTCCAGGTTTGGGACCTCCAGCACCTATGGTTCAGCCGTACCAGGTCCCCACAATGACCAGTCATTGACCAGAAATTGTTGGGTGAATTTTGGAGTCAATGGGAGGGAGGCACCTGGTTTGGGGACACTGTTCTCCCCTACCATAGGTGATAAAATTACCAAACTTGGGTTGCATGGAAAGGGCCCACTGAACCATAATTGGTCCAAGTTTGGGACCCCCAGCACCTATGATTTGATGCAAGGCCTTATTTCAAGCATCGGGTGAGGCTGTGCTGCCTGTGCACTGTTTTTTTTTAACCCCTTGCATCCCACACTAGCATGCATTGCACACTTCACTTCACTTCAATGGGTCATGCTTGGCAGGCTACAATTGGTAATTGTGACAGGGTGTATAATTCCTACTGCGGCTGCAACATGTGTACACCCATGGCCAGTGGGCAGATGTATCAGGATGGCCAGTGGGCGGGCCCTGGGGAATGTAGGTGGTCAGATGGGGGGGGCAGGTCTAAAGCTGTGTAAGGGGCCCCAAAATTTCTGATGGCTGCCCTGGGTGCAGGCAATGTCAATATAAGATCCAGGACCCACTACAGGCCAGGTTTGCAAGGTAACTGAAATACATCACAGGTGATATAATTTGCTGCTCAGTGATTGCAGTATTCTGGTCTGCATCTCCCCAATTTAATATTTAACATCTGGCCTGTTAGTTAGTCCTGAGGACAGGAGTTGAGAACCACTGATCTAGACATTAATCTGATCAGTAGACCATGTCAAGGTCTAGAGACCTTTTATGTATTAATAAGAAATGTGGAATCAGGAGTGTTCCACTCTATTTAAAGGGCAAAGCCCATAGCTAAAACACATTGAAGAGATTTATTTTATAGAATATTTAAATATAAATAGGCCCTCACGCCAGCCTGGGGTGTTGTGGTGTGGTTACCACACATGCATTTCTTTTCAATGGGCTGTCTAACTTGCAATAACATACCAAAAATTGCATGTACTGCATGTATGGTAGCACAAGACACCACAACACACAGCAGTGTGCTACTGTGTGTTACTGTGTGCTTAGAAGGTGCATTGGGGTGCAATTTAAATTAAATGCAGGCCGTTTCTTATCGGCGCAAGAATATACAGTGAATATCTCTTAAACTGTGCAAGTTTAGGAGATAATCACGGTACCTATAGGTAAGCTCTATTATAGGCTTACCTGTAGGTTAAAGTGATTGTAAAGGGTTTACAACCACTTTAATGCCAAGTCAAATCGCATTGTAACACTTTGCAGTATGTTGTGCTGTGTTTTAATGCAGCACGTTATACTTTCATATGAACTGGGCCAATTGGAAACAATGGATTTTGGAATGTCAGTGGGCTCAGCTTGCATTGAGCAACGCATCTCCACACACATCATGTGAATGGGCACTTAGGGGTGTACTCAATTTTGTTGCCAGTGGTTTAGACATTAATGGTTGTGTGTTGAGTTATTTTGAGGGGGACAGCAAATTTACACTGTTATACAAGCTGTACACTCACTACTTTACATTGTAGCAAAGTTTCATTTCTTCAGTGTTGTCACATGAAAAGATATAATTAAATATTTACTAAAATGTGAGGGGTGTACTCACTTTTGTGAGATACTGTATACACAGTACATATCTGCATTACATTTGTTGTTAAAACTCCAATAAAAATCACTGAACAAGGAAAAAAACAAGTGCATAAAAAAATCGTGCTTACGTGATCGAGGACCTCTAAGAAATGTGTTGTGACTAAAGTAACTTTTACCCATCAGCTCACATATGCTACCTATATCCCCTTGTGGTACCAGCATTGCCCAGCATATCAGACAGGATGCCAAGATACATGCACAGATGGAAAGCTGCTATCACTATTTACTACCTGTAGCCTGTAGTCTCTAAACATGATGGAATTGCTAGAGGAGGCAAAGCATTAATGCATGGTCTTTAGGATATAATAAGCTGCTTTTATTGCTAAAAACCCAGTCTTTGTAAAGCAAAACTTAGCTTGTGTTACTCATATAAAGGGTTACAAGAGAGACAGCTGTCTAATGTTCATATAAGGAGGATTGGTCACAGCTCCACAGCTCGGTTCCAGATTATATTTATCTATGATTCACAGCCAGCTAGTGTTCCCCTCCAGTCTACACGTGATTCTCATATTGAAACCCTTACCAACTGCAAAGTTAAATAGACAATGATAACACTGAGCTGACACTTGACAAGGAGAAGTCTCCACTTCAAAGGTGGACATATCTTGCCTTGGGATCCATAGCAAATAGTCCCCTGTACCCTCATCACAATTTACTATGACCTCTGCAGTTCATAGAAAGCAGCATCTAGACAGAGTACAGAGTGTATTAAGAGAGTTGCCAACCTCTGACACCAATACATTGATGCATGTATAGATTTTGTACATGCTTCAAGTAAAATATTTTACCCCCAGACTGATTGGAGCCAGATAATCTGCTGCAATGTATGGGTTACTAGAGTGCAGTGTACATCTGTTGTCCTACAAAATTATGAACTTACAGCAGCCAAGAAGAAATAGAGTTTACATGCTTGTTCCAGGTCAGTCCTTCTTTTCTCCACCTTGTTCTTGGTCAGCTCCCATCTTTCCACCACCTCCTGCTGCTTTTGCTGTAAAGACTTACTCTGGTCTCTGGAACACCTTGATAGAACGTCATCTGCTGCATCAATGACCTCTTGTAGCTGGAAAACAGAATTTAACACTAAGCACAGTTCCACCTTTCTAAATGGTGACAGCTAAAGAAAATCCATTTCCACCTTGTGGAATTCCAAAGTAGAAGCAAACAGCTATAAGCCATGGTATCCAAATGCAGCACTATTTCAAAAACACATCTTCATTTCGATCTATACATTTCAGAATTGTTCTTTAAATTCTGGACCATGTTCAGCTAAGGTGCTTTTCTGTGTTGCTCATCAGATTTACTGGAGCTCAATTTGTTCAATATTTTTATTTAGTTACTTAGTTGATAAGGTTGGAAAAAGATACAGGTCCATCCAGTCTAACTAACGTGTGTTAGTATGCATCAGTTTGCATCAGTTTAAGTCTTTTAAAAATATTCATATATATTACATTCATTGATGAAGGTGTCTAGACCTTCTTCAAAAATGTCAGCACTTCCAGCTGATACCACAACCTGAGAAAGGGAGTTCTACATTTTTGCAGCTCTAAACATAAAGCTGTCATACAGTCCTACAACAAGTAGTGAATTAAATCTGGAGCCATGTCCTGGGCTACAGCAATATGGAGAAGACGACATTGCCTTTTATACCTTTCTCCCTCTACTGAGATACTGATCTTGTGCTGCACCATTATCCTCCAGGCAGCAGGGGGAGAGCTAAAAGCAAGCAAGTCCATAGACTTCTATGTAGAGTGATGGGAATCCTGGGAATTGTAGTTTGAGATGGCAGCCATAAAATTAGGACAAATAGACTCCTTACACTACAGATCTCAATAGCCATTGTGAAGTAGGAGGAGTGGTGAGATGATTTTTATTAAACTGTCCAGGAAAGTTATTCCTCTTAGCACTGAGGGAGTTAGAGAGAGAGCACCTCTGTCTGGATATTCGCCTGCCAGAGGAAGACCATACCAGCGGGAATAAGGACATGCAGGGTCAGCGCAACCCTGCCTACATCATAGCACCTGCACTGCTGCCTCAGGGAAACTGGAGTATCTGCTCACCCTATGCTTCCCACCGCTGATCGCTGGAGCTTTCAAGGAAAGACTGAGGGGGTCCCCCCTTCTACAGCGAGAGGTCACCAGAGCATCCCAGGGACTGACAAGAGGGCTATTTGCCTATTGCTGATACTGCTAGCAGGGACTGAGCCACTGTGAGCAGGACACCAAATGTACCCAATATATACCACACTTATTTTAAATGTACACTGCACCTATACCAACGCTATAACGCATTATACCAAACCTTAACCGCATCTAAACCACATCTACCTTGCACCTGTGCCAAGACTATACCACACTTACACTGTACCCATGCTGTATGCAGGTTAACTGGGATTGTGGTTAAATGCGCCACCGCTCTTAAAGGGCCCCAACGATAGCCATCAGAAAAACATTTCAAATAACTGCTCCTCTTGTAATAATTATTCTGCAAGCCCCCTGTGTTTCCCTGCCCCCTCTGCTACTATCCTCATTTTCTTTTGGGCAGTGCATCCTCAGTCAATCTATGACTAGCACCGCTGCCATATATGTGCTCTGGCAGTATAGTTTGAGCACTTGGTAGATAAAACTTTACTACTGCTCACTGCTGCACTTAAGGTGGCCTTCCTACTGTTTATGCTGATCTGGACGCCAAATGTCATCTTATGCCTTGTCTCTATTGTTAGTTACTTTGTATGCTAAATTGTGCTATTACCATTGTTAACCCTCTTTATGTGTGCCTAGTTACCAAGCATATTGGATGACAATATATTAAGTTTGCCTTTATTACCTGGTTTGGTACCTATGTTCTTTGATATAGCACTAATATTGGGTATTAGGTATTACTTTTACTGAATTCCTGTGACATTGTACAACTCTGTATGTAGTACACTCAACCTGGAGTGTCAGAGGGGCTAAGGATCTTGAGCAGGTCCGAGCAAAGAACAGAGGACCCATCCTATACAACAGCCCCTACGTTACAAATCTATCATGCTTTCAGGGGCATTCATAAAACAGGCCCCTACACAATATACAATATGTTAATTGTTCCCATATTTGGTGAATCATATTGAATAGTGTTCTCTGCATTCTTTTTGCACAAGAATGTGTTATTTTAGCCTGTACCTAGTGCTTTAGCGCCATGCATTTATCATCTCTAAATAAATCTAATAAAAATACATTCAGTCAAGGCAGTGTAGGGCAACGAAAAATACTGCAAACCATATCGACTTATGGCAAAGAGAGAACCATCTTGTTAGATTACAACAGTACATTTGATTGATGTTATGGGCTATCAAAGTTTGCACTACCTTGCTGAATAAGTTATTATGTATTTGGCAATCAGTAGGTTTACGGACTATGGATAGTCATTGAGTCCAATCCTGTGCTGAATATTATACCTGCACAAGGACTTAGCCTTTAGAGTTTTTTCTAGGATAGACAGTGCTTCTGACCATTGGAAATACTCATCACCTTAGGGGAACAATCCTAAGAAGGGAAGAGAAGTACAAAGCTGACTCGGAATGCTGCTTCTGTGAGTTCAGGTGAGTTAAACAATACAGGCAGATGTTTTCTTGCCCGTCGCTCCTTGTATTGCCCAATTAGGCAAGGCAAACAGCAACATTTATGTTCAAAATACAGTTACCCTTAGAAAACAAATTTCAGTTCAGTATGGTGTCTACGTGAGTTACTGCACTTGTTCATTATACCTGCTCCTACACAGCCATAGGCTGGTCAAAGGTGGACATCTCTCGGGCACAGAAGGGATTAGAGGAAAAATCTGCTTATCCTCAACCATGCCAGGAACCATTATCATGTGCCTCACCCAATGAGCAAACATAGATGAGGATGTTTAATGATCGAATCGCCCTTATCGCCCCCTAGCTGCCTCCAGTCCTAACTGAAGCATTGTACCAGACTGCTGGGCTGGGCTGTTAAGGCCAGCTTTATTAAATACTGTACATCTAACAGTACCATAAAGATGAATAACAATTGTTTGCAAAAAAATGTATCTATAGTTAAAAAGAAATGAACATGTAAGTAAGCTCTGAATTTGCATTTGCTCAAGGATCTGTATTTCTCTGTTCCCTATCTATTTGGTAGGCTGTAGATATAAAAATTACTACATTAATGGTGTTTAAGATCTGTAAATATAATCTGATTCCACGTTTCAGTTGCTCGTGACCTTCAGGAACCAAAATTAGATTGCAATGTTTATGGGCCATTTACAGCACATGTTCATCCTCCACAGCACCTTAAAAATAGTGTTTGCTCTTTCTGGACATGTACAGTAGTGAAGCAACTATAGGGGTCTGTGTTACTAGGCAAAAGTCCTAGCGATTTATGGAAATGTTCGTCAAAGAATTCTAGGACTAGATTACAGCACTTGAGCAGAAACATTCTTGGTTAATATCAGACTTAGTTAATTTTGGAGGATGTTAAAAGGGGAATAGTAGGGTGAGACATGACAGTGGTATAGTATAGTATAGTACAATTGATTAGACTTATTATAGTATAGTTTGGATAGAGTAGAGAAGAGTTAGAACCCTTATCAGGCATTTATTGTGTCTGTGTCAACGCTAAGGAGATTTTTCTTCTGTCCTGGTGACCATTCTCGCCAGATCTGGAAGTGTCTAATGTTGAGATCTGCCAGCGTCTAATATTATTAAGGAGAACAGGAGGTGTAACATGACATCACTGCTATTGCAATGTGTAAAGCTTCATACACACTGCTGCTATTAAACTAAAGTTTTTGAGAGCGTGGGCGGTTATTTTTTTCTGCCCTTAAACTCCCCTCTATGTTATCATATGTGTCCATGCACACGTGGAGGTTTTTAGCAGTTTATCAGCAGGGGAATTTATAGGCTGTTTTCTGAATGGCCTAAAATCTCGCTCAGGAGAATTTCTACTACAGAAAACGCTGAATGCTGTTAAATGCACATAAACATGCAAAAACTCTAGGCACATTTAGCACTTCAGCATTTATTTATTTCAATGACCAGAATAAACTAAAATTCTGGCCAATGAAATAAATATACTTCCAAACTCCAAACTCTATTAAACTCTGCTAAACTCATCTAAACTGTTTTGAAAAAAATGCAGCTTAGGTGAGTTTATAATGCTGATTTTCTCCTGTCAGGATAAATAGCGTTTACGCGAAACCAGTGTGCACAAGGCCTTAAACAAGACAAATTGAGATTATATGATAAATTAGACTTTTACAGCTTGGTTAACTGCCAGGTTGGTTCAGCTGCTTAGTGAGAAAATTAAATCTGGGAACACAGAATGGACCACTGATGAGGGTGTACCTCCAGATGCAGTTTCTGGTGCAGTTGCATTGTATGATGAGTGGCGCATAGTGAGGCTATTAAAAGTGTGGGAATAAGCTAAAATGAGGGGTGGAGGTTAGATATGACCTGATATAATGGGGAACCAAGAGAAATGGCCATTGATTTGGAACTTAACATGACAAGGGGTGCAGAGGTAGGCTATTGATGTGAGCGCCAGAGGTAGAGAGGTGGCTTTTTCCTGTATAGTTATTTGCCACGCATTCTTTTCCATTATCAGTAGAAACATAGTCATTTTTATCAGTTTATGTACACGTTAACACAACTTCTAAGTCAGGTTAGGACTAGAAATGATCTCAGACATACTCTGAATGCATCGCTACACAAACTCACACTCTTTTTTTTACTCCAGTGAGGTGTGGTCCAGGTCATTCCTGCCCCTTTGTTTTCCTCCCCCTTTGTAAGCTGCAGGGTGAGAATGACCTTGCCCACCATGACATTGGGGTAAAAAAAAAAAGCACAAATCTGGATTTCAAGTAGAGATGAGTTCAGAGGACACCAGACTGCAGTTCCAGATGCCCCTAGTGAAAATGTGCTGTTTAAAGTGGTTATTCAAGGAAAGGGTTGCCAGAGGTTCTGTGCCTGAAGGCTCCAGTGATAGAAACTTGGGGCTGTTCATTAGTGCACAGAGTGAGGGATATAGTACTGACAGCAAAATATAATGAGTCGCACAGAGTCTGTGACTGAAGTCGGGGGGTCAATATGATGAGGGACAGAGAGTGCTGGAAAATGATGAGTAGGCATGATAGGAAGAGCTGCACCAAATGGAGGCTGTGGAGTTACAAATTTCTCAGATAAGCTATGGCTAGACTGATTGCACTGTATTATTGCCCTTTACCTTTACTATTGCTAAGGCTCTACTGCAATACATACACAATCCAAATCTTCCTTTTACTGGTTGAAGTTGGGACACTAGATATTGTGAGATGGTTGAATCATGCTCTCATATTCCCATGGTTCTTTCATATCTATGACCATCTATGACCATAACTATGACCAGATAAAGCCAAACTTTACCAGCAGATAGTTGACTTATATGCATTTTCGATTGAATTTTAGGAACATTACAATGAAGAGAAAATATGTAAGACAATGTGCTGCTTTCACAATACAAGAACAAAGCAGACAATTTGAATACATTTAAAGGAAATCTGTGCTAAGGTAACATGTAGGCTGCCATTGCTGACCCGTGCTTCTAAAACTGTGAGGTGCCTGTCAACAGTGCCCAGAACAAGCACACAAATTGGGAGGTCTGATTTGGCTCCAATTTCACCTGCTTCAACAAGCAACTAGCAATTTCAAAAAAAGGAACACAATGGAAGCTTTCATATTTCTTTTACTATACATTTCCTTTAAAGCCCACCTCCAGAACAGATTCTATGACAGGTGTTTTTTGCAGTCTGTTCTAGGGTCTACAGTTCCCTTCATTTCTGGTCCTGCCACTACAGGCTGCCATGGGTGCAGGAAATAAGGTGTTATTTTCCTATTGGTGTCATAGATGGCAAAAGGACTCAACAGAAGTATTTATTTTCTTTTAAAGTCTATCCAAAGCTGAAAAAAAAAGTTTTGGCTGAAGATAGGTTTAAATGGTCCTCAGGAAACACATATTTTTTTATTTGCATAGTTTTAACCTCTGAGATTTAACAGATCCTTCTTTCTTTTTTGAAGCGCATAGAGAATCTGGTAAGTGACCTAATCATAAAAATATAGAAAAGCACAGGGGACAGGAGGAGAGTGTTGGCATTCATGCCTTTATGTATCAAAAGCTGACTTGGCCCAATACTACCTGTTTTTTTGTGTAACAAGAAAGTGATTTTCAGTTTGAAAAATGAACAGCGTGCCACTATTTATTCTAATAAAATGTAATAGTGGCTTAGCAGGTATTGCCAAGTTAAATAAAACTACTCTATTCCCTGGCAAATCATCTTAATGTAAGATGGCATTTTTGGAGGTTTGGCACATTCAAAGAATGAGTATTTTGGACTGGTTTCAGTCCCTAGAAAGTACAGAGCCAGAGAATAAATTTTCTTTTCAATAGACAATTCCAGCAGAATAAAATTCAGAATCACATCTAACAATATCAACTATGAAACTTGAAAACCCAGGACTTTACTATGAAGGCAAAAAAGGACTGTGAATTACCAATTAGGATACCCATGTGGAATAGTGACCCCTGTTAATTTAATTGTTCTAACACTACTGGTATTATTTAAGGTGTACGAATAGTCAATACCTGTTTTATAGTTTTGGATAGTGTAGTGAAGGAATAAAAGGGCTGTCAAAGTGTTATTGTCGTCTGTGCCTCCGCTAAATAGTTTTACCCTCTGTATTTGTCTTGTTCACTATTGTCACTAAGATAGAAAACAATGGGAATTCCAAAATTTTAACCAAAGCAAAGAGTACGAGTAGTATTACAACCATCTAAGAAAAGAACGCCCTTCAATTTTTAAAGATTTTCTCTCAATTTCTGTTGTGTCTCTGAACAGGATGTGAAAGAAACATCTCCCCAACAGGATGCACACAGCAATTCTAAATGCAAGTGTTTTGATCCTTGGTTACTCTATCTAAAATGAAAAAAAAAAGTTGCTTATGTATATGCTTTAAAGTATTTATAGTCAAACTGAAAACTGTGGCTGCAAAGTGCCAATCATATTACATCTGTTATAGTTTTACCACAGTACCAACTGTTAAAGATGATTGATAGGGATAAACTTAAGGTTCGGTCTTAAAACAAGTTCAGACTGAACCTTGGCTGTTCAGATGTACACCCAAACAATTATCAGTTTGGTGGGAGACAAATATCATGTATAAAAGTGGTATTACTACCGCTATTATATTTGACAGCTTCTTGCTGTCAATGATTGCTGAGGGTGCCAGTGGGTGCATTCAATACTGTCACTGGCCCCATTTTCTTACAAATGGGTGGGAACCCCTTGCAATGTAAACAAAGGAGCCAGGGAAAGTTAAAGGAAAAAAAAGGCGTGGGGATTTCCCCATAATTCATACTAAGCCCATCAGGTTTAAAGGGGGTCCCCATGCAAAAAAAAAAAAAATAGCACCCAAAGATTGCCACAAACACTGAGCCAGACTAGAAGGGCATGGTGTGACCTGGGGGAAGGGGTGTATGCATTTTTTCTTTTGCTTGCATTGGGGTCCCCCATTAACATCTACTGTATATGAGACCCTCATCTATGATAAGGATCTAGGATAAATAAACAGAATCCCCCAGCCGCTCTGTTTACAGACAGAATGAAGCGTCTGAGAACTGTCATTTTGTCCGCAATCTAAAAAAACTTTCTTTTTTGTAACTGTCAGTTTTGCTGTAGAAGGTTATACTGTATATATTGCACAGATATGCACATTCACAGGCAGGGTCAGGGCTTCTCCTAGACATTTTATTTAATGGAATTTAGCATTTTTGAGGCTGGATTCACACCATTGCAGTGCGAATTCCAGCCTCTCTGCTGCCGGGAAGGGACGGAGCCGCCGTTCGGCGGCTCCTGTCCGTTCCCACAGCGCAGCAGCTGTGGGGGGAGAGATGGGGGAGGAGCCGCGAGCAGGGGAAAATATCCCCGTTCAGTGCGGAGTGCATCTCCGTGTTAGATGCGCTCCCACTGGACTCAACGGGCTGGGAATTCGCACCGCATTGCACAAAAAACGTGTGTTTTTTGTGCAATGCGGAGTGCGAATGCACCGCACATATGTGAACTGGACACATTGAAAACAATGTGTTTTCAAGTGTCCTGCGAATTGGATACGGTTTAAGCCGCATCCAATTCGCATAGGTGTGAACCCAGCCTAAATGTTCACTTCAAGCATTACTAAAATCATTGCTCCCCAACAAACAGGATTAAAGAGGAAGTAAACTTCCATCAGTAAATATTACCTATAGCTAAGCCTATAATTAGGTTTATCTATAGGTAGTGTAAATATATCCAAAACGTTCACCGTTTAGGAGATATTTACTGTACATGCAACCAGTGACATCACTGGTGTATGAGCTCTGAAGGAGCTGCTTCCAGCATGTGGCTCCTCCTCTCCTCCTCCTAGGCATCCAATAGGATCGCCTGTCCTTTCAGCCAATCGTGTGACGGGTGTCAAAACCCGCTTCCTGATTGGCCAGGAGGAGGATCAGTGTTACAACAGTGAATATTTATTCGTTGTTGTAACACACCTGGGTGGGCTGAGAGCGCATTCTCTGCACCCCGAGCCAACCATATTTTGAAGCCTATTAGAGCCTCTGGCTCTAATCTGTGTTTCAAAAAAACACCCCCCCCCCTGTTGGAATTCATGCGCCCAGTGTCCTGAAAGGGGCCGAACGCATGGATAGGGGAGGCGGCGATGGGTGTGTGGGGGTCGACGCCGTGTGCCCTTAATGCATGGGCTGCCCCTGGTGACCGACGGCTTCCGCGCACTTGCTCTGTGACTCACCGGAGCCGCAATGATGTCATTCTCGGAAGCAAGATGGGTGAAGATGGAAACGCCCTCATGCGTTTTATTTGATAATCCCTTGCCTAGAAAATAGCTATTACTGTTTTAAACATTCAGTTCCCATTAACGTAAACATAAACTTTAGTAGTTTGCCAAACCTGCCTCAAACCAAACCCAGGTATGTTCTGCTCATCAATAATTATTTCCAATTGGTTTAAAAACTGAACTGTATATGGACGTTCATTTTCTTCTATTGTTCACCTAAGAAACTAAATCAATAACTCTGGGCAGAATTCTTTAATCAATAAAGGCTAATACAATCTGTATCTTCAGTTTACTGGCTATAGGACTTATCTGAATACACATTCCATTTAACCCGTACATATAACACAAACAATTTTCATTGGCATGATACATGGAACACACTTTCCTTCTGAACCTACAATCTGGTGCCCAGGACAAGAGGTGACAATCTGAAACTGTTCAATTACACAAGGAGCTCACAGAGAAATTCAAGCCCAGCGTCGCCAGCAAGTTTCATGGTTTTATGCTTAATCAGTCAGCACATTTAACCTCCAGGCAGCCAACCCTTCTCCATTATTCTGCATGTTAAGCGCAATTATCACATGATCTATGCCCCCTGTTGAAATGTCAGCAGACAGGCCTGACCATCAGAGACAGCTGTAGCACATCAGGCATACGCGAGTAGGCAGAGCTGTGTGTAAAGGGGCCAGGGCTGGTATGATAACCATGTATGTTCCCCAGACATGCACAGTAATGAATCTCTTACCTGCTGCTCATTCCCAGACAACTCATGTTCCAGGGCCTTGTGTTTACGCAGCTGGGACTGCACTCCGCTAAGGTCTTTGGCAATGTCATCAGGAATGCTTTTGGATTTTTCCTGCCGGGCAATTAGGGGAAAAGAAATGCACATATAACTACTTATCCCATGAGCACACGTTATATATTTGAGACAATTTACAAATACTAAAAGGAAAGATATGATATGGCGCTGCTCAGAACAACCAAAACGTTTTCAGCTTGCATTTTTTCACTGAAGGTTACAAAGCAAAAGCTGGCCTGGCTGGTTGCTATAAGCAATACAAGCTGCTTTTTTGCCTGTCTGTCTGTGCTTACTGTATCTGCCTGCCCACTGTGTGATATCTATACAGTTTTCAATAGTAAATAACCAAGCCCTTATTAAAAGCAACAGTGAGAACCTGACTATTAGGCCTAATGCACACTGGACAATTTTGGACACTTTTATAGCAGCTGTTTTTGGTTTCAGATATTTTTTCCTACAGTCAATAAACTCTCCATCATGTTATCCTATGTGTCCATGCACACATAGGCTGTAATCAACTGTTCTTGGCTGGGGTGTTTTTTGGCTGTAAAAAAACCCAAGACTAGTGGGTTCTGAGAGGAGTTTTTTAGCCCAAAAGCACTAATTCAAAAACGTTACTGGCGTTTTTGTAAAGTTTTTTTTAATGTCCCGTGTGTATGAGGCCTTATAGTCTTCATTCACCAAGCAGACTAAAGTATACTTTCATTAGATAACATATGTTCATACATCGCCCCTTTGTATGAATGAAGGGGCCTCAATACCTGAGTTTATAAATAGGTGAAGAAAATAAGAAATGTTGACTATTGAAAAGCAGTCTTAGGGAAAATGTAATCATGAATCTGATCTGATCTGACCGGCTCTGCAGTGAGAACTGAGCAAACAAACACAGCTGATTGCTCAGTTCTCCCCCTCCACTCTAAGCAGAGAGACAGGACTGTCAGTTTCTGACTCTCTGCTCTGCCCTCCCCCCCCCCCAGCACTCACTGGAGCACTGGGCTGTGCAGGGGGGAGGAGGGGCTGGCTATGACTCTCAGCAGATCATTGAAAGACCAAGCCAATTGTCGATCCAGACTTCTGGGTGGATCCCAACCATGTGGTCAGGATCTTTCCAGAGCCTGGACCGGCTGTGTGAAGTCAGCCGACAGCAGGCTTTAGCCCGCTTTCCACTGAAAGCAGGTAACAAGAGTGCAGAATTAAATACACTCCTGTAATCCATAGGAGCAGTATAGACAAAAAAAGCTGTGGATATACTATTCCTTTAAATATTAGGTCCTTCATTACATATTGAAAGGGTTGTGGACACCTGACTATCACATCTAAATGAGTTTGTTGGAGTTCCTATTCCAAAGTCATGGGCATTAATATAGGTTGTGCGGGGGGGGGGGGGGGGGGGGGGGGGGGGGGGGGGGGGGGGGGGGGGGGG